>CM076654.1:25985531-26053334 GCA_038496675.1 Rachycentron canadum
ATAGATAGATAGATAGATAGATAGATAGATAGATAGATAGATAGATAACACTTGGTAGAAAAGAGGGCAACTCAGATGAACTTTTAATTTTGTCTCAAATAAAGCAGCTTAACAAAATCCGAAAATCATCAACATGGCCGAACTACTTTTACTAGTCCCATCTAATCTACGTTTAGTTAAGGAACATCCACATTACAAATGTCAGTAATCTGCACAGACAGGATTAATTTCACATCTGTCAAAGTGAAGGAATTTGCATCGCAATAAGACATTGTTTTGGAGTCAAAGAACGAAACATTCAGAATGAATTTAATTTGATGTATCAAAGTCACAGGGAGCAATTCAGGCCAAGCAGCCCTGCTGGAGGAGCAGCGCGAGAGCAGTGACATCGCTTGGAAATCCAACTGAGCAACAGGATTTGTCATTTAGCTCATCGTGTGGCCACGGTGGAGATATATAATATTCTGGTTTAGCAGATGTTAAGGGAATATTACAACATATTTTAGGAAAGTCACATTTCCTGTGAGAAATAGATGTTTGCTCGTTAAGTACAGTGCTAGAACTAGCAGACAGTAACGTCAACATAACATGAAGACTGGAAGGATCTAGCCTTCTTGTCCGGTTTTAACAAAACCTGCAGAGCAGCACATTTTAAATCTTCCCAATCTGTGTAAAAACAAAATGCAAAAACAACAGTTTGTGGTTTTACAGGGAGCTATTTCTTGGCCAGGACAATGACATCCAGGAACTACAGTCAGACTTTGTTATCCTTCAACAAAGTCATGCAAGATTTTGCTCTGTGTTTGTACAAGTGTATTTCAACAAAATATACATGTAATATTTGTTTAAATCAATTCTGAAGAAAATATAGCTACAGCTGAACATACACGCATCAATTCATGTCAACTTGGGAGTGTGTATTGATGTGACCTACAGCCGTACAGTGGCCCTAGTGTGATATTGATTTGTTTAGAGGGGTAAGAGTGAGGTTGGGCTTATCTTGGTGTGGGTCAGTTGAAGATCATATTAGCACCTCAAAACAGCAATAAAACACACATTAGGTCCTGTGACTGGGACTATTACATTGTTGCCTCTTCAGCTATTCTGGTTTGACTCAATGCCGTCGAGAATTTTAACTGTGTGATGCTACCCCGATGAGTCAGTGAAACAGGCGACTGGTCAGTCGTGATATCGCTTTCTTTATTCCTCAACCTCACATTATGTTTAGTCGATAAGCACAAGATGAGGTTGTGGTCACATTGATCAGATGGCAACAGCGGCTAAGACATTGTCTCCCGCCTGCAGTCTTGATTGATCTGAGCCAAAGAAACATGAAAAAGAAAAGAAGAAACCTGCAAAAATGAAACAATAGACCAAACAAGGATGAGTGCTTTTGTGTTTCAGTGTATGTGATGGATGTGTCAATTCTCTCAAAACAGATTCTTCTGTATCTTTTCAAAGGCACTGTTGCTGTATCCTCCTTGCTGTGTTCAAGTTGAAATTGCCCCCTGCATTCAACAGGAAGAACCTGGATGCTGTGTGCCGCTCACCTACCATCACAGAGAAGTTATTTCTCACAGCAGTTTTTAAGAAAATGGACTTGAATTTTGTCTCTAAACTGCAGTTTTTGGTTCAGACAACATCCATTGTCAAGATGGGTAAAATAATTGTGTATCCCATCTATAAAACAAAAGTGTTTTTGGACCCATTGGATAATAACAGTTAGTTTTAACATTTTTAAGATGGATTTCTTTTAAACACAGTAGGTCTCTCACAGTGTTTGTGCATGCATCCTGTAGTTTTATTTTTCTAGATGCATCGCCAACGTAATGGCTCATTTGCCAGAGGCATCATCATTCAAATTATGTTTTGACAAGACAGACTTAATGTGATCATTACTCTAATGGCTTTTATGAGAATGCCCTGATGTCCCTCTGCTGCTTTAGTGAACTTAAATAGGTGCGTGTTTCAGTCTACCTTTGCTGCACAGGACAGTGTCAAGCATCAGCATAGAACTGGAACAGATGGTTCCTATGCTGGACAACATGACCCCAACTCCTCTGCTACAGAACTGCTCCAACTGCAGCCAGGCTTTACCCCCAGAGTTCAACATGGTCAAGGCTGTGGTTTTGGGCTTGGTGCTTGGTGTCTTTATTGTATTTGGAGTTGTGGGAAACATCCTGGTAATTCTCTCAGTAGTTTGTCATCGACACCTGAGGACAGTCACGCATTATTTTATAGTTAATCTGGCAGTGGCAGATTTACTGCTGAGCTCCACTGTATTACCCTTCTCTGCCATTTTAGAGATCCTGGATCGTTGGGTGTTTGGACGGGTCTTTTGTAATGTTTGGGCAGCTGTGGACGTGCTCTGCTGCACTGCCTCCATCATGAGCCTCTGTGTTATCTCTGTGGACCGCTACATTGGAGTCAGTTACCCTCTGCGTTATCCAGCTATAATGACAAAACGCAGAGCTCTGCTGGCAGTGATGCTGCTGTGGGTGCTGTCAATCATCATATCTATTGGACCTTTGTTTGGCTGGAAGGAGCCAGCTCCACAGGATGAGTCCATCTGCAAAATAACAGAGGAGCCAGGCTACGCTATCTTCTCTGCTGTGGGCTCCTTCTACCTCCCACTGGCCATCATACTGGCCATGTACTGTCGAGTTTATGTGGTAGCTCACAGAGAGAGCCAGGGCCTCAGGGAGGGCCAGAAGACAGAGAAGTCAGATTCAGAGCAGGTGATACTCAGGATACACAGAGGCAACACAACTGTATCAGAGGACGAGGCCCTTCGCAGCCGCACTCATTTCGCCCTGCGACTGCTCAAGTTCTCACGTGAGAAGAAAGCTGCCAAGACCTTGGGCATAGTGGTTGGCTGCTTTGTGTTGTGTTGGCTGCCCTTTTTCCTGGTGCTACCCATTGGTGAGTATTGTAATGTTTATCTTGTATGTGTATGTATGAGTCTTGATCAAGCCAGAGGATGTCCAAGACCCCTGTAGCATTTAACAATTGTGAAATATAATTTTAATTAGCCTGTTCTGTATGTCAGTTGTTTACATGATGAGTCTTAAGGGATTTATATGTAGGTTTTTGCTATTGCTACACATCCGATAGTGATAGCAGTTACCCATCTAGGAGAAACATTGCAAGTTCAACATGAAACTTCATTCCTTTACTCATCAGGAGCTGTAGTAGCCATGGAAAGTAATGCCAATGTAAATGCAACTCTATCACATTTTTTCTTCTACTGAAATTAGCACCCTAACCAGTGAGCCCCAGCCCGTCTCATCACTCTCTGATAGCATCTCATTGTAGCCTCCGGTCTAACCTGCAGACATAGCGCTGTTCTGAGGTCATATTTAAAACTCCTGTCTCCTGTTATCATTTCTACTGAAGTTTACATCTTAAACAACAAGCCCCAGTCCATCTCGTCACCTTCCTACAGTGACTCACTGGAGCATCCAGATTTCCCTCAGTCCAACACAAGGGGAAAAAGTGCAGAGGGTGTATTCTCACCTCTTCTTCTTATAAATGCAAGGACGGCTGTTCTCCACAAGCGACCTTGACCACCAGCCGCTGGCAGCAAGAAAAAATATCAATGTTGTTATTTTAAAGGAGTAATTGACTTGTTGGGAAATAAAGCAAGTATGACTCAGTAGCGGGTTATCTTAGGGTTAGCATCAAGACTGAAAACATGGTCAGCCTGGCTGTGTCCAAAGATAAAAAAAAAAAAAAACTCTCCAATTAACGTATTATAGCTTGTTTAATCTTTACTAAAACCAAAGGAAGAAACATACAAGTTGTAGTTTTATTCAGGATTAGATTTGGACTATTTCTTGGATGAGTACAGTAACTTCCTAGAGTCTTTAGTGAGGTTACAGGTGCTGGGAGACCAATTTTTGGTCTCCCAGCTCCCAGATCTTTGGACAGAACCAATCTTGTTTGCCCCTGTTTAACCCAACTGTCTCCTGGCTCCAGCCTCATGTTGAACAGACAGATTTCTCATCTCACTCTAAAAACCAGCATATTTCCAAAAATCTTCTCTTTTGAAGATGTACAGGATATGCTTTTTAACTTTATCAGTGAGATTTCACAGTTTAAAGGTGCATCCATATATTTGAACACCTGCATCCTCACATAAGTCAGAAAGCAATTTAACTTCTCCATGAATTCATTTTACAGATCCTTTCATCGATTTATGTCGCTGCCAGGTTTTTAAGTGCTTTCAAATTTAATACTTTGCTGATGTTACCTGATTTGCTCCTCTGTGGAAGTACAATGACTTCACTTCATTCAGACAAGCCTCGTGGCCTCTTGAGCAGCGTAGTAAATGCTTTGACTTGGCCAGGTAGATGTTCTATAAATAGACTCAATAAATCTTTCAGATCTGTCACAGCCTCCAGTGCTATCCTGTGTGTAAACAAAAGCACAGAAACTCAGACCAATGTATATTTTAAACACACACCTTTGAATGAAGTGTCAAGCCTTTTCTCTGCTTCTTCCTCTCTTTCTTTTGTTTGTGACTCACTTCATCACAATGCCAGCCCAAGAATCACAGATGAAGCCATCACATCGGTGCTAGACCTTATACGATGTTCCCTTCGAGAACACCCAGCTTGATGAAGACGAGCTTGAAGGGAAATCACACAGCTCGCTAACCATGCACATACCCTATGTGTCAATGCGGAGGGAATGTGACAAGGAAATCTGAACCAAGTAGATATGAGATATGAATAAAACCTCACAAATCCCTCAGGCTTTTTCCCTTTTCCATGCTCTCATGCTTGTAAATATAGCTATTACCATTTGGCTGAGTACTTTTCTGACTGGGAAATAAGAAAAAGCCTCAGCTTACCAGTGCTTTCTTACTAATGCTGGCGTCGGGCTGCATACCACTGCCACATAAGTCTGAGGACAATGATAGATTTAGCAGTGAATCACTTTGTTGAAGACTAGCCCTGGATAACTTGTGGCTGTGATTTGTTTTATTGGAGTAAACATTATTTTGTCATCTGAGAAAAATGCATTGTGGGAATTTGATTCTGTCAATATATCTTAGAAAGGTGAGCCATTAGGCTCTGTTTTATTTGCAGATTGCCGTCCTCTCTCCCCGACATTACACGGTCCTTCTCAGGGACTATACTACAGGGATATGTAAAAACAAGTTATTGCTAATTTAAAGAATAACTTAATGGGATGCTGCTGTGTCAATAGACTACTGACTATGCACTGGAAATGTTTTATCTTTCTGGTCATCTTTCTTCCATCAATATCTAATAATGGCATAAATTGTCCAAACATAAATTCTAAATAATTTTTAAATAAATAAATAAAGATTAATTTCATACCTGGCTGAAAAGCTGTGTCTCAAGGCTTTAAGTGTGGGTAGGGTGGTGTGGTCAGAAATGTGGTCTGTTGCACCTGTAACCACACAGATGTCAGTGTACTGAAAAATCCTAGAGTACAGGCGTACATCACAACATAGAGGACAGAAGCTTATCCACCATCACATCACTGTTGGTTCTGTGACCTGCAACATTACTGCTCTGGTTCACTCTCTCCTGTCTCATCAGCCTTGTTACAGGAACAATCAGTGGTTTTTGGTGGGAAAAAAAACAAATCCACTGTATGCTAAACATACAGGCTAAAGTAGAAAAGATGTGGTATGGATGAACACTGCTGTTGCTTTCCACCACTGGAGACAGCTCTTAGCAAATAGATGAATGACTTTAGATGTTGAACTTGCAATGTTTTTCTAGATTGGTAAGTAAACAGCTGTTGCACATTAACAGTGGCTAGGAATCAATAGTAAATCCTTAACTAGCTGGTAAACATAGTGGAGCATTGACCAACAAAAGAGCCAGGAGTTGGTGGAGACCAAAACAGAGCTAAAAGGAGAGGGATAGCTTGACTTAGCTTCATCAGTTACCCAAACACATGATTTTAAATGTTCTGTATCTGCAGGATTTGTCATTGCCAGAACAACTTTAACAGGTCATAATCAATCACAGGAGTGTAACTACCTCGTTCTGTAGCTCACAAGGGACAAAAAAACAAATAATGTTGGTTTAAGACAAATTTAGATCTCGGATGTTTTAATAAATGTGGTACTGAAAGTCATAGTTCACACCTTAGTTGCAGAAGTAATCGCACAAAGTTTGCTCCTAATGTAGGTGATAAATGGTTTTCTCCCTTTTTATCTCTCCCACAAAGGGAGCATACCATTTTGTTGCAATTTGGTTAAACCTTGTATCTCAGCAACTATATATATATATAAAAAAAAAAAACATCCTTTGTTGCAGACTTACCACTCTCAATTTAGCAGGTTATCCAACAGATTTTTTTTAAAACTAAAGAGTCATAACTTTCTCAACCCAGAATATGTCATGTTTTATTTGAAGATAATGTTGCGAAAACTGGAGTTGCACACATGACAACACACACAGATGTGCCCTTGATTTTGGTCTACAATACATTTATATAACAGCCACAATATCTTTTTTTTTTTCCACTGAAAAAAGTGAATCTATGAAGGGTATCGGCAATAATAGGATTGTGGTTTTTTTTGGCACAGCTTGGGATAAAATGTATGATTTGCACAGCCAGGCACAAAATAATTTTCCCTCAAACTCTCCCCAGCTCTTCTTTCTCTCACGATCTCATTTTTCAAAAGCCCACGTTTAACTGTCTGCACCAGCTCACCCAATAAAGTATTTCACAAGACAGCGTCTCCCCTTCTGCCTCTGAAGATAGATGATAGATAGATATATTGCTGCCACACAAGAAGTCAGCCATTTTATTATTTTAATGTTTCACTGGCAGCCACTGGATATGCGACGAGTTACCAACATCAGGCCTGCATATAATGTTCCAGTTAAGCCGTTTTCTGTGCGTCTTCATTAAGGATCCCACTCACACTCTCTGCTGTGCATGCTTCCTCTAATCAAGAGCTGCACAATTTATGATGGAAATTTTAATAAAATACTTAACCTTGATGGCAAGCAGGGAGTTTTTTATAATGGAAGCTGGATAGATCAACTTTAAAAAAAAAAAAAAGTCTTAAGTGGATGTAAATGAGGGCAATGATGTTCCTCTCAGTAGTTGCAGACGTGTTTATTTCATATGACAAACACAACCATTGATAGAATAGATATTAGAAGAAGTAACTGGAACTGCTTTAAAGATGGACAGTCAGGCCCTGGCCAGTTTACCACTTTGGTCTGAAATATCTAAATAACTGTTGGATTGTTGTAAAATCTAATATGTTCATGGTTCCCAGTGACCAGATGAATTCTGGTGACTTTTGGTGATATATTGATTTTTCCTCTGGTGCCACCAGCAGGTTGAACTTTCTGACATGGTCCCAGTGAAATAGCTTGGCATCTACTTTTTGATTGACATTTATTCAGACATTCATGTTCCCCACAGGATAAATGCTAATAACTTTGGTGTTCCCATGACTTTACATCCAGTGCTCCCATGAGTAAAATTTTCTACAAATATTTAAGGCCCCATGATCCTAAATTTCATTCATTTTTATCTAGCACCGTCACAAAGTCAACTTTTTATTTTGTTTATTACCCAGCAGCCTCAGTTGTACTTGTGTTTAGTGATAATTAACAAACTAAACTAAACTAAGAGGGTGAACACGGTAACTATTATCTGCTTTATATCAGGCTGATGAAGCATTTAGCTTAAACCCTTACTGTGCCATATAAAGTTTCTAGCATGACTACAGACAGTTGCTTTCTGATATATCAAAGGCATTTCACTCTCTCCTAATCAACCATGTGTGTTTAATGTCCCCACAGGCTCGATGTTCCCCTCATACAGACCCTCTGACACTGTGTTCAAGATCACCTTCTGGCTCGGTTACTTCAACAGCTGCATCAACCCCATCATCTATCCTTGCTCCAACCAGGAGTTTAAGAAAGCTTTTCAAAGTTTACTTGGAATTCACTGTTTGAGAATGACTCCCAGACCTCACCATCATCATCTGAGTGCAGGTCCAAGTCAAACACAAGGTCACACCCAACCCCTTACATTGAATCTAGGGGTTCCTTGTCGGCTCAGTCCCTCCTCCTCTATGGCCCTGTCGAGAACACCTTCCTCCAGGGACAGCAGGGAGTGGAGGGTCTTTCCTGGAGGCCCTGCAAGAGGATCTGGTGCAGCCGAGACGAGCAGGGCTAAAGTAGCCAAACTCTGCAGTAAAGGTTTCCACCAAACCTGCTGCTGCTTCTTCAGCACAGGGACTCCCCCGCAGGAGTCAAACTGTACACAACCCCCTCCCGTCGGAAACCTCCCCACCATTAAAATCCACCAACTGTCCCTGTCGGAAAAAGGAGAACCTGTATAACCACTGTAATCCTTCATCCATTAGTCATGACTCCGCTTTCAAGGTCACAGATGAGAATATATTTCCTTTTGCTCCATTAACACCATTAAGGATGAACTGTGCTGGTGTGGCTGCTATAATGTTTAAATATGAAATATATATGTCATTCTGTGATTTTTCCTGGATCAAAGCTTGTCAAACGTTTCCAAAGAAATATCACAAGCACTATATCTTACCCCTTTTAAAAAGATATGTTACCCATTCGGCAAGATAGCTTCCTAAAAACATCATATATAAACAGCATATAACTGACACAAAAAGTCTTTTTTTTTTTTTTTCATAAGCAAATGTCTATCACAGTGTCAAAAAAACCCTATGTGCACTCCCCTGAAGTGGCCCAAATGAAAAGATCCATATAGTGGAAAAGCTGTGAAATTATTCCCTCAAGAGGACCAAAAGATTTCTAGATGTTTACATATTTTATATTAGAGCAGAGGAATTCAAATGTATAAAAATGTAAATAAGAAAGTTTTATATATTGCATGATTTCACCAAATGCTGGTCAGTGGTGGTCCCATGATGAAGTTTGCCTGATGTTGTTCCTATCATCAAAATGTTGTTTGTGTACTGTTCTGTACACAGTACAAAAAAAAGGGACTTTGCGTACTTCCATGTCACATTACAATAAATTTGTATGATATATTCCTAACAAGGGATTCATGGGGACATATTTGGACTGTTGTTGGGTGTTTCTTTGCTTTTTGTTTTTTTTTTTGGGGGGGGGGGTTGATTCACTAAATATATAGCCCCTGAAAACTTCTAGTTCATCTATCCAAATTCCCATAATTTTGTCTACCTCTGAGCAGTGCCAGATGGATGTCTTAATATACTTCTGTGGAATTTTAACTGACCTTGTGGTTGCTGACCTCAATCCTGACCGGCCCCCAAGCCTCTTAAAAAATCCAGCAGATTTAGAGATGTCAAATGAAGTCATACACAGTCTCTCAGACATTATTCTCTCAGGCCATTCTGCTTGTGTTTCTGTCTTTTTCTGTCATTGTCCGCATGCAAACCATAGGGTCTTCGTCTTCGTCTATTAAAGAGCTTCAGTGTGGAGGGTGTGTTTATCAGTGCAAAGGTGAAAAACTGAGTGTGTTTAGATTGAGTCCAAGTCCCCAAAGTGTCTCTCTGTTCACGTAGAGGCATCAAAGGGCAGGAGGACAACCTCTGCCAGGGCTATTGATTTATTTTCTCTTGGCTGCACCCTCTGTAGTACTGAGATGTACTCCCCTTGTGTGTCTGAGAGAGAGGAGATGCAGTCGGCATCATTAAACCAACATCCTCCTGTGTGCTTTAAGTTCAGTGGGAGAAGTGGACTGGACAGCTTTCCCACAGGGGAGGGACCCGGCAATGCAGCGAGAGTGCTCGTCTGTGTCCGCGTTGTCATTGGCTGGCGTGTCAGTGGACCTGTAAATCACACCATCACTTCACAGATGCCATTAGGAGAGGAGCTAGTAGCCGCAGCAATAAACTACAGATGGTACAAATGACCTAATTCAACCTTCCCTCTATTGTCTACCTCTGGTGGGAATGGTGGGATTATGAGCAAAATCTCAGCCAACAAATACCCTTTGTGACATGCTTTAGAAAGATATATCACCCCCCAAATGCAATAGATGTAATGAATACCTATAATTAGATCTGCAGCCTTGGAGGAGTCAGATATAGACTCGAGCAGAGCAGGAACACCCCTCCTATGTTTCATCATCACTCTCTGATTTTATCTAGCAACCCAATGTTATGTATTGAAGGAGAAATGATCAAGTGTATAATCTGTATTTTCCCTCTTTCTTTTGCAATGCATTTGTTCTGGTGGATGCAAATTGCCAAGCCCACAGTTACATTTCATTACGAATGCATTTACAGTTCTAAATTAAAGCTCACAATGATACTATAACGGGGACAGATCATCTCTGGGAGGGCCTGTGGTCTTATATTAGTTGAGTCTATGTTCCAGTGGATGGGGAGCACAGCAGGCACTGCTGGTGACTCATGTTTGCATGCCTCCCCAAGAGTAAGTCTTCCTGGTGTTTTTTTCTTTCTTTCTAAAGCTCTCATCCGTGGGTGAAGATGTTGACATATAGGATTCCTCCTCTCTGGTTTAATCAGTGTTCATCAGATTAAGTCCTAATTGGACAACTGTCGAACAGCCAGGGGAGCATCATTCCAACTAATAACAGAACTTCTGTTGACGTGTGCATTCACTGTGATGTAGCCCAGTTGGTCAGTTCATGTGTCCCCCCTGTGGGTGAAGTGTAAGGAGATGGAACAACGCGCAGCTGCTCTGAGGCTAAAGCTGTGCATCACCAATCAATGTCTCCACCTAGTGTCTCACTGTCCCCCTGCATTTACTCCATCTGTTGCTTGGATGTGGTGTGACTCAACCAAAATACGTTATTACATTTACTTGAAAGCGTTTTCATGCCTGTTATTAGAGGTTGCTGGTTTGTGCCTATTCAGGATAATTATAGGAACACTACACTCTGTTGGTGGACTACACCTTTAATTGATTAATTCCAATTAACTGCTTATGTGACCAAGATTATCTTTTAATCAGGGATGTAAGAAATTTCCTCAGTAACAGTAGTCATACTACATTGTAAAAAGTCTGTTTGTGTCTAATAAGGCTGCAAACAAAAAGTTTAATTAGCTCGTTAAAAATTTGCAGAATTATATCAATTATAGTCGTGAAAAAAAACCCTTTGATTTAAAAGTTTAAGTACTGGGCAAGATATTTCTTAGTTTATGGTTGCAGGAGGATTTTAGCCTCCATCCCACACTTGTGTAAGTTGCACACTGGCTTCATAACCATTCATCTAGTGTCTAATTGGTAAACAAGCAACAGTGATAGATTTATGATTGGAGGAGGGACATGCAGTGCTGGGTTGTTAATACTGATATGTTAGTGTGCTGGTAGCATTTTGGTCTTGTGGTCAAGCTAATAAGCTCCTTATTGGCATGCATGCAGAGTAGGAGCACCATAAAATGCAAAGTACAGTACTTGAGTAAATGCACTTTCCTCTCCTGCTTGAGTTCAGCTGGACATGTAAACATGTAACTTTGACTTCCAGGTAATAATAGGAGTCATTACGTACATGAAACAAAATGAACCACTGCTTATAACATCAAAAAAAACTAGATTATTGTGTTTAAATCATATTAGTATATATTAAAAAAATCTGAACCATAAGTTTCATTTTTTTTATTATTTTAATCCACCGAAGTCAACACAGATAGGGTCAAATGCTGACGGGACCAATGATTTCCCCCAAAAACCCTGGTAACCTACAAAACATACATGACCGAGAGAGTATCACATTTGCTGGGAGAGAGGAAACGAAACAGTGCTCAACATTACAACTCAATAACCATTACCAAGAAACTTCCCCGAATGTAAATCACTTCACATTATAGCTTGGCAAACAAAACCTACACTTGACAAGGCAATGAGGAAGAAACAACCCAGTGTTTTACAGTGTGGTCGTACAGAGCCGCGTCACTGACCACCTGCTGTGGTTTGGTGAATACAGGTACAACCTTGAGTGAGTCTGGTGTCAACAATGTTGGGGAGATAGAGGGGTCAGAGAAGAAGAACTGGATACCTGGTAATTCATTCACAACACTAACACCGAGAACAGTGGACACATCATCAGCACACTGTGAGGGATTTCATACACATACTGAAGCATTTTTCATCAGGTCTCAAAGATCATGGTTCCACTTCTTTAAAGAGCCTTCATAGATACAGTGTGCTATCAATATCTTACAGAATAGGCAAGCAAGTAGTTCAATTCAACAAATATCCTAAAACGTACAGACATATCCAATACAAAGAAAAAGCTGCAAGCTCACGTACAGTTTAACCATTTGGATTGTTACAGGTGCAAAACAAATTCCGTCAAAATCAAGTAAATGGTGGCTCCACCCTGGCTGCTGTTATTACAAAGCTTACATGATTGCTGTGTGGAGGTGGACATCATCTGCACATACACAGCAAAGGTCATATAGCACCAGGTGCAGAGAGGTTGTCAGGAAACATCCTATCTAGCTTCTTCATGGTGTCTTGTCTTGTAGACACCAGTGTGATTATTGGAAGCTTGTTGCACTGACAACCTTTCAACAAATATGAGGAAAAAAGCAAAATGATAAAATGAGGTGGAAGGGATGAAATGTTATGTACCAGCCATTTCTCCCCACACCCATGTTAAGGGTGAAACTGAATGAGTGGTTTAACCCTAAAATACCCTTTCTTATCCTTTTAGTGCAGTCAGCATTTTCCAAAATGACTTCATAAATACATAAAACATCAATTTTAAAAAACTAAGAAAGTGAAACTATAACACAAAGGGAAGACCAAACTGAAATGTTCAGCTAATACTGCAAATTTCAAATGAAAAGGTCTTTTTTGATGCAGAAACAATAATCATAATAAACAGTCTAAACTTTCATGATCAACAAAGTAAGAACATTTTTGTACTAACACACCAAAGCTACAGTGTAGCAGTGTTACAACATGAACAGTGGAGGCTTTACTTTCAACTAAATGTGGCAGTGTAACACGACCACCAGCGCATTCTAACTAATACATAAAATAAACAGCGCAGGAAGAAGAACTTGTAAACAACTGCTGTTTCTAAAACGCCCACTCGTCACACCGACAACTTCTCAGGCTTTTTTCTGCATTTTTGTCAACTAAACAATGTACCGCAAAAATTATACAAAAAAATGTAAACAAATGTAAACAAATTACTTTCATCAATAATCAAATAACAGCAAAAAAAGCTGCTTCAATTCACTTGATCCCTCCTTGGTGACAGTAGGATATGGCAGGAAAGATGAGACAAGATGGAACAGTGCTTTCTATTTTTTTTCCCCATGAGGTGACATAGTGATAGTGTGTGAGTAAGAATGGATGGAGTGCTTTTGAGTGGGGTGCAGGCGGAGTCAGAGGCAACCAGATGTGATGTGACAGCGGTAAGAGTAGCCTCCGGTCCTGTGGCGCCTTGTGCCCCGGCTCGGTTGTGGGAGGAGCTTAGCCGAGGCTGGTGATGTTGGCTTTCCCACCAGGGGGAGCCACAATGCGCTGAGTGGTGCGACGAGGAACGTTGTCGTCAATTTGGGCACCTAAAATAAAAAACAAAAAAAAACAAAACAAAACAATATAATATAACTTCATTGCTAACTTCTGACAGGTGACAGTTCCCAGGTATGAAATCTGCACTTTGACTCACCAGACAGGCTGAAGCCAGACTGGTGGAGGTTGCGCACTGGCTGGTGAGTGAACTGCTGTTGCTGCTGCTGCTGCTGCTGCTGCTGCTTGGCAGGGGAAGTCTTCACTGAGGAGACTGTGGACATCACCTTGGGAGTCACAGTCACCTCACACACTGGCCCGTCATACTGGCCCCTGGGGACTCCTCGTAACTCTGTGAGCTACAAATACAGGCAATTTCATCAGCTGTTCGATCCACTGGCTTCCTATATGGAAAGAATGTAGCTCCTCTATGTCTAGTTAAGTGCGCAGAGACTCACCCTGCTGCGAGCCTTTATCCTCTTGTACACTTGGTCAGGGAAGGGTTTACGGCTGATGTAGCGTCCACAGCCCTCGGTGGTGTGAAGGCTGCCCTCCTCCAGCACTATCTTACCCTGGCTGATCACCACCAGAGGACCTCCGCGCACCTCTGTGCCCTCAAAGATGTTATACTCCACAGCCTGGGAGAAGAGGACATTTGATTAAGAGACTAAAGTAAAAATCACTGCTTAGAGTCGATGGAATGAATAATGTACGATGTTACATAATTAACTTAAATCGTGGTTTTATTCCCAACAAAACAATTTTTCTGATATATTTTTAAATATCCTATATATAAAATTAGCAACTGGTTTAAACTAATTGTCATTTAATATCAGAAGTGTGTTAACACCTTAAAAAGCCACCGTACGTCTCTTCTTACCAGAGCTGGCTCAGTAGATTGTAACGTCCAATATGCATTGCAGCTAATCACATAGTGTCAAGAATTAGGTCTCAACATGTCTATAACACAAACTGTAAATGACAAAAAGCTTCAAGACAGGTAAAGTAACTATCTGACCAGGTTGTGGCTCTTAGCTGAGATGATCTTAGTGATATCTGGGTCCCACAGCACGAGGTCAGCGTCAGACCCCACAGCAATGCGGCCCTTGCGGGGGTACAGGTTGAAGATCTTGGCTGCATTTGTGCTGGTCACTGCCACAAACTGGTTCTCATCCATCTTGCCAGTCACCTTTGAAGGCAGGACAAGGAATCACATACTAGCATCTAAACATACACAAATATTTAGAGTCATTTGCTCTGGAGGATGTCATGATTCAAATGTTTGGGAAATGTGGGAAACAAGCTCACCACACATTTGTCCCAGATTAGGGACATCCTCTCTTCAGTGCCGTTGGTCCCCTCTGGGATTAGGCTGAAGTTATCTTTGCCTACTGCACGCTGAGAAGTCTGGAAAGTGCAGTGGGCACTACCAGTCACCTGCAAGTCCCCACTTGGTAACAAAGAAAACAAGAAAACTAATTAAAACTAACTAATTTCATATGACAAAACAGTGATTTTTACTTGCTATAGTTAATACTCTGTAGTAAGTGCATGGAAGTAAATGTCACTTCAGCCTCCCACCTCTGCAAAGGCCATCTAATAATAAATGTAGTTACCAAAGAAGGAACAGCTGGGTTAAAAGAAACTGCATGTCAAATCGTGTTACCGGCACAGACCACCTACCAAGACAACAGGGAGTTGAGGTAGTCGGGTGTGGTGGGATCAGGGCTGAGTGGTGGAGAAGTGACATAGGCTGCTGCCTTGGCCCAGTTCTTGCTCCAGTAATGAGTACCGTCTGTGCCCAAGCTGGCAGATATGGGCTCTCCATAAACCACAGCACCTACAGCCATGGACCAGACAGGATGGTGTCAGTGCAAAGTGGATACATCACGCAGCGTTTTGGCAAAGGAAAAGATCAAAACGTTTTACTGTTACCTCTTTTCCTGGCAAGAGCGATGACATCAGCAGCACTCTTGCTCATCACCTTGGTGATGTAGAGAGGACAGTTGGTCTGATTGGCTATGGTGACAGACCGATTGACTGCCTCAGCCTCCACCTGCAGACACACAAAGTCAGATTCATCATCATAGTGGATCTCTGAAAGCTTCCCTCCATTTAATCTCAAAAGTACATTATGTTTTTCTATTTTGCCACAGTTATTGAGGAACCCGTCTGTCTTACCTCCTCTGGGCGGCTGAGCACGTGACCTTCAGGACCAGTGATCCCCAGCTCTAGAATACGTCTCTGCTCCTAAAACATCAACACAAAGAACATTGTAATACAAATTAAGGAAAAAAACTGCTTATAGCTGAGACTTGACCAGCTTCATCATCATTACCTCTGCGATGATGTCTCCATTCTCAGCATGCACCTGCGCAATAGCTCCAAGATCTCTGATGACACTGAACACCTCATAGATCTAAAAGAAAACGCAAATTCCATCAGCTCATAGGTTCTGGCATCTACGATTAAGACATCCAACAGCCTAGAAAACATGTGCTCTGACAGACGACTCAGCGAAGATCCCACTAATATTGACCGGAAGCAAGCAAGCATACCTGAGAGTCAGAAAGTTGGAAAACATCCTTATAGGCCAAATAGACCAGGAAAGAGTTGACACCTGAAGATAGAAAACTTATGAGAGAAAACAGCCAAAGGTGGAATAAAGAGAGCAAAAGAAGGAAATCCCAGAGCGAAGGACAAAAGTAAAATCAAAAGGATAAAAATTACAAAGCAGTAAAAGCCTGTAGCAGGTAAGTAAGTGAGTGACTTTAAACTAAAAGACTCTGTTTACTACGTACCATGATCCTTCACCAGGGTCTCCATCTCTTCCTGAGCGCCTTTGTTCCACTCAGTGATGTCCACATGCAGGGAATAGTCACAGCAGGACTTGCTATCAGCCCATTCCCTCCACTGTTTGAAAGCAGCAACCAGGCTGACGCCAGGCTCCTGCACCACATGGTCAACTATACAACACAAACAAACAGGTTGGATATAATGTGCTTAAGCACTTCACAATTAAGATCATACGCCTGACAGCATGTGCATCTGCGACAGAGACTGTGCTTTTAAACTGGATGAAAACATACTGATCATGGTGGTTCCCCCAGCCAGGGCCGCCCGGGTGCCCTGGTAGAAGTCATCTGCCGCCACCATGCCCCGGTCAGGCATCTGGAATCGGGTGTGCACGTCAATACCCCCAGGCATCACCATTCTCCCATGAGCCTCTATGATTTTAACTCCCCCTGGAACTATGAGATTGTCTCCAATTTGCCTGAAGGAGACAAATGAAAGACAAATAATGAGAAAACTAAGATCATCTAGATTCTAGAGTGGTTATAGGTGTCTGGACTTCTTGTAGTAACTAAAATAATTTTCTGTCTTATTAGGGTCAGAAACCTGACTTTAAACCTGAGTTAAAAGAAAAAAAAAAAAACAGCAAAGCTAATTTTCAAATTGAACTTACTTGATGACTCCATCTTCCATGTAGATATCAGCCAAGAATGACTGATCATCATTCACTATCTTTGCTCCTTTGATGAGGAGACGGTCACTCTGAAACAAGGAGACGTCATTTCACATCAGTCATAAAACACAAAGCAATCGAGCCACCTACAGGGCAGAGTAAAGGAGAACGAGACCATCTCTTTTAATCGCTCGTAGCTGACAGGCCGCTCCACAACTCAACACTAAATCTGCCCAGTTTTATGGGCAGAATAAAAAAGAACCTTGGGCCAACTTTAGTTCATTTAGTATAATTTAATTTAGCTCAATTAATTTCCCAGTTTGGTTAAAGAACTCAACAACAGCTAACAGTCACCAACCTTGAATCATGTCATGACATGCTTTATTCACACATAATAGATGCATCGTTTCAATGGAAGGAGCCAAAACCCTCAAGTAAGAGCACAAAGTGTTGAGCAGCACAATTAGCTTCACCTGTACGAGATGAAAGGAGAGCGTACAAGGCTGGCCTATTTCTCCTGCAGGCTTTCTGGGGTCTCCTGAGGACAGTATGAAGAGCTAATGACGACAAAAAGTGGTTTGCTGCAAACCTCGCAGCAAGAAACACTCAGTATTTAATGTCCTGGGTGGGTGGACACAGACAGCAGGAGATATACAAGTCATAGCTGTATTATTGTGATCTCCCAACCCATTACTCTCCTCTAAATGGGTCACATGACCTTATGTCCTCTCCTGCCTGAGTGCCCAGAGATGAGTGTGCTGAGACTGTCACGTACGTTTCCTCAAAAGACCTTTCCCTGTGCAAAGAACTGATGCTTCTTAACTTCAATGAATGTGGAGGATGTAGGATATACTGTATATACCTTGCTAGTACCAGGTTGAACCCCTTTTGCCTTCAGAACTGCCTTAATTCTTTGTGGTATGGTTTCAACAAGGTGCTGGAAACATTCCTCCAGGGTTTTGTTCCATTTTGACACGATAGCATCACACAGTTTCTGCAGATTTATCGGCTGCACATCCATGATGTGCATCTCCCGTTCCACCACATCCCAAATGTGCTCTATCTATTGGATTGAGATCTGGTGAGTGTAGAGGCCATTTGAGTGCAGCGAAACTCATAGTCATGTTCAAGAAACAAGTTGGAGATGATTTGAGCTTTGTAACACGGTGCCTTATCCTGCTGGAAGTCGCCATCAGAAGAAAGGTACACTGTGGTCATAAAGGGATGGATATGGTTAGCAACAATACTCAGGACAGCTGTGGTGTTTTAACGATTCTCAATTGGTCCTAAGGGGCCCAAAGTGTGCCAAGAAAATACCCCCATGACACGTCCACCAACAGCCTGAACTGTTGATACAAGGCAGGATAGATCCATGTTTTCATGTTGTTTACGCCAAAGTCTGACCCGACCATTCAAATGTCACATTAGAAATTGAGACTCATCAGGGCAAGCACCTTTTTCCAAATCTTCCATTGTCCAATTTTGTTGAGCCCATGCCAATTGCAGCCTCAGTTTCCTGTTCTTAGCTGACAGGAAGAGGCACTCAGTGTGGTCTTCTCTGCTGTGGCCCATCTGCTTCAAGGTTCCACGTGTTATGTGTTCAGAGACGCTCTTTTGAATACCTCGGATGTAAGATGTAGTTATTTGAGTTACCATTGCCTTTCTCAGCTCAAACTACTCTGCCCAGTCTCCTCTGACCTCTGGCATCAATGAGGCATTTTCGCCCAGAGGACTCTCGAGACCCTAGAGATGGTTGTGTGTGAAAATCCCAGTAGATCAGCAGTTTTTGAAATACTCAGACCACCAACAACCATGCCACTTTCAGAGCCACTTCCCCTTTCTGAGCAGATCTACATACCTAAATGCACCGAGTTGCCACCATGTGATTGGCTGATTAGATATCCGTGGTAATGAGCAGTTCTACGTAATACAGTGACCAGTGAGTGTGCGTGTGTACATACATACATACATTATACACACACACACACAAACACACACTTCCCTACTGTAAAAATGAAATTAACCCTGTCAAAATATGTCCATTAGAACTTCACAGTTGAGTCAAATCTTCAAGTCTTGTTTTGTTTGACAAAAAGCTTAAAGATGTAAAAAGATTTCGTTCACAATGACATAGGATGAGGAAAAGCAGGAAATCCTGTCATCTGCGAAGCTGGAATCAGAAAGTATTTGACATTTTCTTTCACTATTTCTGCTTGAAAAATGACAAACTCTTAATAAATGATCAAAATAATTATTAAATCCATTTTTTCACAACTTTAATTACTCAGCTAATTGTATGAACACAAACCTAATACAACAGTCCTGCAAGAAATGTTATATGAAGGTCACAATGTTCAGTTTTTGTTCAAACTCTTTTGCTGACTCAACAGTGCCGTCATTTTGGAAGAGCTTGATGCAGAGAGGTGTTTCTATTATTTAACCTCCCATCAATATAAACAAGGTGGACTAAATAACAGGAACACCTCACCATGCTCACAATCATGATCAGTAGAAAATGTGACTTTTCCAGCTATTTCTGCAGCAAAGCAGGACTGCAAGCAAAGATTTATTCTACAATACCAGTTCATGTATATTTTACTGTTTTAGTTAAATGGTCAATGAAACGTCAGCGTGGTCTTATTAGCAGGCAAATGATCTTCACCACTAATATTCCATCTTTGGACACAGATTCACTCACTGTTATCCAGGGACAAGGCCTAATCCTGGTGTTTTGCTAAAAGCTCTGCAGAGTTGAAATATCTGCTTCTTTCCAAACTAGTAAGTGGTGTCTGACTGTGTGTGTCTGAGGGCCTGGGGGCTTGCTGCAGAGCCACTGCTGTCTGCAAGTTGTGTCTGGGTTGTCAGGGCTGTGTGTTTATAACCCTGGTTTGAACTGTGAGAGACTTCACAACTACCTTGATAACTGCCTTTACAAAACAGACCAGCGGACAGTTTGATGCTGTTTAATGACCAAACCCAAAGCCGCTGCCGTCTATATGCCTCAGCAGCCTGACTATAGGAGCTGCATGATGAAAGCTTAAGGGAAAAAGGTTTGGATGGGTCTGTCCAATGACCTACTTTACAAAAGAGGTTTTCCTTCTTTTAACTACCACGACATCCCTGCTGCAGGCCCTGAATGCTGTGGAAAAGCTGCACCAGGAAACAACATAGACATTATATCCTCAAACCCCAGCAGTTTGTCACACAGTCAGGATTAAATAAGTCAAACCTGACCTGGCTGCAAGCCCTGCGGGATTTTGGAAAGAAAACGTGTCCACCCTAAGAGGACACATTGAGCAGATGTGAGAGGACGGAGGGGTGAGAAGATGACAGTGAATGAAGCTGTGTCCCACCATGATAACTACACCCTAGGAGCTGAGGATGCTGAGGAGGAGCTAATGCTGCGGCTCCTGGTGACAGCTAAAGGGGCAAAGAGCTGCTTCTGCCAAACTCATGGTGCCTTTTGTAACGAAGGCTCGACACCGAAGCTGAAAATAAAGAGCTGGCTGTCATTGTTCCTCCCAGGCTGTCAGTCAGTCTGTGGAGCTGAAGCCGGTGACACATTGATCCGACAGCTAAGCGCTGGCTAATGTTGGTCTGATCTCACCGCACGTTAGACTGACGCTACCATTAAAGGATCAATTTCAATTTATCTTTTTCAAGTGATGAAACAATACTCACTGTAATTCTTGGGATGTTCTTCTTTCCTTGGTAACCGGACATTTTGAGGATCCCTCTGACACAGCTGTCCCCTGCCTCTTGGCTAACGCTAAGCTAGCTTTGACTGGAAAACCTCAGCTGCCTATGAAAGGATGAATGGATGCTCTGCTTGTCGTCCAGTCGACGCCCTGAGCGGCTCCTGTCGAATAGTAAAGTAAAGTTTGCACAGAGCAGCTTTACAAATAATTTGAAACGTGTCTCTATATCGTTGCCTAACAGTCCTATCCTTGGATTTACTGCTGGAAAAGGTCCCTGAAGACCAGACAGGCACCAAGAAGAGAAGGGCCACGAAAAGGTACGGCGCATGCGCACTGCCCCGCCCTGCACAGCCACAGCTCCATGTTTCCCAGTTTAGGGGAAACAGGTTAAGCATCACTTGTGTAATTGGCTGTCAGATCAGCAGGCTCTCAACAGGTTCATGGGCAATAGAATAATTCAGCATGAAAGTTACCATTATTAATAACAATAATTAAACACGAATTATCAGTTGATCAGTGGTTGTTAACTATGCAGTTCCTGCATATGAGCTGATGCACTGGTGCCATATTAGGAGAGCTCTTTACATTTTGCCCTGGGCACACAGTTTGTCTTTTCTGCTTCTAACAAGGATAATCTTTGATCACAGTATGTTTGGCTGACTTGAAAGACTTCAAACTCCACGAGGGGATGGATAATAACACGACAGGTCCCTGGGCACAGACAGGTAAAAGGCCTCCCATCCATCCAGCATAAAACTTGACATGAACTCTCACTTCATTGAAATGTTTGTCATTTCAGAATCGTACAGCAAACTTGCAGGTTTTTCTCTCAAGATAATTAACATTGCATCCAGTAACTACATCACGTGTTATTAAGTTGGCAGAGTGTGTTTAAAATTTACACAAGGACATAAATTCAGAGGAAGATATATGACTGGTGCCAAGCAGGAGAAAGTGAGAACCTGTGTGATTTATTCTATTTGAAAACCTATGTACTCTTTCAAGCATATTATTTTAATCATATTCGATCTATGTATTTGTATGCAGCATAAGATCCAGTCAAATTGTACATGATCAGCGGGAAGAAACCCATAATGACAAGTGCATTTTATTAGTTATTATGGCTTGAAGAATGCATTAAGGTCAATGGAGCTCTGTTCACTTTGTATTTATATCTCAGTCACTGTATACAGTACAAACTTTATTCAAATTCCAAAACTCTCTGTATTGCACACTGATCAACTGTACATTAGCCTGTTATGATGACATGTACAGTTTTTGAGTTAGTATGAGTTATATAATGCATTAAAGCCTAAATGCATGTTGAGTGCTTGGAAACCACTACAGCAAATACTGTACATTATGGTCGATGATTTTTCACATGATTATAATGTCATCCATTTACAAACACTGACAGAAGAGTCATTCAGCTAGTCATCCAGTCAGCAACAACATAGAGAAATCACATGCATTTTCTTCAGGAAATGCTTGTTTCTATTTCTTTCATTTTCCTGGAAGTTCTACACAGACTGTACACTATTTATTGTTTCATACTATGTGAAATGATTGCACAGTGAAATTTAGATAAAAGTCAGATAACACTCTTATATGAGGCCCCTGGAGATACCGTCCTCTGTGGTGGTTTCTGCAACTGACACTTCAGCAATTAAACAACAGCAAAAATACATGACTTACACCACCAGGATGCATAAGCTACAATATGCATTAATGTATAGACAAATTATACATGTCAAAAGGTGTCTATTACATGGGGCAGATCACAGCTTAAATTAAATTTTTCACATCTTTATCTTTAAATACCTAAACATATAAGAAAATCAAAAAACAGTCTAAGATAAATCACCAATGTGCAGTGGTGAAAGATACAAATTTGGCACTTTGCCATTGCTGCTATATTATGTGTTAAAGAAGAAGATATGTAGGCAAAAACAAATAGAAATAGCATATGGCCTGGTAAACTAGTTTCCACTATCATAATATACTCAAAACAACCCCACTGTAAAATTTTGGAGCTACATACTACATTGATGTTTAAGCTTTCCAACCTTCAAATAATAAAAAAACAAAGCCTTTAAAAGAAACCATGAGGAGTCAAAATGATTCAACTTCTATTCTCCAAAATGTGTGGAATTTAAAATCTAATCCCACATGTGCAGCATCATTTTGTTGCCCCTCTCCCCACCCCAGTGAACTGCACCTTGAATGTTAAGATCAAAAAGTTAAGGCTATAAAAGTCCCTTCTGTTCCCACAACCAATTCAATCAGTTTGTATTGCAAACTAGTGCACATTTTTGGTTCATACACTCCTGCTGAAACACCAGAGGAGAGATGCATCTTAGGAGAAGGCCAGATTTCTCATGACATTACATTAAATCAAGTGGAGAAATTATAGAAAAAAATATCCAAAACCCTGAAGGCGTCCGACATCAAATCCCTGTCACATATTTTGGAGTTTAAAAGGATGACTAATATACTCCAGCTCTAACAGCATCTGTTATCTACTGGATTCAACTTGGTGACAACTGCTAGGTACAATGTTGCCCTGTGTGAAAATGTGATGAGTGCAACCACGTTACGCAATGTGCATACTTCTAATAACTAACATCTACAATGGGACAAAATTGGATGCTGATTGGAAGGGAAATGTGTGTGTACAACGGATGTAGAGAAACATCTTGGCTACAGGAGGATGGTTAAGGGACTTGGAAACAGGAGAACATCCAGGCACTACTTCAGCCTCTACTCAGTAAGAGCTGGTGGAGGCTGTGGCAATTCTCTTCCCAATGTACACCCTAGGAAAAAAGAAAATGCATCAAATCAAACCAGATAAAATGAAACAAAGTTGTCAATCTACTTCAGTTGATTAATTCACATTAAAGTACACATTTTTTTGTAAACATGCAGGTGTGAATGAAATAAGTTATCTATCCCAATGAACAGTTACAACTTGCAGGTGACAATAGCTTCTCCCTCAGTTGCCAGTTCCTACTCTGCTCCTAAACCTTCAGTTTGCCATTGATAGGTGCTTCAATCAGGAGAGATTTGCTCTGGTGTGCACTGCAGCTAATCTGCACTTCACTACTCTTGCTGTTTATAAATGAGGCCCAGGTCTGAGCAGAGCGGCGTCAGATACATCAAATGGAAAACATCAATGCAACCTGAGAAAATGGAACTTTGTCACCATGAAGCTGAGCCTTTTATTACACCAAGACAGAACTACATGCGTTTAGACTAACCCGAGGCCAAGAGCGAGGATGTGTGAGATGAGTAAGGAAGGGATGAACACTTTGAGGAATTCAGCAGAGAAGATGCCGCCTTTCTTCATGACTCCACTCTTCCTCATACTGAGAGATACTGAACGTCGGGGGTGCCTGAAGTGGAACTCCCTGAGAAGAATAACCAATCAAACCAATTCATCAAAACTTATGACAGAAAACCACTGAAGACAACATCCTGAACAACTATTAGTGAGTGATTGTGGAGGTGAGAGTCTGCTTACTTTGGGGGAATGTTTTCTGGTCTGCTGGACCAATCAGCGACCCAGTCTACCTCTTTATTCATGAGGATGTCTTCCTCTCTGTCCTTCTCAGCAAGGTCTTCCTCTGACTGCAAATGCAAGATATAAAGCAATTAGGTCTTAGCTTTAAAATGAAAACACTCACAAAGGGTTTCATCTTTAGAATGAATTATGCAGTTTTACCTGACTACCTCTTGGGCTGGACATCTCTACATCAAAGGTTATCTGGCCCTCATCCTGATCTGGACTTGGTGGCCTGTGAGGACTGAGTTAACGCATTGGATTAAAAAAAAGAAGAAAACAAAGAGACAGGTCCAACCTACCTCCATGCAAACACACTTGTCAGAGTTTTAACATTCCTACCTGTCACAGGAGGAGCTACTTGGGCTGGATTCATGCTGTGCATCCAACAGGATCTTTTCCATGTCTCCATTGTGGATAGAGGAGGACGACGGCACATGCTCTAATCCTCCAATAAGGGTTTCATCATTCTCAGGCACCACCTCCAATGTCTGCAGAGTTTGACTCACAGCAGCATTTGCATTTATTTGGTCAGCAGCGGGTGTCATTAGTAGGTTGGCCTGCATGCCTTGGGTCCTTGTGTTCCCATTCATCTCCAGCTCTACCCAAGAGCCTTGGCCACACAAAGGTCAAGGAAGGAAGGAGGAGAAGGAGGAGGAGGAGGAAGGGAAATTAGGCTCGTTGGGTCAAAGTGCAAACCTAACGGCAGAGTATGTACCACACAGTAATGGACCTCTGTCTCCTTTCAATGGGAAACAGCTGACCTACATTTCCTGCACCATTGACACTCTGCATTCAAATGAACTGTCTGTGCACAGCATCCATGATAGCATGCATTTCTTTGTGCCACTGCCCCACAAAACAGCTTGCATTTTTTTTTCTAGACCGGAGGGAGTTATGTAATCTCTTACAGCCAGAGGGCTTGGGTGAGTACCAAATGTAAACCTTCCAATATGCGACGCCCTTATTCCAGTTTATAGCTCGCTGAATGTAAAATATACCTCATGCATTTCGACGACGCATTTAATTCATGACACTGACTGCACGTTCGTATTGTCACCAGCGCTGCTCTCATGTGAGGTCTTGCATAACTGGGGAGAGCAGAGTGAGGCAGTCTGCCCAGGCATGTCGCTGCTCCAGATGTGATGTTGACAGACATGAAGCGCGGTTTCTCACGGAGCTTATCATTTTGTCCTTAATGAAACTGTTTACCGATTCAAGTCTGAACACACCTTTTACCAGTTCAGAGGCTGTTTACTGTGCAGCCACTTTGAGCTATTGTCTTCCTTTAAAACTGGCAATTAATTAGAAAGACGGCGGCCTGTTAATTAAAAAGACAACTTGATCACATTATTAGTCGGGCTAATATAACGTATTATGAGAATTTAAATAACGATTGCAAATAACAGCAATAATTATTTCGCCTTTTGTCCCAAACTTGTTTTTATTTGCTAGAGCCCGCCCAACGCGGCTCAGTGTACGCGATTGGCTGCCATTCTGTCAATCAAACATTTCTCGCAACGCAATTGGCCGACGGGTGGCGACGTCAAACAACATCACCTCCACCCCTCCCAGAAGACGAGGAAATGCCATACCCGATGCAACTTTTACAATAAACTCTGCATTACACGGATATTCACAAAAACACACACGGTCATGAAGAATATCGACCGCAGCCTTTGAACCGCGGAGCACGGGCGGACTGACGGCAGTACGTACCGTGAAGCCCGGGCTCTTCGTTATTGTTTTGCTGAGCAGCAGCGGTGGACATGTTGACTCCCCAGCTTCAGCATTCATCAACATGACACGCAGACAAGCTGCCAAGTGCGCAGGCGCCAAATGTGTCCAGAGTCCAGACCACAGACAGGAGGTTTGAGTTCGGGCTGGATCAATGAGGGGTGTTTCTTTCTTTGATGGGCGCTATTTAAAGATCAAAAATACTAATCACTCATCTAAATACACTCGACCCCGAGATTTACCTATAATTAAATCATGTTATTAAGAGTTTGTCCTGGGACACTGGTGCTGGGGTGAGGATGGGAACTGGGTGGACTCTTTCTATCTGAGCCATCTGAGGGTTGGAGGATTGATGATAGTAGTAAATCTGGCCTCAGCCACCTCCTGTCACTCACTTCAAATGTAACTCCCTCGCCACACGGCTGGTCTTTCCTATTAAAGCGGAGAGGCACATATAAACATGAGCAGTGTTTGCTGTAGATTTGTAGAACTGGGGTCTAATAACAGGGTCCTTGTGGACTATTCTTTAAATGAATGCCAAGCGATGCATTTCCACAGTAACGTGCACAGTGATACCATGACTGCGTTTAAATAACCCCCCCGCCTCTTCCCTGTTGACCCCAGAGGGTTGTGGTGGTGGGAGCAGGTTGACTGTTGACATAAAACTATAGACCATGATGATTATTTATTATGGGTCAAATGGATGTGTATCAGTGTGACCTCCCTGCTGCCAGGATCATCATGAAACCTTGGAGAGATCTTTGTGATCAGTGGGTTTGCAGTAAGTGGGGATTTATAGTGATTTAGCAATAATTTTTGAGTGAAAAACACTGCAGCAACTGTTTTGATGAAACAGGCCTAAACTAAGCCTAACACTGTTATCTCACTATCATTATCTTCCATACACCATAATGAAATTTTATCAAGAAGTCAGGTTTGAAATTCTTTATTACTTTTCATCTAAATTGTACTTTATTCCATTTGACAAAGACAAACAAAGCTGTACAATGAACCATTTAAACAGATCACCAAAACTCTCCTACAATCTTTATTCAAGAGCCCCTTGAAAGAAATAAACAAAAACATACAAATTAATGAAATTCACAAAAATAAAAGTGCATTTTGTTTTAACTCCTGTGATACATTAGACATGTATATAGTGCTGCTGCAAGTGGAAAAAAAACCTCATAGCTCCAATTTAGACAGTTTCCTTGAGATTTCATGATCCTTTATACTGTATGTAGAGCAAGTTTAGTTGACCCAAGGTTCATGTTCAAAAATCCATTATAGAAACTTTACTGTTTAAAAAAAAAAAAAATCTATGATCTACCTGTAATTAAGACAGATTTTCCTGAGAAGCTGCCTTCTTGAAGGTACAAGGTTTTGATCACAGAGCAGCAGTAAATTCCCCTGAGCAGTCTCCTGTCTGGCATCCCAGAAAGTACAAGAAACATACTTGATTATCTTATTTTTTTTCTTTTCTTAATGCTATAAGAAAGGCAATAGGGTTCCTCTGAACATCTTTGTGATTTATGCCATAGCCTTGAGCTATGGAGACATGAGGGGAAATGAAAAATATTATTGATTAGTTTATCTCTTGAGTCTCATGAATGTCAGTTGACACTCATACAGTTTGTGATGACCATCTCTGCTACGTCAAGACAGTGGGATTTTGTAAAAGTTAAAATTTTTTTCCTAAAAGGAAAACTTGCCAATTCTGATGGAGCACTATTTCCATGGAGATTTTTGCATTTTCACACATTTCTCACAAAGTACAACAGGTCGTTAGATCAATTAGTACTTGACAAGAATGAGTGACTTTGAATGAACGACAGGACAAAGCTGATCATCGATCTCATACTTTGCGTGGACAACTCTCTGATTGGTGGCTAACTCAGCGGCAGCGGGACAAAAATGCCACATTATGCAGGTTTATACATATGTGACTTGAGGCAAATAACTTGAATGACCCTCGCACAATCTTCCATCAGACAATAAAGAAATGTTATTTTTCAAAATGCTGCAAAATTAAAAAAAAAAAAAAAAAAAAAAAAACTGATTAGCAAGGTGTCTTAATACTAGAGGATATTACCCAGAGCCCTGAGAGAGAGAGAGAGAGAGAGAGAGAGAGAGAGAGAGAGAGAGAGAGAACAGTAACCTAACACCACAAATGGAGATGGGTGGTTATTTTTGTGGCATCCTAGTGATTGGATATCAGTCCTCTATGGTAGGAGTCACATAGGTGTGGTCCAGTGGACCAATAGGCTTCATGCCCCGATTCAGTGGCTTAATCTATCACCTGAACCCAATTGTAATGAAGTGGAAACTGTGCTATAATCAACCAGTTTGCTCCAAAGAAAAGTGGCAGCATGTGACAAAGCATAGTGTAGCAGAGAAACGGCAAAGCTACCGTTTCCCATGTTCAGTACAGTCATTGATGACGGCTTCCATACAACAATCATCTGCAAACCAAGTGCTTCACAAATTCTCCTTTTTTAAATAAACACATCTGAAAAGGAGAGCTACCCCTGTATCACAGGAGAGAGAAGACATTTCATACAATAATTCAAAATCTGTAACTCTGTCTAGTCAATTGACTTGACTAGCTTTAGAGAGAATTTGATTTAATAGTTTTCACATCACATGTTGATTAAAATGCCTTTCCCATTTAGGCCTGCAAGGCCCTATTCTTTCACAGGAGCTCAATGATTCATAAACAAACCATGGCACAAAAACAGAACATTAAGAGCCAAATTAACTGAGAGTCTAACTCTGAAGTGTCCAAATAAGTTCTACATAAACATCAGTTACAGTCAGCCAAATTAGAAAAATAAACTGTTATAGTGCTTGTGACTACAGAGGTACTGACACCTGAAAATACTTTTCTTTGGACATCCCACGTCAGAAACGACACACTTCCTTGATGTCACAAAAAGTCTCTAGATTTTAAACAAATACCTGCCAGAATGAACAAAATGTCATTACAAAAAAGGTTACCTGACCTTGAAGCGACCTTCAATCTACAATCAGTCCGAGATAGACAGCTAAAGAAACTACAGTGATCAGACTGTAATCCTATTGCCTTAATTTATACAAAAATAAATCAGCTATAGTGATTATTATTCTTTTATCAGGTATGGTATAAAACATCATTTAAAAAAAACTACAAACAGAAACTAGATTCAGAGGGTAAAGCGATAAATCAATCTAGAACAACATAATGTGGGGAAGCTGACAGCAGCACTCAGTTGGTGCCACAAGACCAACCACAAGAGAATTAGGCCACAGCACGCCATCGTGCCCTTCCTCGTATATAAGCTTTTGTCCTGAGCTTCATATGGCGGTCCACATGTGCAAGGGTGACCGGTGGACCCGGGGCATCTTGTCTGCAAGACAGCTTTAACTTTAGAGTATATAGGACAGGTTACTTTGGCATAATTAGCCCCCACTTAACTCCCAAAACCACAATACCTGACAAATGTGTGCACGTCATTCTAGTCCATGTTCAATGACGTTTTAGCCCATTAACTAGAAATTACATATACATTACTGCTGACAGTTTTCCTAAACCCGCTATTACAGCAGTCTTTGAAAATCAAATTACTGGCTTGAGCTCGAGATAAGCGTTCCATCTAAATGAACACATCGGCAGGTTTTGGTAATACAGCAGAGAACCATGGATTATTGTAAAGACCTGATTCTGATACATTCAGATTAATGCATCGTGTCTGAGGCTCCGATCCAGAAGACAGGTGTTAAGAAACACAGATGTTGTTACAATGATATGGTGTAATTTATTTTATCCTGCATTTAAAAAAAAAACAAAAAAAAACAAAAAAAAAACCTGATTTTAGGCAACTTACATTTATAGCCAGATGTTACAGTGCGCCTGAACATGGTGAGTTTGCTTGCTTGGTACTGCATTACTTGGTAACACATTGACTTACTTATTGTAGACAAATCATTGTAAAGCTGTGGCTGCCCTGAAGTTACAAATCTGATGTAATTAATATTAGTAGACTGGACAAATGTTAGCAGAAATGCATTATTTGTAGAGAATGGGCTAAAACATGATAAAATACTAGAATAGTCCTTTAACAGCATAACCATTGTGTATATCGGGAAAGAGATGGTGCGTGAACTTGGCAACATCAAATACGGAGTGGTGACAGCATGTATTAGCAATGTTTCAGGCCAGTACGCAAAGGAACATGGCGACGGAAAGATGTATACACAGCATTAAGAATTTCCTATTCAGAATAATAAAACATGGTAGCTACAAAACTCAACAATTGGTAGCTATGACATACAAATGAATCATGTCACAATGGCACAAAAGAAAAAGGGATCTTGCCAAATATGTGTATTTAACACATTTCCCTGTGGTTTGGGATGTAGTGGAGTAGCAAACAGTAACTTGGTGAATGGAGTGATTCTAACAGAAACCCATGACACTCAGTCCCGCAGTCTGGTGCCAGATCTACAAACCGTGCATGTCTATAGTTGTAATACACATGGAAGATGTGCTTGTGCTGGCCTGCTTGGATGTACTGTGTTAATGACGCTCAGTACTTAAATCACCAATGGCAGATCATATTGGGGGGGGGTTTAGCCACAGACAGATATCGTTTGCTATGAGTGTATCAGAGCAGTGGGGCTCAAGCAGGAAACTGGGATCTGGGGTTAACAAACGCTAGTTGAGTTTTTCCTGGAATATGTACAGATTGTTGGTGGTGGCCACAGCAATGATGTTGTCCAGAGGATGCCAGGCAGTGTGGAGGATCTTCTTGTTAAAGTCAAGACTGTCTACACTGATCTCATCCTTTTTGCGCTTCCCACCAGTGCTTACTTTGCGAGGTTTAAGGACCGATCGTGGCTTGCTGTTCTCCCGTGACGCCTCTAGGGTTACGTCCTGCCGGTAACCTCTGTCAAACATCCTGAAGAAGTTGTTGTAGGAACCAGTCATCACAACGCTGCAGAGACGAGATATGAGTAAGAGAATATTAATCAACAGAATGGCCACAAGTGTATTGTTATCTGTCATGACCAGTACTCATGTACAGAATACCCCTCTGCCACCTAAACCAAATAGTGTGTGGCCTTATGCTCTGCACTGGGCAGATAACCTCAGTAAATGATAAGGCCAATATTGCTGGGTCACATTAAGAGTCAACCCAAAACATTTTCACGTCACATACTGTGTGGGGAACTGCAAAGGCTTGATAAAGAATCCAAAGACGACAAATGCATTGCAATGGTCACTGAACATGCAAATAAATAAAAAGGTGCTCACCTGTCGTTCCCATTCCAACAGCACTCAAACTTGTCGAAGATGCAATCATTCTCATAAAGTGAACATAACTTACTCCTGAGATATTCATGCACCTGTTTAAAGATAGCGATGAAGAGGTCTTGTAGTCACAATCAACAGTTTTGCAAAGGTTGAAACAAACAGTGTAAAACACCTGAGGCCTGTACAACAGAGCGGCATTTGAGATTTGCAAGGTAACTTCAGGTTTAAACTGGTGGTTTCCTTCTTACCTGGGTAAACCACCATGGTAGCATATAAAGTCTAACCTGCTCCAGCTCAGCTTGAGAGGATCACATCAAAGCCTGTCAACGGCCAAACTACTGACACATACAGACACAGATCACTGGAAATACTGAGCCATCATTTCTAAAGGAGCCGGACAGGAACAAAAGAGTTTACAATGACGTGATGTATAATAAGGAGCAGCTGACATTTATATAAATCTGTCTGTTTGTTTTGCTGTTTGAGTCTTTCAATGTGTTCACTCATTAAAAACAGAGCTTCCAACGAACATATGACAATTATGACACACACACACACAAAAAAAAAAAAAAACTACATAATAACTAGTATAGCTTCATTGAAAAACAATTAAATCCATCAGGAGAGTGTTGATGCTAGTACTCTCTTTTTCATCACTGCAGCTCAGAATAACACAAGGAGACTTTATGATGATAACTGAAAATAAAAACTAAACTCTCTGATGCGTTTGATTGGAGAAATTATTCACTTGTTAAATATTTCCATGATTAGACATGAACATTTCAGTCAGACTGACCTCATCAGACATGACCTACTTTAGTAAGAAACTTCATAATAATTCATGAACTTATCTTTAGTCTGACTTCAACAATCTGAAACCATGTTGAGTTTTTCTTTTCCATTATGGTCATGTGATCATGTTTCAATTTAACCTTGTTGAATGTCATTTTTGGATATTGCTGCAAGCAGGTTTTCTGACAGGTTTCACCTGTTCTTGTATCATGTTATGTGCTTTAATTATGATTATGTGCTTTAATCATTGTTCTGACATTTGCTTAGAAACTTCACATAAACATGTTCGGAGTCTGATTAACCCAGGGTTAACAAACCTAGTTGATAACCAGCTTCGTAGCACAAGTCGTCAAGGACAGTCAATGTTAAGCTTCAATCCAGCCAGATAACTAAAAGATATGTTCTGTATGTTGAACTTGCTTAATAGTACAGGACACTTGATAATGACTGCAGTAAAACACCTCCCTCTTGTGGAGGAACATTAGAACAACGTCAGACTTGTATCTGCAGAAAAAAACTGATGAAACGTTATTTTTGTCTTAGTGTTAACAACAATCACAGACCTGATATGTCTCTACTGGTCGAGTCTCCATGTTAAGATCCCAGATTTTGACAGACAGGTAGTCGCGGGTCATCATGTAGCGTCCACTGTGGCTGAATTTCACATCAGAGATGGATGAGATGATTTCAGAAAAGAAAGAACGGTTGTTTGGATCCTCTGGCTCTTCAAACACTTTAAAAGAAAAGGATGCATGCCATTAGTGTTTCCAGAATGCTATTAATTGCAATGACTAAATTTTTTATTTAGCTGTATCTAATTTAATGCAGTAGCATATTAAAGTCTGTCTGCGGTCTCAGTCCCATATTTTTGGCAAACGTTGTCATACAGATCAAGTTTCTACAAGCCTGCTTTCTCAAACTGAAAAATCCAACAGAGAGAAATAACAGTTTTTAAGCTCACACAGGCTTCACTAGTCAAAACTGCAGGCTGAGCAGGTGCTGCAAGCTCAGCTGTTAAAAAGGCTTGAAAGATTTGAATGTCATTCTGGTCAACATGCATGTCCGTTTATGAAGATACTATTCCCATAGCCCTTTACAGAAAACAATTGGAGCTGTTAGATCTGGGATTTTTACAAACTAAAGCTCTGTCTTTCTACTAAAGCGAGCACACTGTATCTATTCTAGTTTAATTGTCTATCATTCAGTTTCCTTGGACATACCACAGACACACCTCAGGTTTCTTTAGCTGCAGGAACACAGCATAAATTAAACTTGCTTACTTTTGGCATGCTTGTCGCACAGTGCTGATGCCCTCATGTCACACATGCGGATGGTGCCCTTGCTGCTGCTGTAGACAAAAGTGTTGCATTGGTTGGGGTGAAACTCAGCTGCTGTGATCACCTCTGTCAACTCCTCCATATTGGCTGGCTTAATATCAACAATATCTGAAGAAGGGGGGGGTTAAGGTCAAGGGGCTTAACAGTCACTACCACAACTTAAAAAGAAATGAAAAAAATAAATGAAAGAAAAAGCCAACACACATGTTAATGCAACTCTGTGGAGAACAGGAAAACTCTTCACTGCGGGGATATCAGGTGGTAATAGAACTGAACATAAAAATAAATAAATATTACAATTGTTTTAGAAGATACTGTGATCATGATATGTCTTTTTTTAATTTTAATTTTCAATGATTAAAATTTTAAAAAACACATGGCCAACACATGGCCTATATAATAAATTGGACTGATCAATTTAGTGATAGGCGGTGCGGTGGTTAGCATTGTCCCCTCACTGTCTGGGTTTGATTCCCAGGCCTGGGGCCTTTCTGTGTTTGCATGTTCTCCCCATGCCTTTGTGGGTTCCCTCCAGGTTCTCAGGCTTCCTCGCACAGCTATCAAAGACATTCAAGTTAATAAGTAACTCTAAATTGTCTGTAGGTGCGAGTGTGAGCATGAATGGTTCTTTGTCTCTATATGCTGCCCCTGCGATGGACTGGTGACCTGTCTAGGGCGAACCCTGCCTTCCCGCAATGTCCACTGGGATTTGCTCCAGCCCCCCCGCAACACTAACAGATAAGCGGTATTGATATAAGATGTATGGAATTTACTGGCATGGATCAAAAAAGGAGTACAGTTTCTGCTTAGAAGCCAAAATGCCCAATGATAAAACATGGGCAGTCTTTCTATTGGTCTGAAAGGTTGCATTTGCTAATACAGTTAATAGTCTGGCTATGGGATATAATATATCAAGACCTATAAAAGCTGATGGCTGCAGAGAATTGAAGAACAAAAGGATACTAAAGCTGCGATCAGTGATCTCCAGATGCCAGAGGTTAATGCGCAGGTCATCTGCAGACAGGTAGGTCTCACAGTCACTGTTGACTGAGATGGAGTTGATGTGGTAGGTGTGAGCATTTGCAAACACTCGTCTAGGGCTTGCCTCCACCATTAGGTCCATGGGCCTGAATACTGGTACCTGAGAAGAAGAGCAGAATTTTGAGCACTTCATCATAGTCATCGTCATTTTGATGTCATAAAATCACTTTGTTACGAGTCCAAATCTTGGGGAGTAGAGGGTTCACTGAAACTGAAATAAACTGTTAAAAAGAAAGGTCTGGCCTGATTTTAAAACAGACCAGTCTGTTTAACTGAGTCTATATTTGGAAAGTACTCAATAAATATAGATCAGTGATTCTCAAACTGGAGGATGCACATGACTAGGGAGAAAAATGCTGCATGAAAGTAAAGCTGAATAGACCTTTTTCAGAGCAGACATTTGCCTTATCAAATACAGGTGTAACTAATAACATTAATGTTTGCACTGCAGTAGGACAGTTAATGTTATTAGTTACTGTGCTTTTGTTGATCAGTGTGAAGTGCTGTATGTCTACAGGAATCAAAAACTCATCTCACAGACAGTGCTGTAATGACAGGGCTTTAAAGTAAAGTAAAGCAACCAAGCTAAACCTATTTCACCATGATCTGTTCATTTAAGGAATGGATAAGAAGTACAGCACCTCAATTGTGGTGTACCATTACAAATATGCACATTAAAATATGTGTGTTTAATAACGTAATGATACACATATTCAACACGATTGAGACAGCAATGAACCAAATATACACACCCGTAGTGTTGTGACAGTATTGGGATCTCTGTATCGCCCATCTTCTTCCTTCAAATTGTAGCCCTCTGGTCTCTTGTCGCGCTCACTAATTTTCCACAACTTTATGGTTTTGTCTGCCAAAGGAAGAGAAAAATCATCTTCAGGAACAGAAGAAACTCTGGACATTTAGATTACCTGCTGCCAAATGATGTCTCCATAGGGCAGAGGGGACGGTATCAGTTCAAAACACCTCGATAACAACAATTCTTTTTTTTACAGTAAAACACAACTAGAATCCGGTGGTTCACTGACCGTTTGTTGACAAAAGGAACTGTGCTGCATTTTTCTGAGGCAACCATCGAATCTTGTTGATCTTCTCCTCAATCTCAAGGCTCTTCAGGTAGTCAAACTCTGGTTCGTGGCTCTGGAAGGTGCTGTAAACATTGTACTCTCCTCGGCACTGTGGCTGATTCTTGCTCTACACAATAACAGTGAGGTTTTTAATACATTTTAAATGGTATTCTCATCTTAAAATCTGAATTCAGGAAAATGTGCAGTCTGTGAAGTTATGAATTTTTCCAATGAAAAATCAATGATTGCACAGATTTTGTTAATTCAGATGGATCATCAAAACTTACCTCTGGCTCCTGCTGAAAGATGACAACACGACCCCCCTTGTCCCCAGTGGCTAGTAGCTCCCCAGAGTGGTTGAATTCAACCGTAGATATGATGTCAGCTGTCAATGAAACGTGATTAGATTAGAAGTGTAATTAGAATATTTTTTGCTTAGCACCCTTTTTGTAGTGTCTAATTTGAGACTGTAGTAGGGAATCTGTTGTGTAAACCTGAGATGTTTTCAATGTAAAAATATTTTGCACTGGATTGAAAGGCTTTTCTGGTTGAACGCAGTGTTAAAGATAATGGACATTTGCTTCCGTTTTGCCAACCTGGAGGTGTGCAAACTATGTCAACCATGGTGAAGACACAACAAAGCAGTGATGTACATGAACTTTAACTTGAACTTTAAGTCTTGGAGGGGAAAAAAAACACAACAGGCCATTTGCAGCCATTTCGCACTTCTCAAAGACAAGCATCCTCATCAAATCCTACAATGCAACAATTAAACCCTGTTTACAGTCGAGCACTATTCTGAGCCAGTGCAATCCTTGATATAGACTATGGTGTTGTTCCTCTCGTAACACAGCACACAATGTGCCTGACACGACCTGCCTCCATACAAACTGTCATAAAAAAACAAAAAGGGAAGCGTGACGGAGACTAATTGAGCAGTAGTCAAATAAAACTACTACACTTTTGTAATGTGTTGTCATGCACTGATATGTATTTTTGACACAACCAGAGACTACCATTTATACTTGTTCTCAGACGAAGCTTACTGTAAACAAGCGTGTAGTCCTTTACACACAAACAAGTCCATTATGTACAGTAAACATAGATCTGAAGGGCCAACTTGTTTTCAGTTCTTTTCATTGGAAACCTCTAATTGTTAAAAGATAGTTCAATAAGTTCCTGAATGAGGAATATCCCACATAAATGGCTAATGAACTGCACTTAATATTGCACAATTCATAGCAATTCAAGTGCTTTACAATACACACCACATTCATCCACTGCACTACAGCTGAACAATATACAAAAAAAAAAGAGATAGGCATTACTTTTTCAGTTGGAGTGGTTGTTTTAGCAATTTATTTCAGTGAAAAGATTGAGAATGATGATGCAATTTTTTTTGGCTGTTTTGATTATATTTGAATTAATTGCGCAGCCCTCAGTTACACCTATACACACATTCAAACAATGAGGAATCAGCCATCAGCAATTTTGGTTTCAGTGTATTGCTCAAACACACTTTGACACATGGACGTGAACACCCAAGGAATCAAACCACCGACCTTCTGATTAGCGGACGGCCAAACCAAAGAAACCTGTGATGCCCTGAGCACCGCAATTTAGAATTTAATTGAATTTTCTCTATTGTAATTGGTTTGCAATAGAAGTTTCCAATCATAAAGACCTTCTGCATGGCCACACGCTGACAGTGCTGATCAGACCTTGAAAAACAGGACATTAATGCACTCTGCAAGATACAGTCAAAGTGGAAACCAAGCAATTGATTGCTCAACCAAATAAACGTATTGCTTGACTAACTTCCTACTTGTTTACGAAACCTCCTTCGTCCTGGAGAGGTAAAACCCTTTTCTTTCAACTTTTCTGTTCTGATATGCATTTCACTCTCAAGCTTGCAAAAATTGCATAACACACAAGGGACAATTGCACATGGGGGAATAATAAAAGTAGTGACTGTTGACATTTTGCAGCAATCATGACAAAAATAGATGTATGTTGTTGTTGGCCATCCACCAGTTTTACCAGTCTATAACAGGCCCATTGGACTATAGGCAACTGTGTGTGCCAGGCCACTGACCCCTTTACAGCAATCAGTCACATAACTGATCAGTCATATGTATAAATCCCTTGAACATCTTAGTGTAGCACCGGCATTAAAGCTAACCTCTGAACAGGATGCCAACCACACAGAGCATTTAGTGAGTGACTTACCTTCTGCGACATCATCATCTATCGCTCCTTTGACTTGGGAAAAGCACCACTGCACATCACTGCTCCCACCACCGGCCCCTGCACAAAACACAGCCCCAACTTTTAATACACCACCATCACACACAACTTTGCACGCGTTAGCCTGATGCTAACTGAGCTAAAAATATAGTCATGTGAGAGCGAGGATGCAAACAACTTCACATTAATCAAACGTTATTACTGGTGCAGAAAAGTCCCTGTCGCTTAACCTACTTTAGGTTTGTTTGCAGGGGGAAACGCTAACTTTCACGCCGTCACGGACACACATCCAGGCTCAGTGAAGTATCCTAGCTTGCTAGTTAGCCTGCGCTGGTTGACCACAACAGGAGAGACAAACCCATCCTCTGTGCAGGACGGGACATTACTGCTGAATAACGATCACACCCTAAACATCCTCACGGGCTTTGCTCTCTAGTTTTACCTGCCATGGCGAGCGACTCGGACAGAGGAGATCTGTGTAGTGGGCTCGGGCCCTGGGCTGGAGCAGAGCCGACCCGGGTCGGCTGGGTGGTTCTGACCGAGGAGCAGTGGAGGAATGAAGCGGGGGCTGGATGCTCCGAAGTCCGCAGACCGCGCGAGTTAGGTCCTCGGTCCGGGTGATACAAACAGCACGAAGCAGTTTTTGACCAAAGAAAGTAAACTTCAATCCCGAAGAGTCGCTTTTAGACTTTGCTCGCTACTTTGAGATTTCCCTCGCCTCTGCCTCTCCCAGCATTACACTTTCAAAATGGCGCAACTCGGGCGGCGTTCAGCGGGCTGCACACCGAGGGAGCGGTGCGGGGGCACCATGAAATTTAAACGTGGCCGGACAACGAACCGACAGCAACCTGGGTCTGTTTCCTGTCCCCGGAAACCTGTTGGTTAAATGATTTAAGGCGCGTTTCATTTTCAACGAAAAGTTAATGGGACTTTATTTCAGTTAACGCTGTGATAGCTTAAACCCCGCCCGTGTGCATTGTCTCGGTGATTGCAATCAAACGAACCCACGCACACAGGGTACATTCAGTAAAAGTGCAGAGAGAAAACCAAAAACTAGATTGAATGCTTCAATGAAGTTTAACTCATTGAGATACGTCCTGTTTTATATAATATATTATTGACATTATAATTAAATACCGTTCACAAATAATATGGTGGGTTGTTTTTTGGGAGGTGACTGACTCAGGCACTAAGCACGTCTAACAACAAAAATATGAATACGTGAATGATGATGGGACGATGACCCGTCAGATGCCACCGACCTCGGATCAGTGATGTGAAGACTGACTGACAATCTGCGAACCAGGCACAAGGCCCAGACTAAACCACAAACGAGCCCCGCAGCAAAAAGCAGTGTTGAGCGCCTGCAAGCATTTTTCACAGCAGATAATTGTTATATGTCATACTTGTAATTGTAGGAAAAACACAGGTGCTAGTGATTAAAATTAACAATGGCTCTGTTATAGTCACATTTCCCAGTAAAAAGGAGAGTATGACGCAGCTGCTTAAAATGAAGCAACTCGTTTTATTGTTTGGACCTGTGCTTCCCCTGCTGTAACATGTCAAAATGTCTTTCTACTCATCACTTTCTATCCATTGTATGTGTTGTTAGTTTTTTATTGTTGTTGTTGTTGCCTATTTGTTTGGAAATGAGGAAGAGAGAGATGTAACAAGGGCCTGAGCCATAACCAGGGCTTGACCGTTAATGGTTGGCATCTTAGGCCACAGGGTCAATCAATTTTCAGTCATTTGATTCATTTGATTCCTTTTGAAATATGACCCTTGTTAGTGCAGTATAGACTAAAACAATAAAAGACTAGATTTTGAACTCTACAAGACAGAGCTTGGTGCAGGTGTGGCCTTTAGGCCCAAATCATTTCTGTTCATATTGTATATACAGTGTTTCCAACCAAATTTGCAATAAATCAAAAGACCGCAAATTCATTTGAATACATTGAACCTGGAGTTTTCAGGTCCTCAGGAGACCTGGGGCCCAGTCAGTAACAATGCAAATGATATGTCTTATTTACATTTTGCCAAACTTTATATGTGCTTTCAAAGGGGGAAAACCCCTTTTACAAGATATACAATACTGCTTTTGTTTACACAACCATACAAACATGTTTTATAGCTTCATTATGGTGATTTTGCAGCTCAGCAGATATCACAGTTTCTAGATTGCACACTTAAACACATTGTCAATTAACACAGCCGATGCAAACTGGTTAGTTTAAAACTAATTTCACTGTAGAGTTGCTCAATATTCCTACAACACCTTGTTTAGATTATAAAAAGAAGCTGGACAAAAGCTGTGAGCTCAAATGCAGAGTGTGAATCACAGAGCGAAACAATGACCGATCCAGCTGTGCATGGAGACATTAACAATTTATGGTAACTGCATAGTCCACAAATCCCAAGAAGGTCTGACTTCATTAATGAGCTCTAAGTGCAAGAACAGGCTCATTCTTCAACAGTCACTTTCTTTTTACTTTCCCACCATGAAATAAGTGGTCCATCTGGCAAGGAGCAATGCACCAAACAGCACTGTGTAGCTGAAGAGGACAAATTTGAGGATTTCCCTGAATGTCCGGAGGAAGCGGATGAACAAGGGCTCCACATCCAGAGGCTCCTGCTGCATCTTCTGCCGGAGATCGGGTCGAGTCAAGTGTCCCATATTCTCACCTCGACCCATTCTGCAAACACACACATTTGTCAAATTTCAGAATAGAATACAACACACAAACTTTTATGTCCACCAACGGTTGCTCACTTGAAAGTTTATATCAACACAGACAGTGTAAATTTTAAAGTAATTCAATTAAATAAACAAGAAATAAGTGAAATTCTCTGAGAATGGAATTGGGATAACTAACTAATAACTAATATATATATATATGGTCTTTGTTGCTGTTTATTTAGAAAAATACACTGTTATACATATTAAAGATACATATTTATCACTTCATGTATAATCAAATGTGTTTATTTGTATTAAAGTTCATCGCCCTGTAAGAGCTAAGGAGGCTGCATAGTCACACCACTTTTAATAATTTATCTGTAAATTGCAGGAAATGGGTTCACTATTGATCCACTTTGTTTGTGTTCCCACAAACAATATAAACTGTTGAACAGCATTCACCATTTTCTGGGGGACATCCTGATGCAGCTTGCTGAGTAACACTAAATATGTTCATCTATGTTTACTTTAGAAACAGTAGTACAATGCAATCAGCTGTCTTGTATTAATATCTTGTCCTGGGAAAGGTTTGCCATATTTTAACTAAATAAAATTCAGAAAATTAAAACGTGCATGAATCAAAATCAAGATAAAAACCCATCATACCTTGGTGTTGTTGGTGTCTGCCTGTTGCTGCGCTAATTATAGTAATTGTGCAAGGCAGGAGTTGATCAGAAAGTGGGCTCCTGTGCTTCCAGCTCTGAAGTCCAAGTTGGTGTGTGCTGCCTTGAGCATTTCAAGCTCTTATGGCAGAGGAGGAGCCAAAAGCAATAACTGATCACAAGCATCTGAATCCCCTGGGAATGACCTAATGGGAGTTTAAGTCTTCCGTGCACCTGCTCCTCAAATAAAGTGCAGTAAGATTCTGGCCATCGAGAAATATTAACGTTTATCTAATTTGAGCCAATCAAAATGGCAGGAAATTAACATAAATTTAGCCGAGCAGAGTTCACCAAAATATCTGAGTGCTGTCAGCAGGTCACCCTATGTTCATAGTGTAAGGCACGGAGACGGTATTGACTGAAACAGAGATCAAACACCCTCATGCAGCACAGTTATCCTCTACCGGAACACGGCACAAATGGCCTCCTAATTCAATCAGTGTCCTGTGCTGTCAAATCATGGGCTGAGCTCTCCAGACAGCACAGAGCCATTATCGGCTGATCGGGAGGCCTGTTACTGCGCTAATTGCTCCTTCAGAGAGCTGGACCACTGCTGACGGATACACTCCCCATCCCTGCCTTTCATCTGCTCTCACTGATCTCAGCCTGTCCAAAATATACCTAGAAAACAATAGTCAAAATGGCCACACAATTTCCACATGACCAAGACTCCAGCACAACTCATTTCAGTTAGTTATTTAGCTTCAAAATGGGAATCAAAGTGCATCTTTAATCGTCTTCCACATCCAAGAGATACATATACACATTAGCTTCTTAAAGGACAAATGGATGAACATAAACATTAGGATTAAACCAGATCTTTGTTATACATTATCTGGCTGCAAACTGACAACAACAACAACAACAACAAAAATCTTTAAAGGTACCCTGTGGAAATTATGACACTTTAGAGGAATATTTTTGTATGTGGGTCAGCATTTTGTTTGAATCATCACACAAGAAACTACAGGCAACACAATACACCTTCCTGCACCTGGTTTCACAATATCCAATCCACTGATTGACATCCGTAGGAAGAAGTGTAATGCAGGAGCTATAAAGACAAGTAAGATATACAGATGTAACAATGCACAATTAAAAAATATTAAAAAAAAAAAAAAAATAAAATAAAAGGTTTGCAAATGCTATGCAAGGCCTCAAAGACACACATTGTGTTTTAATCAGTAACAGAATGAAAACAAATCTGTTTACAAAAAACTCCACAGGGCACCTTTAAAAAGGTCCTGTTGCGGTTTATCCAGTAGAGACATCAATGAAACACCTGCAGTCACTGACATAAAAACAGCAGCTGGGCTTTTCTGATGGATGGGGCGTTTGATGTGGCCAGGTGTACGTGCAGGTGACTCAGGGGGTCTGAGATTCAGGCCGGTCCATGAGGGATTTGATCCAAGTGGTACCATTTATGAGTTTTGTGGTGGCTATAATGTACTCCATTCCACTGTCTTCCATTTGAGATAGGAAACGAAGCGCGGCTATTTCTGCATAGGTCACTCCACCGAGGAAGAACACCAGGGTTGTCCGGTTCTCCCCCTGCTGGCCTGTAGGATAGTAACAGGAGACATATTTCACTCACACAAAATGTTAAGGACCAAATTATGTAAACTCTAATTCCATATTTCTGACATGGTAAATCCATCAAACTTCTGCTTTAACAAAATACAGCTAAGAGTAAAAGAGAGCCTCTGTTCCCTCTTCTGAAATGTGAAAACACTAATTTAACCGTCACCCTCCCCCTAGATTAGAGTCCCCTATTATCACCTTTTCCAATCCAGTTTAAAGCAGGCATGTGGAAACAAGTCAACTGTCTAATGCCCAAACTCACAGTCCCAATTAGCACATTTCATATTGAGTGTATAATTAAATTCATTATTCACATCAGTGTAGCACCTAATACTGCCAATATGAAAAGATTGAGGGAAACTGAAGGACAGCACTGGTGGACACCGTCAAATCAAGCACAGTAAGTTTTTATCTATGCTTCTCTTCAGTGCAGACAAACCAGACAAACAAACGCTGCCAGTGGTTCTGGGGTATTGTCAGCTTTGTGCCATCAATCTGCTGCTGTTCTGCAGTTGGCTCAACAGAAACAAAGCCTGAGTCTTATCTACACGTACCAGGCAGTTGGCTGTTTACTTTTATTCTGTATAGTGAGCAGCAGGACAAATAGGAGGCCTAGTTTGTCATGGTCCTTACGTTTCTTATGAAGCCCAGCAGGCAGCTGTTGTCTCTCCTCAAAGTGAGGGCCCGGGAGCATCTTCAGCACCTCTTCGATGCTACGCCACCCAGGTCTGGCCAATACCTGGGTTAGTCGGATGCTTAGAGGGGCGTAGCCACTGTACACGTAGGAGATGTCGTTGGGGTTCTGTGGAGGGGAAAAAAATAAAAACAATCAAGATCCTATTCAAACCTTCAAAAATTAACATTTGTCAAAATTCTTCTTTTTATACTATTTTTGCCGTACCTGTTCATTGGCATCCTCCATCCACAGTTTAAGGGTTTTCCTAATAGTGGGGTAGTTATTTCTTGAGCTTGTCTGAGGCTTCAGAAGACCCGCCTTCTCTAGGTTGTTCAATGTTAGTATGTGTTCATAACCATAGGTCTTGACAAAAAACAAAAAAGCAATTATTTAAAAAAAATCTCTTTTCTATCACTTTGAATTATTCTTTTTATACAATTAAGTTAGGAAGAAAAAAAAAACCTCCACAGTACACAGCAGTTCTCCACCATTTTTCTTTGTTGATGCAGCAGGAGGCACAGACAAGACTTCCAAACCAAAAACAAATCTTTATGTCTTGGACTCTACCTGAAGAATCTCCCTCTTGTAGAAGTCAAACACCTTCTGCCTGAGGCCATTGTTGCAGACTGACTGCATACACACCAGACGCAGAATCTTGATCAGCGGATCCTTTTGGGAAATGGAGTCTTCTATATATGTGTTCACCTGGATGATGAAATGATATTGTGGAGAAATCATAAATACAAGTATAAACCATTTTTACTCAATTTGTCTAAATTTAAACCAGTAACAGAAACTGAGATTGCTTATTTTATTATTTTAAAAATAACTTAGATATATTTTGAAAATGTAGTGAAATCATATGAAACATGGTATATCTTTGTAAATAATAAGCTTTATAATAATTAATAGTTTTGGAACAAATTTATACCTTGTCTGTCTCGACTCCGGTCATAAACTCCTGCTCCACTGTTAGATTATCAAAGAAGGCCTCAGATGCTGAAACAAAAGACCTTACTTTAATGTTATCATAGAACAATAAAAGTATTTGACAGCTAAAACATAAAATGGCAAAATAAAAACAAGAACAGATTATTGTAATCCTTACAACTGGGAGATAGAAAATGATATTCAAAAACATGGGTTTATTTTTTTGTTTAGTTTTTCAAATCACAGAGCTGTATTTGTAAATATGAAATATGTTGTAAGATCTAAATGAAATGAATATGATGGTGTAAGATTTGATGAGGTAAGTGGGGAAAATATGAGATCATTACGTACTGGTGATGTCCTTGATCAGCTCTGCTATGGAGGTGTGGTTAGCCAGTGAGCTCCGTGCTGCCTGCATGTGAGGCAACTGAGACACAAACTGCTTTATTTCTCCCACTGTTTTGGCATTGTGACGTTCCTGTGAGACAAGACAGAAAGAAATATGACTTTTCTTGCTGAGCTGTTGATAGAGCAGCTCGGATTCACCTAAATAATGAAACCAACAGACAATTTAAAATGTACCAAAAACACGGTATGAAAGTTGTTGGTTCTTTATCGAATTACATTTGTAAGCAAAGCAGTTCTCAGTTTTTTTGGTGTTTTTTTGAAAGGTCTTGTGGATCAGAATTATCCTGATGCTGCATAATTTCAACTCTATTGTTGTATGTATTAGAATCAGTGGGTCTGAGTTCTGACCCGATGAGAGAGTGGTAATGCGTTTGGCATTGTTAGGCATTCAGCACGACCAATTAGCACTTTATCTCATCTCTAGGTCATCACCTCCTTCACCTCACAGATTTCTGTAATGACCTTTGCTGTAAAATGCCATGCAGATTAAAATCAGATCAACCAGAAAGTGTGGAAGTGATGTAGTGTAGCTTCCACAAAGTGCCAGGCATTTTAACTATTTCTTTTTAAACATTTATGTCATGAAAGAAACATTACATTATGATCATATCGGAGCGGGTTAATACACTATGACAGGCAAAAATTTGAAGCAGGACAAACCTCGAAGGCGGCAGAAATAATTTTGGCCTTCTTGCTGAGTGCTGCTCCGACAGCGTTAAAATTTTTGTCCCGGATTTCTGCGTACAGTTCCTCTGCTGAGTTGAGCTGTAACTTCTTGGGCTCTGTGGGTAAATCTTTACTTGCTTCACCTTGTTTTTTCTGCGCAAACTTCTCAGGGGGCAGCTTGACGTAACCTGTAAGGCAGAAGGGGTGATTAAAAAATTATGTCTAAAAGAGAAGTTCATTGCCGTTTTGACAGATTTGTCAGACAAACTCATGACTGAGGATGATGTATAATATCAGTTTAAAGTACTCTTGGGTGCTAATAAGAAAGCCATCATCAAAATAAAGTGTACAGACAAATTGCCCTTCATTAAATATTGGGGAAAATGGACCAAACATACACGCCTTTAAGCTTTAACACATTACATTTGTGTATGAAAAACCCCTCTTATTTTTCCCTTATTTTTGCCCAAAATTGCATCCAAGAAACACATGAGGATCTGCAGACATTAGAGACGGTAAATGTAACTGAGCAATTGACCATTCAGAAGAAATCAAAGAGTTTTATTTTGACCATTATTGATCCCATAGATCTCGTCAATGAGACCCTCGTAGGTGAGCTGTGTGGCCAGAGGGGTGAGCAGGTCAACGTTACGGTCCAGGAGGAGCAGAGTATCGAACACGGGCAGGATCTGATTCTGACTGCCAGCAAACTCCCTCTTCATCCTTAGCATCATGTTGGCAACATGCTAAGAACAAGCAAAAGAGTTCTTTCTCAGACAAATTAATTCATCTGGCTACTGCTGTGCATCTGTCAATCTCCAATTATCAGTTTCAATACAGAGCAAGACCGTTTACAATAAACAGCTTTAACAAAAAAAATTATTGCGCCTTGCACCATACTCACCCGTGCACATTCTCCTTTCCCATATATTTGTGGAATGGTGCCATACAGTGCCTGTAAGGTCATGAGGCCTTTGGCTGTGTGGTAAAGGCTTGTTTGGTCATTTTCCAGGTAGCACTCCTGAGTCAGAAAACATAGTAAAAATATGTTATGGCTGTGAGAAATACACCACAGCTACAAATCTCGATGATATGTGGGATTCGAAATATTTCCTTCAAGATATTTCCTTACAATTTGGAGCTACGATGGTAATTTTCTAAGTATGTTGCTATGAAAAAATACTGGTTGACTTGCTGCTGGTATGAAACCTACTCTTCACTTTCCAACAAGACACAAGGTAAATACTTAATCCATTTAGGGAGTTGAACACACCCTAAAAGCAGTTTCATACTCCATGGAGAGCAAGTCACCATCGTAGGGAATGAGGTCCAGGATATACTCATCAATGTTGACGAATGAGCCCAGCACACCCTGCTCCTTCAGCCGCTGTTCACACAGCATGCTCCGCCGAGGCACAAACAAAATGTGGAAGTCTCTTGATGAATGCAGTTTATCCTCACTAAAGGGGCACAATCCAGGACAAAGTGTCAAAATCGAGTGAACAGCTTTACAACGTGACGTGAAAATACTTTGTTTTCTGACACTGAGAAAAGGCCTTGAAAGAATGAGACACATAAACCCACCTGAATACATTCTCAGCAATGATGTCCATGAGCTCCAGTCTGGGACGGACAAAGAAGATGATATTTTTGACATCAGCAGAGGGGAGCCTCCCACTCTTGAGGGTGAACATCTTTTCCACTTCATGTTCCTAAAAAAAACATGGTGACAAACATACAGCTTTTGTTTACTATCCACAATTAACACGAGCCCACACTACTTTTTTTCTGTCTTTCTCTGGGCCTTGTCTGTTAAATAAACACAACAACTGAAGTACTTACCTTCAGCAGAGAGTACTGAGCTATCAGTCCAAAAGGTCCCGTCAGATATTCATCCCAGACAATGGCCTAAAGCGCAACAAAACATGAGGTTTAGCAGGAACCTGAAACATTGTCATTGCCATTGACAGGTTTGCTGAGGGGCTTAGCTAATAGCTGATATTATAAATTGAGATGCAACCAAAACTGCAACTCAGAGCCCTGAAGGTATTGTCTCAGGATCGGTGTTATTAAACTATACTGTCACTCAAGACAAAACTAGCTCTTAAAATAGCCTAATATTATAAATTTTGTCCACCCCATAGCGTCTCAACATGATAACGTTAACATTAATGCTAAAGATGCTAGCTGAGCTGTCGCTGTTTCAGCCATGTTTTACTTGTTTGTGTGCGTGTTCATTACCTTGCTTCCCGCACATTTGTCCAGAAACTCCCGAAGCTCTTTTCGTGCTGCTTCTCTCAAGATGTTTAGATTGACTCTACCGTACGAGAGGTGGGCTGCCATTTTTCCTCATTAGCAAAAGAGCTAATCAGGTGACTGCAGCGGGTGCTACTCAATCACGTGACCACAAAAAAAAAACACAACAAAACACTATTGAGAGTTCACACCATAAAGAAGCCGGAAGGCTGTAAAATGTACAGCTACTGACCTCACTTTCTCGAGCCTATGTAAACATCGTGTCTGCACTATCTCACCACAGCCTACAATTATTATTAACAGCAGTCACCAGTGAACACTTGTGTCCGTCTTTGGTTTACAGCGCGACATTGTGTTACGCATGCGTCGTGGATGCTTGCTATAAAACCAAAAGTCGTCTTGAGGAAAGTCACATTACTGCGCTCGCCGATGGGTTGAGATGTCTTAATATCTATGCACATACTTTGATGAGCATCATAAATACTAAATACTTATAACCCATCTAACCCAAGTCTTCTTAAGGAGGGACACGAACGCGGAAGCGCGAAAAATGCATTATCTTGCATGACCTGTAGTCTTGGATGTAGGTGTGACAAACACAAACCATAAATGTACCTGTTAATGCATCCCAAATTTAAATTATTTTCTCTTTTTATTTGTGCTCATGCATTGTTTTATACTGATTCCATTATTATTACGCAAAAATGTAACAAGTGACAACACAAAAGTGGCAAATTTTATCCGTTATTTGGTGCAATTTATACTTGATCCATTAGATGGCGCAATGTGTCCAGTCAAACCAGAGGCATGCGCCTATAATTGAGACACTGCTGGTAGAATTTCAGTGGCTGGTTCTTAGTGATTAAATTGTTGCTCCAAAACAATGGGTCTATATTAACCCAACTCATGCGAGAGGAAATAAAGTACCTACAAAGTTTAGCTGTCACCAGGAAACAGGAACGTACTCTGTAGTAGCCTATATAATTGCAAACTCTGCCAAATAGGGTGGGTCTATAGATTACCTGAAGGTCTATAGTTATAGAAGATAAAAATAAACACAAAATAAAACGACTCTTAAGACAGACTACAAATAGAATAGTAACCCAATTATTTTAAAATCCTTTGACATCCACATTAAATCATAGGCAATGATTCCTTGTAATGTAGTAAATACCACAATTCACCTAAGTCAAGCTATAATCTTATAAAACCCTTAGTGATTTCTCAATAGGGCTGCAGGGGTGATGAGACTAATTTAGCCACCAAGCGTCTCTATAGAGACAATTGGATCAGGTGATGACTGTCCACTTAAGCATCAGTGTTATCACTTCAGATCCAGGGGTTTCCTTCCCAGGGTACCAAGGGCTTTCCATCCTCCACGCAGGAGAGAAGACGAGTTCCCACGCATCGTGGAGATCCGCTGTGCCTCCAGCAGCAGACTACTCTGCCACGCAAGAAGAAAAAAAAAATGAAATAAATAAATAAATAAATAGAAACACGGTTTAGGTGACAGGCACCATGCGCAATGACTGACTCTGTGGTCGGATCCAAGCGCTGCACAGACATTTAGTCCGCATCATTCGCTGTCAGCTCCCTGAGAGAGACAGAGCGGGGAGAGAGAGACGGGACTGGATTCTCAGGTAGGCTCCTTTCGAAGGATTTCAAACATTGCCACCTCAACCTAAAATTGCTGTGCGGTTCGTGCGTTTGCCCGGTGACTCAGTGCATTAGTGTTTCTCATTTACAAGTTGAATGAATGCAGCATTTCATTCACAAGAGAGAGCAAGTGGGAGAGCTCTCTCACAGGGGAACATATGGCACTGCTTGCATTTGTTGAATTTGATGGAACAGATTTTCATTGTCTTTATGGTCATGTTTCTTCCTGAGTCATCTGAATGTAAAGGGGGGAATGTGTGTATTTGTGAATGTATGCAGTGCACTCAGTTTGCACGAGGCTGCTGCTAATTAACCTATGTGATGTACCAGTTATGTTGTGTTATGTTGATTCATTTTGTTTGAGAGAAAACACATCTTACTGAAAACATTGCTCTGCAGCAGAATGCCCCTGTCATTCACGCAGAGGTGCTGATAGACCCTCTTATTTTGAATTGTTGCATTGATTTACTACAGCATGCTTTGGTGTTATGCCTATGTACTCAGTTTATTCATGAATGGCTGATAAATATAACTCTTGGCATAGCTGGTTTTAATCCCCTTCAAGATGAATGAAAATGAGAGCGGTCACTGGCTGCACTACTGCAACATGGTGCTTCCTTGTTGCAGATCTGATATAAGAAAACAGACCTGGTAAGTCATGTGGGAGACTGTGTGGTTGCGGTCCCTGGGCGTTGCTGCAGGATTTTTAGGAGTGCACATTGGGGCTTGATGTGTCTGCAGACAAAGAGGAAGAAAAAAAAACATCAGTGATGCTTCCAAATGCTGATCTGGGCAGGGCAGCTTTCTACTCCAGCTGTGCCACAGGACAGGTGTTACAGGCGCCTACTTGTTGTGGTGTTATCTCATCCTGCACCGGTGGGTTATTACGCTCGGAAGGTCAGAGCAGTTTGTGTAGTATACAGACTTATTGGATCTGTCCAGTTCATTTCTGCTCGTGTTTGTACAGATGTGTGGCTGAAAAAAGAAGCTGGGAATCCTCCTCCCAGTTCCACCGTCTCCAACTCCTCCTACAGACCTGAAGCATGGGGATTAAATGGGGGAGGGGAGAAAAGCCTGAATGAACAGTCTGAGAGATATCTGCAGCTGCCTCCTTGAGCACCCACAGTAGTGATTGGACGACACCCTTATTTATGCTGGTACCTCTCTCTCTATTTCTGTGTGTTTGCCAGCCTCACACTATTTTCTGTGCAGAGCAATAATGGAATTAGGCAATAGTGAAAAAAATAACCCAAAATAAAACAAGACATGTAGTGCACTAGGAAATACGGGTGTTTAGAGAAAAGGTGAAGAAAGATGGAGGAATGAAGTAAGTGCTCTGCACGCTAACTGCATTATTTAAAGATGAAGAATACAAGGCGACTGCTCCCATAATCCCATGTCTTCAGCTTGTCTTCCTCACTAACCATGCTGTCTTTTCAACTATGGCTGTGAAGAATGTCTGAGCCAGATGATTCATTTCTGAGAAAGTGCAGCACCTTTCTTGATGATCCACTGACACTGTTATTTCAGTAATGACTTGTTCTGCATGGGCTATGAAATTTGGCCCAGGTACATTTTACTACAAACACACAGGCTGGTGGACACACATGCACACACATACACATACACACGGCTTTTAATCATTCTGATTCTCATCTTCTGATCTTGCTGTTACCATGGCCACAGTTGGTAAAGGTGCATGACTCTATGTTCCTCTGCTCTTCACGATCCATATAAGGAGCTTGGAGCCAAAATCATATTTCTGCTCTAAATATCTGTTGGTTTCTTCGACCTGCTGTTGAGCACATTTATTAAAATTTTCTGTCGGAGAGACGTTTTTCTGCCGTTTGTGGCCAAGCTTCACAAGGGAGTGGCTTCATCTTCAAATTCTCATCAGAGTGGTGGATGAGAATCGATTCACCGGGCAGTCTGAGAGTGGTGATTAGATCTGCCTAAATGCTGTGGCACATTGGAAAAGACAGATGTAATTAATGTGGCCTTTAAACAAAGTTCCCCCGAGAGAGAGAGTTAAAAACCCAAAACAGACTCATCCGGTGACTGAATCTATAAACGTCAGGATATCTATATGCTATATATTATATATATTTCTTTTCTGCTACTTACAATCTCCGACACTTCTCAACTGATTATAATCACTCCTGTGCATACGCTGTAGCTGCAGTAATGCTCTTGTCCCAGGGGCTCACAGTGACGTCTGAGTAAACAAAGTTTGCATTTCAAGTCACATAGCCAAAGTTCCCTATAGGGGGGTTTGTCTCCAAGGTTGAGCCAAAGCTAATTTTTTGTTTTGCAGTGTTTCCAGCTTGGAACATGATGTCGTTTGCCAACGAAGATCAGCTAAAAACACCCAGGGGTGTTGTACCTGCTAGTTTGCTGGTGGAACAACAGGGAGGGTCAAATTTCTGGCTGCTGAAGGTGCCAGATACAGAATCATGTCTATCACACTGAGGGACTAATCGATCTGATTTGTTCCTTTATATGTCAGGAAGCATGTAGTTTATCTCAACAGGCCACCAGCTGTAGGTTATGTCTGCTTATTAGGAAATAGATGTAAAGTGCCTTTTCACTAGACCTTTACTGCGCTGATTTAATGGCCCTGTCTGGTAGTACTTGTTTTCCAGAGATAAGATGGGAGGAAACTGAAGGAGCTTGACTGGCCAGTGCATCAGCAGCTAGTTCTCAAAGTCCCACCTCTTACCTCTGGGACAAACGGGGATGAATCACCATCAGCCTAGCAAATCTGAGACTTACTGCAGGATCTTGCTGGACTGCAGTTAATTGAGTGCTCCATGTCCAATAGCTGTTTACTTATATTGTCCCATGTTAAGGCCTGGAAAAAATATGTCTGTGAATGCCACCAAATGTGGGTCAGCAGACATTTTCTTGCTAAATTTGAGAATTTGTTCCCAGAAATGATGCCTGTAGGATATGGCCTGCTCATTCAGTGTGCATTGCGTTGAATTTAAGAATGAGTAACGCCGCGCCCAACCTCTTTAGGTCTGTTGGATAGCGCCAACAGAGATAGCAGGATAATAGCACGGTATCTTGTCGGTCACTGGATGGTCTTTCCTGTTTGTTCTTCAGCGATGCGGGACCTGGAGCCATGCCTGCCTAGAGGATGTAGCTGAGTGTATTTGAAACGGTACAACACTCTCACATTTGAGAGGTGAAGAGTCCTCACAGATGGTTCCACAGATGGTCTCTGTCATTGCCATTGTCTGAGTGAAAACATGTATAATTTGTCAATGCCACAGACTGAAAGGACCAACAAACACCTAAACTGTTTCCCAAAATAGAGCACAATCATTTTTCAATCTCTCTAACCCTCCGTCATCTTTTTCTCCCTTAATTCAAAGCTCTGTGCATAATGTCTGATAAATATACAAGTACACACAGTGTGCACTAATACCTTTAAAGAGAGTAAGGCAAAGGGGGTGGGAGTTGTAAATAATTAAAAAATGCTGAGTGATGTTTTCCTCCTGCAGTGGAGGGTTTCTTGGTGCAGTGCTTTACAATTTTGCCCAGGCCTCAGTGTGTTGGCATCTCACAGTCGTCTATGGGGGATGGATGGTGTTGGATACCATGCAACTGGGAGTGGGTGGATACCTAGTGCGTTTTCGTCCTTCTTACCCTGTCTCCCCACTCCCCCCGCAGGCCTGGTGTGTGAGCATTGGCTGAATACTGTGAAGACTTAGTTTATAAGACCAAATGATCAGTGCACAGAGACAGGGGAATGTAAATTAAATATTTAATATCCAATAATCCATTATGATTTCTTTCTATCAATTCTATCATCAGTTAGAGGCCCATTTTAATGATGCCAGTATTTCTGTTACATACAAGGCATAACTTTAAAATATTAAAGTGGGTGCACCAACACCCATAATTTGAACAAGAGTCTACAGCCATGCAGTGCGTTGATCTGACTGCTTACATCATGCGAGCTAATATGTTCACAGTGACAATGCCAACATGCTGATCAGCAGGTATACAGTTTACTATGTTTACCTTACCTTTAGCACATCGCATGCTAGCATTTGTCAATCAGCACTCAATAACGAAGCTGAGGCTGATTGGAAGGTCTGGTTTGGTTAAAGGTATTGGACAAATTAAAAATGTGACATGATGGTGGTGCTAGGAGAAAAAAAAGGAGATCTGTGGCCAGTTTAATCCTGTTGATACTGTGAACGTCTGGTCATGATGATAGATGTTGAGATGCTTTAGTTGTGACCAAAGTAGCAGACTCACCAACCAGCAGACAGACATCGCCTGAGTGAGTGTGGCTGAATATTAGCACCTTGGCCTCCAAACTATAACCTTTGATTCCACTATGGGAGTGATTTTCAGCACAATTAAAGACTCTTTCTCATTACTTGGCATTTCTTACCTCTTATGCATTAAATCTTTCCTTGTTAGCAAGTGTTCACTGCTGGAACAAAGCTGATCACCAATCATAGCCCTTTTAGGTGGGTGTTGTACACAGTATGCTACTTGTGTTGATGGCCTGGTCATAAGGTCAGCTGTGTGGCAGTACCACTTTTCAGACTGGGCATCTTTCCATCTGTGGAAACAGTCTGCACAGTCCTTGACATTAAAACCACTAGCCCACATGTGTCATTATAGAATGTGGAGGAGGATGGTGCTCTCTCGTGAAATGTAGCCAATGTTTGAGTCAAGGTATTGTTCATGCTTTTCAGAACATTGTAATTAAACGTTAGATGACTCATAATTCAACAATGACCCAGCAATAGTCATTAAAGGCTTTATAGTCATAGTTTTCCTAAGTAGATGTCATCTCTTTATTCAAGTCTTGTGCTTATGCAGTGAGGCATTGATGTGTAATCTGAGGCTGTGGGATAGTTGAATATGAATTTAAGATTTCCTTCCATCTGTCCAAAGGATTTTTATATTGGAAAATGTGACTTCTGATTGGCTCTGTATTTAGAAATGTGAATGAAGAAGAGATTTAAATGAAAAAGAAATGGACTTTTTTTCCTCCCTACTCAGGCGAGATGTTCCAGATCACCACAGGACTTGAGTCGAAGCTGTAGACCAGCCAAGGCTCTCCTGTCTGAGGATCTCAGGCTGTGTTCTGTTTCATAATGCATAAGACAATCTGAGCTACTGCCAGGCCAGATGGTAGAGGAAGAAAAATTAGAACAAAACAAAATATTTTATTTTTACCTTCTCTTCTAGTTCAGATTTAGATTTTTTTTTTCCTTCAAATTTAGACTGAAAATGTATTTTCAATATTTCACAATTTATTTTTTTTTAATTCACATTTTTCAAAAACTTCATTGACAATACATTAGAAGGAGTAGAAGACAACATTAACTTTATAATACAATAATTATTTTTGGGTAAATGAGTCCCTTTAATTCTGCTTATCGTTACTATGTTGTTTATAGTTTCACAACATCATAAATTATGAATGGAAATCCACACAAGGCAGTATAAGCCTGGTAATGGCTCAGTTTAAAAATGGTATAGCTGAGCTAGTGTCTCGTAACGCAGCGGTAGACTATGTATGGGTTACAGGATTATTGGGTGGAAAAAGCACTGTGTGTTTTTGCTGATTAAACATTGATGGCCACAACAACCTGAAAAAATGTGAATAGTTTCACCAGGATTATTCAGTCTCTGGTAGCGAGGCTATGCTATGCTCATATGAATATCAAGGGTGGGATCTAGTTAGCATCAGCACCTTGGAAAATGGTTTTGAGGAATGTGCTGATCTGAGTCCACGGGGGCTGTGCAGTGGCCAGTGGTCAGGGTTGGTGAACAATTGGATGGTGGTACAGCAGAGTTTTAAGGCAACCTCCATTATAACTAAGTAAGTTTTAGCCCGAGGCTTGAAAATGCAAATGGAGGGCTAATGAAAGATAAATTAGAATGAAACCAATTGCGCATTCATTGATCTCCAATTCTCATTAACCCATTTTAGAAATGTCCCTCTTGGAGGACGGTGAGGGAATTGTTGCCCTGGAATTCAAGCGAAGTAGAGTATGTCGTCATTATATTCAATAGATCTATAAATAGGGCAAGATTTGAAATAATCATGTGAATGCCATATATGTTGTAGTTTTGTTTTGATATGTTATCATGTACAAATGGAGTCACACTCATTTTACTTACTTCAATTGTCCCTCAAGTGCTGCTTACAGTAGAAATAGCGTGAACTGAAAATTTTTCCTTACTTTGATAACCTGTCTACTTTTTTAAATTACTTCATGCCCATCGCAATTTTCCAGAGCCCATGGTTAGGTCTTCAGTTTGCACGTCTCAAAGCAATGATAGACATTCAATATATAATCGCATAAAAACACCAAATAAAGCAAAAGCATCAAATCTACATATTAGATAGAACTGACCTGATAAGCCATAGACAAATTATTTTCTGTCAATTTACAAATAGTAAATTAGCAAATAGGAAATAGTTGCAGGACAAATTGCTTGATAAAGATATGTTGTAAAATCAGTTTTGTTTTGTTTTTTTTTTTTTTTTTTTTTTTTTTTGTTTTTTTTAATGTTTCTGTTTTTGCTGATCTCAGTAGAAATGAGGCGACCCTTTTCCCTTGGTCCCTCACCCCTTCTTAAGTTCTTAGCGCTGTGTCCATAATGATCCCTGTTGAATCAATCCATCCATCAATGTCCCACTGACTTGTGGTCACTCAGCCTGTTTTCTTCAGTTCTTCTCTTCTCTAGCATAAACCAAAATCTGGAAAAATGTTGACTGGCAAGGTGCTCTTATTCCAGTCCGTTTTCTTCTTGTCATGTGTTCTGCAGTAATGAGTCATACACCTGTAAATGAAAGTCACATTCATAACACATAATTAATCTCTGCAGGTGCCTGATAAGACTTGAAGCTAGTTACTCATGCTGAGCACTCCAAGTATCCAAGTAGGAGAATGCATGGCTGTGTTTCTAAAAATGGATGGAAAATGTGTAGGGTGTGCTCTGGGGGTTGTGTATGCATACATCTCTGAAGATGCACAGATGTAGATTGTATTGACTATCTTCTCAGGCCCTGAGGAGAAGACACAGGTTTCTAAATTGGTCTCCCCCGCCCCCATAAGAAATTCTGTATGGGAGACATCCTGCTGGGTGGATGACTTACGACGATCAAGCAGATGACTTATCTTGAGTCCATGATCTTCCCTCTGGTCTCTCCTGTTGTCATCTCACACATGATACGTTACTAGTCATGACTGGTGTGGTTGCTTGCACAGTTCCCGGGGACCACTTTGCAGAGCAACACGTCACTTTGTTGTCTTCGTGACATTTTCGGAAAAAAACAAACAAAAAAAAAATGTGCTGCTCTCCAGAGAAGAACCCACAACCTGACTGCATCATCCCTCATGGGAGGAGGGAAACGCGTACAAGATGACTGTTCCTCCAAGTCACAGATGACGCAGATTAGTTGCATTTATAACCTCAAACAGCACAGAGGGCGACAGTCTGGGGGTCACAGTGGTGTCATAACTGCAGAATAACAAGGATCAATTTCACATTTTTCACAAAACAGTCCCTTATAATTGGCCTTAAGTACATTTTTAAATGTCCACATTTGAGATGTAAAACCTCTCTGGTTGTATAGTCGATGAAACCAAGCAATACTTTTCTGTGTCTCAGGCATCCAAGGCTATACTGACAGCTCTTTATGAGAAAAGGGTGGATGTGATTCTCCGGACTATCTCCTGAATGCTAATTGGACTGTCACCTCAGCAAAGAGTCCACTTCTGTGATGCAGCAACATCTATGCCCAGCACCAGAGAGCTCTCACTTGTCTGAGTCAGTGATTACCCAGCCCAAGTCTGAATGCCCCCTCCCATCTGTCTCTCTCCATCCACCTCTCCAGGACAATCATGTTAAATAAAAAGTGGGATAATTAATTTTGGCAAGTGAAGGAGGGTCAAGCCTGAGAGCCTCAGTTTACACAACGTATACTATACAGTCAGAGTAATGTCTGAGGCGTCGGATTGCTGCTGAAAAGTGGGAACAAAGACAAAAGCTCCCTGAAGACTGTGCTTTGCTCCTTTTGGCTGGATGCAGCAGCAGCATCAGAGGGAAAAGCCCACACCCAGAGTGGCTATTGATAGCACAGCGAATTTGTTGTTATTCTGTGAATTCTGCAGGCAGTGCAGCAACAGATTAGAGCTCAAAAGGTATGTAGCCTGATGTTACGCAGCATAATACGAGCAGCTGAATAAGGGAGACAGTGGCGCACCCCTCCCTCTCACTCCCTCTTTCACTTTCTCCAAGGTTCCATCGTGTGAGGTTTTACTGCTGTGAAAAGCTGAAGACAAGTGAAACATATTGATTTTCCATTTACCATTATCATTATGTATTCCTCACTGTATCTCTCCCAATCTCTCTAACACAGTACCTGCACTTTCCTCATTCTGCACCATCGCAGTTCTTTATACTTGAGGCTTTTTCTTCCTCTTGTTGCTCCTTTTAGGAGCCCGCTGGTCTGCTCTGACTGCTGGTACTTCCCCTCAGGACATACACTGCTGTATTACCCCGGCCTCTGGCTGCAGTGTCACTCCATGTATTGTCTGGCAGCAGCTCTAAGTCAGTTGCACAGACTTGCACACACACACTCAGCAGACTTGCCAATAGCCAGTCACCTCAGTGATTTCTGTTGACATCTTTGTATCTTCTTTTCCACGTCAGTCTGGGGTTAAATTACTGATGTGTCATATGATCAGGACTTCGTTCTAACAGCTGACAGCTCACTGTTTCCCTCTGTCGTCATTAACACTGTCGGCCTGTTTGTCACACCATGCATGCAAACAACTGCAAAAGCTTATCTCCTGTCATCTTGTACTTTAAACACCCCGATGACACAGCTTTTCCTAGACTATTCAGCAACAGTGACTCTGTTCTGGACAATTCAGTGTCAATTTCACCACATGGAGGGATGATAACTTCCTACAGATCTTATAAAGTGTTCATCAGCCTCCCCATCACACCGACCACACACTCAGTGCAACCAGCATCCCCAGAGAAGGTGTATAAATTGTTGAACTGTAAATACACAGAGATCACTTTGGATTAAAACCTTAGCCTCAACCAACACACTATGAACAATCAGAAACACTGGAGACAAAGCGGCTTAGTCATCCCTGGACGTAAAAGCTCACCTCCTCCTGTGTATAATAATTAACCACTCCTACTATATGGAACCATCAGCTTCTTTAAGATGTGTAGACTCACAGTTTCCTCGCAGGTTCACTTACAGCTGCTACAATAATTGGCTTTACCACCCCCAATATGTGCAGCTGTATCTCCTCAGCCCTTATGTAGAGAGTGCACATAAATTGAAATGACCCCGACCACCCACATTCACTGTGGTCACCAATGTACATGAGGTCTGGCTTTGTCATCATCTTTTTTCCCCATTGCCTCATGCACACTAATCATTTGCCCACGTCAGGACCACTGTATCTGTATGTCACGTGTTTGTGTCACATCTTGATAATGTTTTCCTTGTGTCCACTTACTGGTTATATATATGTCTGTGGATGGAATTTGATAAAAACAGGCTTGGCAGGAGGGGGTGGCACTGATTAGGCTGTAAAACTGGCACCAGAAAACGTGCTTTTATTTCCTCTGGTAGCTGATATTTTGTTGCTATTTCAGTCGTGGTATGTAAATTCATAGGAAGCAAGGAAAAACAGTGATTACTTTTCTGGAAATGATAATAGATTTAGTTTTCTTGCAGTAGTTGTGTGGCCCATGATGGTCACCAGTGGGAGTTCATCATTAGCTACCTTTTTATTTAGCTTCACATCAATTCAGCAATTACAGGAAGTGTATCTGGTGACTTGCCAATTTGAGGTCAGCACTGTCCATGGTGGCAGTTAAGTCAGTGCTGCACAAGCATTTGAGTACAGAGAATACCTGTGAGTGTGAACTCAAAACATAGACTCATGACTCATTACTCACTCAGAATCATGGATCCAATAGCTTTTGATTATACTTGATAAAATCATTAATTCCCACCCAAATTCAGAACGCTAAACAAATCATTTCTGGCATCAGTTAAGGTTTGTTTGACTGTTTTCATGCTGAATTAATCTCTGTCTTACTTCCTGTCCACCTGCAGACTGCGATAGCGCAGCATGACAGACACGGTGATGAGCAGCAGCTCGGATCGCTGGATGTCCAACGACAGGCAGAGGAACATGCACGCTAGGTAGAGCATGAATGTCAGAACAATTTCTGTTGTGTTAACAGTTTGCGATCGCGACACAATGACACTAAACTGTGCCCTGCTCTGTTCCTCCTGCATCTCTCTGACGTGTGAACTGTGACACAGTGAAAAAGAGCAGTAAGTAGATCAACTCCCACTCCACCACCTCTTATCCTCATTGTGTGTCTCTGCTCTGTAACTGTTCAGACAGAAGTGTAATGTGTCGATGCTGTGAGCACATGTTCATCCATTCACCTACTGCATCCGCCCTGTTTGCTCAAACACTGAATGTGAGATGTGTGTGCAAATGTGCAATTGGATATCATTGAAGAAAATAATTGAAGAGAATATGTTGACTAACAGGGGCAACTGGACCATGCAGCCAGGCTCTGGTTCTGGTCCAGACCTGACAGATGAAGAGAAGGAGATTATAAACAGTGTGATTGCCCGTGCTGAGAAAATGGAGGCCATGGAGCAGGAGCGAATTGGGTAAGAGACTGTAAAACATGCAGTGATTGCTCCAATATGTGTATTCACCTGTTGACACTGATGACATGCACACATTTGGACCTGGGATAATTATTAGTGACATTTTAAGTCAAATGTCACCCTGTGGTGCTGCAGGCGCTTGATAAACCGCCTGGACGACATGAAGAAGACTGTGTGTGGGGATGGAGTGTCCCGCTGTTTGCTGTGTGGGGAGCAGCTGGGCTCACCTGGGGTCAGCTCAGTGGTGTGTGAGGACTGCAAAAAGGTAGGTAATGAGTCAGCCAGTTACTACAAGGGGGGAAACTAACACACTCCTCTGCTGCTTTTCACACAGAACTTGAGAAAACACAATTGGTCATGCTGTATGTGCTGCGTTTGTAATAACGCTGTAAATGGCAGAAGTCCTTATTTTCTCCTGTTGTGCAGAACATGTGTACCAAATGTGGTACGCAGTGTAGCAGTCGGCCACGTGCCGTGTGGCTTTGCAAGATCTGCAGAGAACAGCGAGAGGTCAGTGCTTTACACCAGTGACCAAATAACAGAATTCAGTTGTTGGATGGTCTATTACACACATATTTTTTCTGTTTTCTCAGGTGTGGAAGAGGTCCGGTGCCTGGTTCTTCAAAGGTTTTCCGAAGCATTTCCTGCCATCACCCATGCCATTATCTAAACCAAGGGATCCAGGTGCCCAGGAGGTGGCAGAGCCCCAGGGGCCACCAGCTTCTGAGCCCAGGGAGGCAATAACCCAACCACAACCAACAGGTAGACACAGCCAAAATTTGCCCCTTCAGCTTCAGCCTGCAGTCTTTTTCAGTAATTGTGAGCTTTTACATGAGGCAGCTGCAGGTGCTTATCACCATTTTCCATTGATCTGTTTATACGAGGCTCCTGACTTTGAGCAGCAAGATCCAGACAAGTGATTAATGTCTGTCAAATCTGCAAGATTTCCATTTCTCAGCAGCATTGCCTGTTGTGATTTAAAGATGAAGTGAAATTTTAATTCTCCTCACTTTTTGCGTAAGGAAATAAACTAAATACTACAGCTACTGTGCACATTTTTCAAAATAGGATACTTTTCAGCAGGGGATAAAACCAGATTAGGACACATTATGGAAATAGCATTGCAAGCCTCTGGGTGGGCGTTTCCCCTGGCAGACTAATATAATATAATAATACTACAGACATAAATACAAGGAGCATATTTCCCTCTTTCCCAAGTCCACATAGGGCAAACTATAGGTGACTATAGGTTAAGATTGTTAATTTACAACATTCAACTTTTTGGAAGTGCTGTCATGCAGTGAAGGTTATATATATATCTCATATTATCAAAATTGAATTTTTTTCATGTAATTGCAGTTTTAAGCAGAAAAGTAGACACATCAAAATAATCACTAAAGATGATTTCATTTTAGTCTAAATTTTCCTATATTTCAAAGAGCCTCAACTTCAGTCTCATAAGATCAGCATCTGTACTCAAATCCTTTTACAATCCCGCCTCTCATTGCTGTTTTCCCCATCAAGCCTTTAATCAGCTTCCCAAATTTGGCAGCGCCGCCCACTGTTGCAGTGGAGGGGGGTGAAGAGCTCAATTAAGCTGTCGGAAGGTGCATGCTGTGACATGGGATGAGCCTCCAGGTGGTGCTGGCATGATGGGTCACGTTGTATCATCTCACAATTTCAGTGTGATTACCTGTACAATGGGATTTGCCTATAAAACAGGCAGCTATATAGCTGCTGCATGTACAGTAGTCGGCTGCCACAGCTTGTTGTAATGTATATAGGTCAATGCCTTCGCAACAAAAAAGCTGCAACATCAAAAGTATGCAGAGGGACGAGGGAGTATTACAGATTCCACTGCAGTAGGAGCCTGAAGTGGTGTGATTATGCGCGTCTCCCTCACGTATCGTGTTTGTCTGCGAGTTTACTGTATTACACTATTCATACTTTTTTTTTTTTTTTTTTTTTTACGAACAGAGCCACAGGGCCGTGCTGGTTACCCACCTGTGGCCCCTAAGCCGTCAGTTGTGTGCATGGCCACTGGCGGGGCTGGCCCTCAGGAGGTGGGGCAGGGCAGCACAGTAGTGATGAAGAAGATGGTTCCCGTCCAGAGCTCCAGACCGCAGCCTGCAGGAACAATGAGCATGGCCCAGCAGGGTGAGAGACAGCTAGGACACAATCCGTACACAGAGTCCCAGGCATTAACCAAATATTGCAGCCCCAGCTGTTTCATTCTGCGCAGTCAGTCTCACATCATTGAATGTGGTTGTAGGTCCAGATGGAGGTGCTTACTCCTCTGGTGCAGTTCCTCCAGAGCAGAGAGCGCCTCCTGCAGTGAGAGAGGACAGGAGGCAGCCCGCTGCCCACGGTGCTGTTCCCGTCCGACAGCAACCTCCCCCAGCTGAGGAGGAGGAGGAGGCCAACGACTATGACTCTGATGAAGCCAGTGAGTACACCATCTGCTCACTCTTCTCACAGAGTAGCGTGGCTGATGCATCTAGTTTGATTTCACCTCATGTTCAGCTTGACATTGATGATTTCTTTCCACTTATTTCAGGTAAATACCACCAGATGGGTGTTTTTTTTTTTTTTTTTTTTTTTGCGTGTTTGTTTTTTTGTTAACAAAGCAAAACATCTTGTCATTTAACATACAGTACTGGGGATTGATGTCCTTAGATTGGCAGCATTCCGTTTCCCATAGAGATTCTCAGTCATTCTGTGTTGACTCTGTGTTGTCTTGACTTCTGCTGCTAACAATTCTTATCTATAAATTGCCCAATAATCCCAGCAAACAGCAAAAATTGTTCTGGCATCTATTGAGCTGGGAGGAAAATGACAAATGATAAGCACCATATGCTACAGAAGCATGGAAATCAATGTCCAAGGATCTAAAGCAGAGGAAGATGTGTATCAGGACATGATTCACTAGATCAATAGCTATAACTATGTAATTATACTTTTTTTTTTTTTTTTTTTTTTTTAACATATCCCATATCCCATTTTCATGGTGAGAATGGTGCCATGTCATTCATGCTTTGTGCCTCTAGCGTCAAACGGCCTTTATTCTCTCTCTTGGGGATTGGGTGTTAATTTATTTTATTGAGGTCTGGGAATATGGAGCTGTACAAATAATTTTAGATACACTGGGGCTAACAGGATATAGATTCCCCTTGTGTTTGAGCCAGTCCCCTGTGTTAGGAGAGGTAGTGGCAGAAATAACATTGGTTTCCATGCGGCTGTTGTGAGTTGTGACAGTGGGAACAGTTGAGGCCTGTGGTGCTGACTGGTTCCAGCAGCCCGACTGGTTATAACCTCTTCAGTTTTGTGGTGAATCTCAGCCCAGAAAAGTTTAACAGTTACATAAGGAAAATTTAGCAAAAGACATTTGATTATTTTGTCCCCCGACAGCTATGCTTGGCAATGAATCTCCTCCAAAGAAAAACTGTGTGGGCAGCACTTTAGTATTTTTTTCTTGTCCAGATCCTTATTTCCTTCAATGCCTTCCTTTTGATATTTGAGTGTTTATTTGATTTGTTTTATATCCTATGACTATGATTTGTAATTAGATTTTTCAGATGTTTACTTAAGGTAAATAGAAGCCTGTGAATGTTTCATAAATCAAGGTGAGGACTGGATTGTATTGTCTGTTCATTCTGGGCTGCTACTTAATCTCACTTCTATTCACAAGTTGACAGCTGTGTGATTACAAGAGTGTCTTTACCTTTAAAACCTCTTTCACTTCCTTTTTATTTATACTTTTAATCATTCAAGAGCAGAGCTACTGTCACTCTGTGGTCTAATGTGATGACTGGTCTGTGTCTCTTTCAGCCACCCTGGGCTCTCTAGAGTTCAGTCTGCTCTATGAACAGGAGAGCAACAGCCTCCACTGTAGCATCCTCAAAGCAAAGGTACCACTATTCTCCTCATTCTCTCACACAAAGGGACAATTACAATCAAGTGGTTCATGTTAAAAAGCTCCTGAATGTCACTTTAGCTTAATTGGCCTGCGCTGTTCATGCTGATGATGTGACGGACACTGTACTGTTTCTCCTCAGGGACTGAAGCCCATGGATTCAAACGGACTAGCAGACCCTTATGTCAAGCTTCATCTGCTGCCAGGGGCTAGTAAGGTAAAAGACACACCTTTCATACATTAAGCATTTAATATTTAATTCCTTAATATCCTGCTAAACAAAAAAAAAAAAAAAAAAAAGGAAGGGTGGGGGTTTTAGACCCCATTGGGTGGTCAGAGAGCATTCTGTTAGCTCAAGTCTGACACCTTGTGGTTTGAATTGACAAAATGGATACAGTTCTCATAGGGATGATGTAGAAATAAAGTAAAAGTTGTAGTGAAGGTGCTTTATTATTGGAGTGTAATTACTCTATACTGTAGTGGAGAATTGGGCCATAAAAAAGTCTGTAAAAAGGTGCTTTTGCAACTTACTGACAAAGTAGCACATACCACAGATAGTGTGACATCCTGTGTGGTGGTTATTTATCATGACATATTTTCCCTTCATAAATCAAACAGTCTAACAAGCTGCGCACAAAGACCTTGAGAAACACCCGTAACCCTATGTGGAGTGAGACGCTCACCTACCACGGCCTGACAGATGAGGACATGCAGCGTAAGACCCTCAGGTGGATACTGCACCTCAGACACTCACTGAGCAGCAATAGTCCCGTTCATCCGCGGTTCAGACTTAATATTCCTTTAGTTGCCTTGTTTGAGGGAATTTGGATTAAGATTCTCTTTTGATTTCCACAGGCTCTCTGTCTGTGATGAAGACAAGTTTGGGCATAATGAGTTTATTGGTGAAACCAGAGTGGCGCTGAAGAAATTGAAGATGAACCAGAAGAAAAACTTTAACGTGTGTCTCGAGAGAGTTGTCCCTGTGAGTGAAACTCAATTAAAGTCAAACAACATTTTGTTCTTCTTGTCTCAACCTCTTATTGACCAAGTGTAATCTTGTGTTTCCTTGCATAGACAAAGAGAACTGCAACAGCTGGAGCAGCCAGAGGCATTGCTCTCTACGAAGATGAGGCAAATGCTTTTTATTTATGTCCAAACATGGCAAATTCCACCAGCTTATCAAGAATCCTAATGAGCTCTTTAATTTATTTTTTACGCCTCTGCTCTCTTAGTCAGCGAAAGACGGCGGTGATGTAGAAGAGCGTGGTCGCATTCTGATCTCCCTCATGTACAGCAGCCAGCAGAACCGCCTCATCGTGGGCGTGGTGCGCTGCGTTCATCTGGCTGCCATGGATGCTAATGGCTACTCCGACCCATATGTCAAAATGTAGGTAAAGTAGGATAAGGAGTTCATTCAGCTTGTCAATTTATGACTCGGCATAAATCAAATTCCATGCATGTATTTGTAATTTACAGATGTCTGAAACCTGACATGGGGAAGAAGGCCAAGTGCAAGACACAAATCAAAAAGAGGACTTTAAACCCAGAGTTTAATGAGGTTTGTAACAGAGTTTAAGGTGAAAGGCTGCAGTTGATGAAAATTTGCTTACTTCCAAGTTATTACCCAATTTCTTTGTTTATATTTTTGGCAACTTAGGTATCGAAAAATGTTTGAATTGGTGAATTAATGTCTCAATTCAAATTCCAGGAATTCAGCTATGACATCAAACACAGCGAACTGGCCAAGAAGACTTTAGATATCTCTGTGTGGGACTATGATATTGGGAAGTCCAACGACTACATTGGTAAATATTTGATCACAGCCTCTACTTTGATGCAATCAAAATGAAATTCTCACCTGCTCATGCACCACCACTCCTCACTTTCTCCCTGACAGGTGGGTGTCAGCTGGGTATCACCGCCAAAGGAGAGAGGCTGAAGCACTGGTACGAGTGTCTGAAGAACAAGGACAAGAAGATCGAGCGCTGGCATACCTTGATGAATGAGAATCACGTCGCTAGTGATTAACCACTTGCCCAGCCCAGTGCAGCATGAGCTATCCTGCCTACCTGGTTTGCATTCACCTCCGAGAGCACTTGTTTTCCCCCTCATTTTGTTGGGTTTATCTATTCTTTCACTACCTGACCATCACACAGACACTGCTCGCATTGATCCTTTTCCCTGATGTAGTATATACTCTTCTTTCCTGTCTTCTTATTAACAGTTTCTCTGCCTGTGCTGATACTTAATCTGCCTCTGGGACAAATCATGGCATAAATCAATTAGAGATTTCATTAATGTAACCAAGACATCTGTCAGCGAACAGCTGCATAAAGACCATCATGCCTGTCAGTGATGTTATATAGTGTGCTAAACTTGACACATTCTCTGCTAAAGAAAACAAGGTTTGAATTGCACTGGCAAAGGGTTAGAAAAGCAATATGTTTTGGTGTCTGAGGTCAAAACCAATTGTCAGACTCATAAATGCCTCAGTTGAGGTCATGCCTGAAACTCATTAGTCTGTCAGGGTATTCTTTCAGATTTTGACATGCTTAGTGTAACACTTGAACTCTATAAGCATGCCGAGCCCCTGACATAAGACAACGCTCAGCTGCACCTTAAAATATTTCAACTGTGCCCACTGGCCTGCACATAGTGTATATTCCCATCAAGAAATGTTTACATACTGATACATTGCTCAGGTTAGGATAGACATCTGATAAAGAGATGATTCATAAGTCAGTGAGCCATGAGCTAGATGAGCCTTTCATCAGTAGTTGTTAATTTACTATTTAAAATTATAGCACACTAGTTGAACATTAGGATTTTTATGTATGGTTATTCAAGCTGTGAATTTTGAGTTGGTGGGAAGTATTAAAAGTGTAATTAGAGGAGCTTGGAAATGAATGACTATGTTTAATTTTCATATTTATTTCTTAGTTGTGGTTAGATGGAGATGCAGGAAAAAGGTTTCTCCTCCTGCTACCTGTTCTCTTCTGAAGCTCGCGGTTCACTCTGACACCTCAGAGGTTTTCTACTGCAGTGTTTACACTGAATGCGCACAGCAATGTTTCCTACAGGTTTCCTTAACGAATTTGGCTGCTCTGCTTCACAAAGAGAGACGGTGGAACAGGTTATGTCATAAGTATGTGCAGCTTTACCTGCATGCACTGTGCTCGTGACTCTCGTGTGCCTGGGACAGTCGTGGCCCGCTTTTACATCAATGCACCCTTTGCACAAAGCAGGGCGTCCCAGTCATTCAAGGCTTTAGTGTGTGTTTGTTCACTAATCACAGCAAACCAAGGAAAGCACACCTTACAAAGTGGAATGACCTCAATTTATACAGCTGTTTGCAAGTTATTCCAATGTCAGAACAGAGATGAAAACAAAAAAACCTATGCATGAAATGTCTTGTGGTTCAAGATATATATATACTTTGTAAAAAATTAATGCTATTGTAATTCCATTAATGTTTACACTTCTTCCCCATAACATTCCTGTTGATACTTTAAACACAAGAGGCCATATGCTGCATGACTATGATGGCTATCGGTGTAATCTGAATGAGCTGGTCTGATTGCATCCACTGGATAAACTTATAATAAACTGAGCACATTAACCAAGTATCAGACCTTATCCAACTCTACCAGTAGCAGACATTGAGATTGTTCTCATTCTTTGAATGAAACCTTCTGTACATTCACATTCAAATCTCTCCAGTGTCCTGTTCTCTTTGTACAGCCACTCTGCCTCCCTGTGGCAGGGACCGAAACGACCTCCATTACAGCATTACACGCTGTCTTATGAGCTACTTCAGCTACAGTGATCATTAGATGATGACTGACATAAAATATAACCTATATATATATATATATATATATATATATATATA
>CM076654.1:26066944-26103090 GCA_038496675.1 Rachycentron canadum
TTGACAAAAGAGAACCGAGTGGTGACTCAGAGGAAATACCTTTCATCCGACTGACACGCCGCTAAAGAGACACAGGAAGAGGCGAAACTTGAAAAGATAGCACCGCCGGGAGCGACGGCCGCCGAGGGAGAATGTCCAGCCTTGACTCACCCGGCCCACATGCCTTTCAAGTTAAGTGGGACAGACAGCATGACCCCTGCTCTGCAGCTCTGCGCAGCGAGGAGGACGGGTAGTGGAAGTTGTCACAGGAGGAAAACAGTAATTGGATGTTTCCCCGTTGCAAAGAGCATTGACCTCAATTCTCAGATCGTGAGGAGGATTTGGGTTCTTGTGGTTTAGTGACGGATCCCTCTCCAACTTCTTGGGTGGCTGCTCTGACAGACAGGAAACACCTGCAATCCACTGAGTGGAAAACTGATCAATATAAATATCTGATCTGTCCTATTTGATATTACATCACATGATCAATATGGTTTAATGTCAATCCTGCATATCAAATTTTCTTGGCAATGATATACCTCAAATTTATTTGTTTGTTGTTTGTATATTTGTTTTATGACTTATATTTAGCATAACAAGTTGTCCACACAACATTGACATATTTTTGACCTTGTGAGGTTGGTATTACAAAGGTAGTAGCAAAAAGTTATCTGCTGACACGGAGCAACATGAGTATTCATTTGAAGTTGTGTGTTTGGCCACTCAACAGACGTCCAGTAATCATTCTGCTTATCACTCATCTTTGGTCTCTACCAGCAACTGAAGAAAAGGTCTGCCACTTTAGCAGTGAAATGTTCCACTATGTTCACCAGCTATTTGCTTTATTAGTGTCGTGCAGGGAGTGTACAGTCAGTTTATCAGAGCTGCCTGAAGCTGCTGAAAATGAGGTCAATGAGAGAACCAGAGCAGTAAACTGCAGTAAAACCAAAACAGTGAGCTAAAAGACTCTAAAACACTGCTGAGGCCTGAAAAGAATGGCAGTGGACTTGGTTTAAGTAACTTGGTTTAAGTAACTTATCTGAGAGCCGTCAGGACACTGAGATATTGGTTGTTTGGGTGGCATTATTGTCCCCACCCTCCCAGATGAATAGGAAGATCTATCAAGGCCTAGTTGTGGCTTCACCAACTGTTCAGTCTGTTCGCTCCACTGAACACTTCAGCAGAAGCTCACTGGTTTCTAACTCCAGCATGTCTATCATCTGATGCAGCATTAAGGCATCAGAGAAGGAAACACAAACATGGCACTGACCCATTATCCTGCTCACAATGGGACTCCCCCTGCAATAAAATATGATGAACGGTCAGTAACTTCCTACTCAGTCGGGCCAAATGCAACCACAGCGCTCACTGCTCAGACGCAGGGTCCCCTGCTGTACTCTACTGTACATATTTGGTGTGTGTGCGGTCAGGAAACCCCACAAAATGACTATGTTGTATTACTGCATGAGACAAAGAGACACCAGGCTTAACCATAAACACGGGCATATGACAGCATGGAAATAGCTTTGAGGAATTCCTTAAGGTTGAGAGAATGACTAAACCTGGTCCGATGCTGAGCACAGTAAAAAAAAAAAAAAAAAAAGGCGATACATGGTTTGGTCACAGCAAAACAGCTCCCAAACTAGATCACAACAGCAACAATCTGTGACATCTTTTAGAAAATAAACATCAAATAAATAAAAATAATTGTTTGTCAGTGTGGAGGGATTTGAGCTGTTAACAGTGTGGTAAATTTAGTAGCTAAAGAGATTTACAGAGGAGCAAAACAAAGCTAAACGTGGATATTGGACTTACATTCATCAGGTGGACAGATGCTGATGTTGTTCTGTGTTGTGTTAGCATGTTCGACTATACCCTAAATAGCCAACAAAATCAATAAAAACTGTTAAAATACAATCTTTTTGAAAACCGTCATTATGTAATTTGTCTGATTCTCTGCATATCTGCGTTGTGATATCTAATTGCTCACACCCAAATGCTTGCACAAACAACTTTGTGGGGAATTGACAAGCTAACCTCTGTGTTGAGAAAGTGAGTTGAAGAAACTACATAATATGGCAAGAATGAGTCCTAAAACCTGGGAATTAGTTAGCATTTATAGCACTTCCAGTTCTGTTGCCATGAAGTGTATGGGTTTTTTGAATGGGTCTTTTGGTTAGATGACTGGAATAAGGTCTGTAGTATTACTAACTTTGTCAGAGGAAAGGCATTCATAGGACAAGTTAGAGCCAAATCAAATTACAAATTGGAAGTTTAGTGGCAGTGAAACTGAAGTAATGTGACTGTGGTGTAATCGGTTTATAGTCTAATATTAGCTTTTAAGTGGTGTCATTGTTGAAGATTATCCTGCTAAAAAAAAATATGCAAATATCATAAACTTGTGTTTGTCCATTTTTTTCTGCAGTAATCCTATGGGAATCAGAGTGACACTAACTTCAGGGTTGGCGCTCTATACCTCTCCCTCATACCTCATCGGCCAAAGCCCAAAGGAAGTTGACATTTACAGTTTTGGTCACACAGTTTGATTTACAGGAATAAGCATTGATGGGCTCTTAAAAAATGTAAATTGTAAACAGAATCTGTTTATCACAGAGGTACTTTGAAAAACTGTTTTGAGAAAGGAGCATCAACTGATAAGTGTGTTTACCCATATTACCTCCCTATAAGCCAAACTGTTATCCTTTTAAGTATCTTAGTGTAATTTATTAACTGCCTCAAGTAGAGTTTCTCTGGACTAAATTGCTGCAGTTTCTTCCACTCTGAAAACTGTAAGAAGCTGCCAGTATTTCCCAGAAACATTAGAAATGGAGGGAAGGTGTGTGTGGGAGAAGCAGGGAGAAAGTTAATTTAGGGAAGATGGTGGAGTGAGCAGCAAGTCAGAGGTCAAGGGTGTTAAGAGCGGTTCTACAGGATGCTGACATCACACACGGAGAGGGTGGAGGGACTCGGGTCTAAATTTAGAAATGACATCACAGTGTCAGGATACCCCTCTCAGTTTTTTCCAATTGTTTAAGCATTACATTACCAAAACATTTCAGGGCTTTGTTATCAACCCATGGTGTTTGGAAATTTATGCAGTGTGTTACTGTTTTAGGAATGAGTCATCTGACTTTTGCTTAAAAAGAGCTATTTTAAGAAATAACCTTCAGTGGGAAGTGAAAAATCACTGTATCGTTAAACACTTAAATGAAAACCAAAAGAATCTTTGAGATCTGTGGATTACGACAAAATACAAGCATCATTTATATTCAAGCTCAAAGTTTTGATTGTCACTATGCTCAAACAGTTGTTGCACTGCATTTTGGCCTGTTCTTTTCAAACTGAAAAAGAGTAGCATGAATACAGATGGACCTCAGTGTCTTCTCTATCATGCATACTGATGTTTTAAAGCTGCGCTAAGATGCATTTTTTATATTAACAGTGGGTCAAAGGGTTTTGTGTAATATGAAGTGGAATTCATATTAACAAAACCACAGACAATTATCACCCAACACTCAGTTCTACAGAGCAGTTTAGCATTTCTTAGCACATTGTTTTGGTTTTCCAGCTTGTTACTAACTGTCCAAAGTCAAGCTGTTCATTAGTTATTGTTTTTATTGGAAATCCCTGAAAATTTCAATGAAGAAAAAAAAAGAGAAAAATCTTTTTTCTTTCTCAGACTTTTAATTATCTTGTGAACCGTTGGATTTGTTAGTTATATCTTGGGGGCCTCGACTCCTCTGGGAGGCACAATTTTAGATCACACATCATCATGTGTCATTTCCTAGGTTGTCTCAGTGACAATAGCCACCAATATTTGTTTTAAGTCATAATAATCTGTAGTTGGGAGGATGCCTCAATCTCCATGTGGGCAGTAATGAACCTTCCCCTGGCTGGGACCAGAAGGTGTGTGCTTTGTTGACCATAGCTCATCATGATTTGCTGTATAAACCACAGCAAGAGGTAAGTCATCCCACATTTATTTTTATGGCTGGAATCCCCCATTAACCAGACATGAGACTCTACACAAACATCTATACACAGTATGGAAACATAGTCACATTACGCAATTATTTTTCTAGCCTTTAAGAAATTCATAATGGTGTTTAGATAGCTTATAATAACAGCATCTTTGTTAAGAGGAACTCTTCCTGTCATCGACCCTCTGTTGTGTTTGTTCTTTTGTTTCTTCTGGACATGAACCTGAATTTCATTTACAAAGAAGCAACTGTTGAACTCATGCAAATGCCCCAGAAATTATATAAGAGCTGTTTTCTTTTGAGAAAAAAATCCCCTCTCTGTATGATACAGTGCTTACCCACATTTCCCTAAAGCATTGGTTCCCAAACTGAGGGTTGGGGCCCCCCAAAAAGGATCACATGACAAGGTCTAAGGGTCGCAAGATAAGAAACTTTTTTCGTCAGTGCTCTTTTTCTCACTTTAATGTTTCATATTTCAGGTTATAATGACAAAATCGTCTATTAAAATGAAACATTAAAGAATTAAATTAATCTTTAATTCAACTGCTCACAATTTACAGACGTTGAATCTGTACTGAAGAGTCACGAATAACATTGGAATGACTTAAAGGGTCAAGTAAAAAGTTTGAGTCAAGTAAAAGCAGGTTCTGTACCTGCTATCTAATTTGTACCCTCATTCACAATGATTTGTAATGTTAAGGAAATATACTGTTTTTCATAAACTAAAACATGATATTTAAAAACAAGAGGTTACCTGAGTGGTCATTAATTTGGTCGTATCTGTAAGTTATGAGGCACAGAAAATATCAAGGTTTCATTCAGAATCTGATGACTTGCTCTGTTCGTAAATGTAAAAAGGAATTGTCAAATAGATTTTTGACAAATTTCAACAAATTTCACACATCAGTGTGCATTTAATCCAATCCTCATGTATTTGAAAGGACAAACAAATTAATTTACTTTACAGCAGAAATAAACATGTTTACAGCCTGCTACAAAAAAAAATGTTGTCTATAACTAATTTCCTTCTTCATGACAACTATATGCAAGTTGAATTTATATCTAACTCACACATAATTGAGGGCGTGGGCACTTTGAATGACAGGTGGGTGAGCATTTGTATTCCACAAACTGGTATGGACTGAATTTTCAGTGCCATTTATGCCACACCTCTTTGCTCGTGTTTGGATTAGCCTGGAGTTACCAGGAGTCAGGCATTGCCAAGATGGCAATGACGGGGCAACTCACTCTGAGCTTCAAAACTACTTTTTACTATGTCCATCTTTATTTATAGTCTGGTTTAGACCCCTGGGCTCAATATCTGTTACAAGCAGTTCTGCAAACTATGATGCCATTTCACCAACAGACTGCACAATGTGCTTTGATGTACCAAACTCAGTCAATTCCTCCTTGCACTTGCAAGTTTAAAAAAGGAATTAGGATTATCTCCAAAACCCAGCCATTGGCCAATAAGCACCATTGGTATTTTGATGCAAATCCAAATGGGGATTATAAATCACTAAAGATTTTCTGTTATTAAAATATATTATAAGGATTGTGTAGCCTTTCAAGTTATTCGTTATTTGCTATGACTAAGTGTAATTTAGTCATTGCTATAACATTGCAGCAGTGTATTACAGAGTACCACCCATCCCTGCTGCTTGCACAGCCGGTGTAAATACAGACTAGGTTTGCCACATCCAGCTGTTCCCAAACATCTTCCTCCTTGATGTTCCTCCTCTCTCCTCCCTGTGTACCAGGTCTTAATTGAAAACAGTGGCAGTGCTGACATTTGGGCTGAGCCCTGGTATGCACTCTGCTGTAGCCCACCCTTCCTTCCTCTGCTGTCAGAAGAGTTGCTGACTCCTCTTGCCTCTTGTATCCCTTTATTTCCTGAGCCTTATCAGCAACACAGTGCAGGAAACATTTCTTAATATGTCATATAGTACATTTTTGAGTGAGTACATCAGTATTATCTATTTCAGAAAAGTGTTTTTGAGTTTAAAAATCCAGCAGTTTATGTCTTTGCACCTGTTGCACTTTCAGGTTTAATTTGCTGTCCCTCCTTCTAACCCCTAAACCACCCAGTTTATTTCATAATGTAACATAAAGTCGTTGATACTTGTATGATGAAATTGTATTGTTGTTATTATTTGGAGCTTGATCATGCTCTGAGTTTTTGTTGTGTAGACAATTGTCACTGGACTTTGACCCTGAAGAAAACTTGTGACGATTCTCAGGCTCAAGTTCTGAATAAATATGAACTTCTTCTTTTCTATAATTTCTAAGCATATTTATGAACATTCAGTCATGATGAGCATCAGATGTATGGAAATCCTCAGGAAGCATGAGTCCCTTAGAATGACCCTGCAAAAGTGTGAACGTGAGGAGTGCGATTTTTTTATGCAAATGCAATTGAGTGCTAAAGGTTTGAAGTACCTCCTCTTGTGCTCTTCTGAGGCCCCACAGTTTGAAAAGTTTCATGTCGGGACATTAAACAGTTTAACGTCTTACATTGCCTCTTGCTGCTTTTTAAGCAACTTGATAATAACTTTAATTGATTGCCTTGGTGAGCTGTAGTTTCACTGATATTGTAGCATGAAACTACCATCACACTGTGGCTTTCCACAGTGTGATGGTAGTAAAATCTGCTCTGTCAAATCCAGGCGAACATCTGCTTTATGTCCTAAACGTTCTAAAGATGCTGCACATTAAAAGCCTCCAGCTTCCTTTATTTAATGTGTTTCTCTGGAAACAGGATATTGAGGCGGGCCATGATGCAGTAAGGAATTATTCAAGGAGAGAGACTGTGTAGACATTTTCTCAGAAACCACGTGACTCCAGAGAGGGGGCTGAATTGTTGGGCAGCAGCTGAGTGTCTCTCAAGGAAGCTGAAAACTGACGGTGATGAGTAACCCGGACCTCTGACCTCCCTGCGCGTGCGCATTTGTGTTCAAAAATGTGAATGTTCCCTAGTTTTCACTGTGTAGTATAGTTATAAATCAGCTTGAGCTCAGAAGTCAACCCTGTGCTTGTTTGTGTCGGAGCTGCTGACAGACGCAGGTTTGGATCCGTGACTGTTTTCTCCAGCATCACTTAGCTGAAAGGACTGACTGAATGATTCCATGGGACAGTGCACACAGCCACCTCATTCCTGCTCAGCCTTTTCCGAGACCTAATACTGCAGGAGACTCTGGAAAATGTGAAAGAAACATCACTTTTCCTTTTAGACTGAGAGGAATGTGGCACAGCGTTGATGGTTTTTGCAGGACTGGACTGCCCGAGGCCCGTCTGTCCTTTTCCTTCTGAAGCAGGAATGTAGGTTAGTGAATTGATTAGCACTAATAAGGCCTGTCCCTATTACAGCACGACCACAGAGAAGCTGGACTGAAATAGCTCCTCTTTAATGCAGTCTGGACATGTACTTAACACTGACTTTCAAACAAATCTGTGTTTATTTAAAATGAATGGACTGGACTCAAGTTGTGGCTGTGTTCTGTTATTAAATCCTATTGGTTAACCATCTGTAATATTAACCACCTGTGAGATCACTGAGATATTACATGCAGCTCTCCTCTGACAGCACTTTTTGTCTGAATATTCTTGTAGACAGAATAAAGGAGGTGTCAATCGCGTGGCACATACTGTAGCTGCCATAGTAGGCCACAACATGGCAACAAGTACAGAGACACTATGAACAAAACACAACAATTAGTCAAAGTTTGTGACACTGGTAGGCACTGATAGTGAAGACAGTGTTAAAGTGATAGACGGTGTTATTTGAAGTGGGGTTGTGTGAGGTACTCATCTATAGTCAGTACGCTGTCAGTTCAGTGAAGCAGCTGGAGCATCAGCTCAGAAGCTCAGAAGAAGAGTGATGAGCTGCTTTGGACGGAGGAAACTTACTTTAACCACTTGAAAAAATGAGCACAGAAAAATGACTAAAATCAGCTGATGTATACACTTTATTTTCTTTGCTCTATCTCGCCATAAAACAGCATCAAACAGCATCTTTCCTTTAAGAACTACAGTTTGTGAACCGTTGATGAGCTGTCCATAGCGCATCTATGGTGCATGCTGTATTCCTCCACAGATCAGCTGTTTGAGTCAGAAAGAGCTAAGTGTAGGTGTGCTTGTACGTGAACATCCCAGTTGTTGCGTGGCCTGCGTGGTCACCAGACATGTCGCCAATTGTGCAACATGTTTCACTTCCTGTCAATATCCAGCAACAAATTACATCCTGATCAACCCTGTACAGAGGAGCTGCCTTGTACTAAATGAGGCAAAGGGTTTTCACACCAGTTACTGACTCATTTTCTGATCCACAACCCTGAAAAATCCTAATGTCGCCCAAGTCACACAGTTCAGTGCCTTAATAAATGTCTCTTTTCAAAATAAAATTTCCATTTATTATAATCTTGCTGTGTAATCAGCATCTTGAAATGGCACATCTGACAGGTGACAAAGGGGAAGTGCTCACTAACACATTTAACACAGACCCTGTGTGCTTGGAAAGAAAAAAGTTTTATTTTTGATGAAAAAGTTTTGATCTCATGAAAAATGGAGCAAAAACAAAAGTGTCCATTTATATTTTTGTTCAGCGTATTTCACTAGATGAAAACTTTGTTCTGCCAGCCATTGACATTTATCCTCTGGGGATCATGAATGTCTGTCACATCAGTTCATCCAATAGTTATATTGTAATAGATATTTCAGTCTGGACCAACAGACAGACGTTTCTGTGTCGTTATCAAACTTTGATTAAATCACATGGAAGACGAGCACAGATGAACCATTTTTGGCCACAGCATCAAACACTGACCTAATGGAGGATTTTGGCTGCAGACATTAATTTGGTTCTGATTTAATTTGGAAGAGTAGTCTGCAGTCTGAAACCTTCAGAATGAGACAAACACTAACCTTTTTGTTATTTGCAGCTGCTTGTATATCAGTGACTCAACTCCACTGTAAACTTTACTTCACTGAAGCCTGAGTTAGGTCCACAATCAACACCGAAAGGCATGAAACTCGCTATACATTAAATCGCTGAGCTTATTAGCAACAGAGATGAGCAAAGAGATTAAATGTTACATTATTATTAGACAGAGGCTGTTACAACATTATTTCACAGTTATATATTGCAGCATTTGCATGGATTGATTAAAGCGGAAGTCTTCAATCTGTAGAAGATGCTGCACAAGATGCTACTGACCATCTCTGTCACATCTCCATCAGCACCTCAGTGATGTCAGGAAGCGTCCGCCCTGGAAATTTCCACCCTCAGGAATAAGTTATGTTTTCCACACAGCTGTCTCCCTCATGGAAACACACCAGGACGGAGCCTGATGGAAGCCAGATGAGCTGAAATTCCACAACAATAATTACCATGACCAATTATACAGCTTTTACTGTACACACTGTAACACAATGGGCATCCTCTGTTAGTTGCAGTTCTGGGGCGGATGTGAGCCTAGGAGGTTACCATGACAACTCGTAAATATCTGTTCTGGGGGCGTAACCAGGAACGACTGCATGTGTCATGCTGACGTCAGCCACCCTGTTTGAGAATCTGTAAAATTTCTTTTAAGGGAATTTAGTCTGGTCAGGTCTTGGTCATGTATTTATCATTTGTTTAACTGTTGTTGATATGACATATTGTGATTTTACAACCTGCTCATGGTAACAAAGAGAATTCTTTACATTTTGCTTTTCACATGGACACCATTAGTGAGCAGTACAGCTGCTGCTAGGCTTCATGTTTTTATTATAATTTATTGGTCAAAGGTCACTGTGACCTCACAAAATAGGCTTTTGGCCATAGCTCATAAATTCATGCACTAATTATGACACATTTTGGCACAAATGTCTATCAGGATAAAATCACAGTGGTCAAAGGTCAATGTCACTGTGATCTCATCATGTTCTATAAAAACACATCCAGCCATTGTTCAGTACTTTGTGACTATATTGGTTGACAAAGGCAAACAACAATGAGATGGTAATTCTTTGGACTGAGCCTTGATAATTTCCTGTCATTTGGTTACGCTAAGCTAATTAGCTTCTAGCTTTAGCCTCAAAGTTAGCATCCAGGCTGGTATCGATCTTCTCTTTTAAACTTTGTCAGGAAAACAAATACATGAATTTCACAAAATTAACCATTGTACATGTGTACCGTATGTGTGTGTGTGTATGATAATCATAAAAAGACATAAAAACTATTTGATAGCCTACATGTACCTCTTGATGGTTGTATTACTGTAGAAATACAAGTATTTACTATGCTGTGTTCAAACACTCCTCCTCCACATGTTAATGTGTGTCCTGAGCTGCTGTCCCCAGTGTCAGAATGTAAAATCTTTATTTCCACCTTTCTGAAGTGAAAGGTTACACTCCCGCCTTTATTTGAAACTAACTTAAACGTTTACATGCAACACCTTCAAAGACCACAGAACCAGTTCCTGTCAGGTGTCTGAATCCAGTCAGTAACCTAGCTGGGACTTGGATGATGAACATTATTGGTCTCTTGGGGCTCACTTACTCCACAGGCAGGGTTTGATGTGGGCAGGCTGTCTTTGGCCCCACTGTGGTCCGATTCTTGAAAAGGATTGTGGGTCGGGGTCCCCTGCTCTCATCGTCTGCCCAAACCATCACGCCTCATGTCTCCTCCTTGATGTGGCAGATTTGAGCGGCCATAATAAAAATTAAGAGATCATAAATGCAGGATGGATGCACCATGTGTTTTGTTGGATAATGTATGTGCCCCCAAAGAAAGGTTCAACCACACTGCTCTCCACAAGCTTTTCAGTAGAGGTAGTGTCTGACCTAAATGGTTTTTTGTTTGATTGTTTGAGTGTGACATTCTTGTATTTATTGTATTGTATGAATTAAAATTGAGCAATGAATATGGTTTATATTGTCCTGTAGCACAGAATTAACATAATGTGATGAGGCTATTGATCAAATGTCAACCCTGTTCTCTGTTTTTGTGGAAGTACATAGCCTTGATGGTTTTTCCTCCTACTTGGCTGCATTTAAGTCAGTGACTGGCTGTGCTAATTCACTTCAGTGCAAAAGAGGTTAGTTTAGTCAGAGTTGCTGCATTTGATGAAGGTCAATTGTTATTTAAAGCTGCACTAATCCACATTTCTATATCACCTAAAGATGAAATGACCAAACAGCAGACTGGCAACAGTTACTGAATAAATCAAAATTAATGAGTGGGTATTTTCCTCACAGATAAACCTGTGAAAAAGGCACTTGACTCCTCATACACTGCTAGAGGTCTTTGTCTTTCTGTTGAGAGAGTACACACAACTGCATCTCATCTATGGGTAGGTGCTCTTGTCAGTGTCAGCGCCTCTGTGTGACATCCTTTGATCAGTGATTTTGAGTTTTTAAAACTTATTTCGTGGCTGCAGATCACTCACAAGCTGTAGCCTCAGTGTTTGTAATGTAGGTGGGTGACAGGTCTGTCTATAGTGTCTGTTCCCTGAAAAACATCACAGCTGAAAAACAGAAAGGGGCCAAAAATTAGCATGACCTGGCGGTGAATGCTGATTGTTGCCTTTTCCACTGCCAACAAAATCCAGATGTTTTTTTGGGTTTTCAACCAGTGTAAAAGGAGCTTTAGTGGCTGGCTCATGAACATGGGGAAGCATTAGCAGCTACAAATTTCATTAAGGAGTTGGTGAGGACAAAATCAGAGTGAATATTGCACATACATCCATCTGGTGACAAGAAACTCAACCCTGAATGAATGCTACTGTCGTTGGAATGGGTTTCACTTCCTCCAATGAAGTGGCCAAATAACCCAGATTTAACTCTGCTTCAAGGCCAATATACTTATTTGATATATATTAGTCACAAAGCTGGACCACAATGGAATATACAGGTGACACAGGTCAGTGCCCTGGTGACACTGGGGTCACAATTTTCACACAGTTATTTAGTTATGGTTAGTTTTCAACTTGTGTATATAGGTACACATTTAATTGTAAATAGTGGTCTGTAGGACTTCACCGTGTTTGGAGCTGCAGACATGTCACCAGTGGATACATTCCTGTTCTCACAGTCACTTTTTTCTCTTGTGCACAGTGGGATGTGGAAACTTTCAGTCAGTTTCTGTGACTGGAACGTCACATGCAGGTGTTTTGAAGTTTGGGAAGCATGATTCACCTCAGACACCAATCTGAGGGACAAATCTTACGCTAGTCACTTAAAAAAAAAACTTTGCATTTACAGCCAGAGGGAGGGGACGTCTGTGGGGGTGGAAGGGCTTCCCTAAAGTATTTCCATCATGTGCCAGGTCTGGTCGTCTGGCACATTTGCTGTAAATGAAGCGAGCCTGTGTTACGAAATAAAACCTAGACAGGCGAAATCACCCACAATATAATTAGCTTTTTTAACATGTGACTTCTTAACGTCTTTACCACACCGTATGCCTTTTACAGATTTCTGCTGGGAACAAAAGGCACTCGATCATGCAGCTGCACTGAAATGGAAAGCTAAAGTTTCAAACCAAAAGTTCCACATCTGAGAGCTCACTAAAGGCCACCAAGGCTTTTTTGTAAAACAACACAATCTTGTTTTGTCTAACAATCTCATAAAGAATATAAATTACTGTAAAGTAAAGACTCGTTCCATAAAACAGCCTCCCTCATGTCTGAGGGAAAGGGTCCAGCCACAGTTCACACCAATCACATGTTTACCATCACATGTTCACATGTAAAGTTACAAAATGCTTCAGACAGGATATAAAAATAAAAAAGAATATGAAATCTATAGAAAATAACAATTAACCTTTTTATGATAATATTAAATAGGTTAATAATTGCTATGTCGATATAAATATGTGAATATATTATAGTTTGATATTGTTATAGGATGTACATCATATAGGTAGGTTTTTTTATTTGTATCTTTATTTCTAATAAAAGAAAATGCTAGCAATGAGCTCTCCAGATGCTGTAGGATACTGGTATAGTAATTTAATAGTCACAGTGTCATTTAAATCATAATATTTTGTAACTTCCACATTAAAATGTCTAAAAATGACACAACCTGTGTTATATATTTCATCAAGTTCTGCACCAACATTGTCAAAAATGTTTCCAGTACTTTTCAAACCTGAAGAAATCAGTGGTTTTAATCAAAGTAACGTTTCATTTGGTTGTCTGTCAATAACCTATGCAGGTGTGTGTGTGTGTGTGTGTGTGGTGTTGTGATTGTCCCATAACTGAATTTTATCCAGTTTTAAGCTGCACTTTTCACATCACATATTTGTGACTGATGAAATTAGCTTTCTCACTTTCTGCTGTGATCAAACTGTAAAACAGTCGATGTTCAGACAGCCAGGAGGAACCTGCCGATAATGATAATAATAATGTCAGTGTTTCATGGTTTACATATATCACATGTAATGTACAGTGGATGCTTTTGAACTGAGACAGTGTTTCAGTTTCTTTCCTCCCTCCCTGGTAACGTAATCTGAGTTCAGGTGACAGTGCATTTTTGTGGCCTGAATCAAACACAAAACAACAGTGAGTGCATGTCTCCGTCTTACACTTAGGTTTCATCAGGGGCAGAGGATGTGGTTGGCTCTCCCCAACATGTTTAGTTTCTGCCGTCATTGCCATATTGATGGGAATGGCTGAAAGGAACACATCCAGACAGAGTGGGTGGTTACAGCCCCTTCCACCCAAAACACTCCAGCAGTCAGACACACATCCACACTGTGTTACGTCTGGACTCTCCTCAGTTACTCGCTAAACCTCAGGCATCCTATCAATCATCATGTGACGCACACAAGTAACTGCTGTAGAAGTGTTGAACTTGAGACCAGCTGCATATCCAACAATTTCTGAAAACATTATGAGACGTAAATTATGATTTCTCATTTAGTTGTAAACCATTAAAACTGGATTTTAATGGTCTTTAATTATGAGGTTGGGCATGAAGATGGTAAACAGAGATTATGTGATGTGATAATGTAAGAATTTCAGGAATGAGCAGAATTCAAGGAAATGACACAAGGAGCAGGATGAACTTCTGCCCAACCTTCACTAGCACAAAAGGACAATGAAAGAAGTTGACCATGGGAAAAATATAATGTAAGCAGTTGTCACCATCAGAGTTGTCCCGATATATAGTGTCAGATCATTCCCAGTGATTTAATTCCTGAAGTCTTTGACCTACAAACAGCAACATTTGGCTCTTTATGCTGTGCAAGGTCTTCCCACTGACACCTGCAGCTTTCAGGGTCCCTGGAGATCTGGGGTTCTGGTTTCTAGTCCTTATTTATCAAACATCCATAAATCTGAACATCAGCACTTTAAAGTCGTAATCCTCAAGATTTCAGTTCTCTGTGCTTGTTAAAAGAATTTGAATCCTATGAGACAGCGACAGAGACAAAATATGAGGGAGAGTAAAACTTTTTGTTGTTTTTTGCATTTCAGAGAGGTTATATCAGCAAAGATGCCAAAGTAGAGATTGAACAGCAGAGAAATGTGTTTCTCCCAATCACATTTCATCTCTGACAACCAGTGTCTTGACAATAGTTTGGTTTGTATCAGTTGTATGATCTGAATCATACTGAAAACGTGCATCACAAACAGCCCTGATGAAAAGTTATTTCAGAAGAACACGTTTATTTACTTTAGTTTCATGTTCTTTAATCTATATTTTTCCCATTTTCATGCTCCTCTCTCTGCTAAATGATTGATACTTGAAAATGAATTAAGTCCTGATACAGTCTCATCTCCCCTCTGTATTCTGGCTCTTGAGAGGTGATAATGGAGACAATTAGAGTACACTTTATCTTGGCAGCGTGTCGGCCAGGCCTGTACTGTTACAACCTGTCAACAGAAGCAGCGTTCACACCCTCCAGCAGCTCCGGGTCGGTTTCAAGGTTCTGCACAAAACAAGCTGACAGCAACATTTGGGTGTGCAGACCCATCAGTGTCAGGGAGGGTTTGTATGAAGTGGGAGCAGCTGTTGAGGCGTTGCCATCCCTCTAACAGGCCTGAACATTCATGACCTGGCTTGAACGCATCTTTGTGAAAATGCAAGATCAACGAAAACGTGCAGAATTCAGTCATGTTGATTTGCTCAATGCAACATCAGGAAAATCAATTTCGTGCAGACTTTGGTGATCTCTTGTCTTGACTACCATGATCCCCTTCTGGCGGGCCAACATAAAAGGGCACATGTCACGCTGCTGCTCATCGACCTCCACTGGCAGCCCATGGTCGCCCAAGTCATGTTCAACGCTGCCTTCAGAGTGACTTCTGGGTCTGCACCATCTACTTGAACTCAATCATTCAGCCTTATGCTCTGTCTCATCGTTGTCTGGTAGTGCCATCCCTGCAAACAAGTCAATCTCAGTCCAGACTGTTCTGGTCTGTGGTTCCCAGATGGTGGAACAAGCTGCCAAATCCTCTCAGAGCAGGGGCTCTTCAAGAAGCTTTGAAAACTCACCTCCTCTGGGAGCACCTCCTCTCCTAAACATGTCAACTGGCACTTCTGTTGTACTTTCTTAACTGATCTGCACTAATACTTAATATTTTCACCAAGGCCTCTACTGAACTGAAATTTTACTGATGTCCCTCAATTGTCAGTTGCTTTGCATAAAGGCCAAATGAGTGAATATAATGTAAATTATTAAACTACAGACCTCCATCCAAAGTTAGGATGATTATCTGCATTAAAACTTAAATAAATGGTCACTGAACGACTGTTTGTTCTTCATCATAATTGCAGTAAACTTGATTTAAGGGCACCTTATGCTTCTTTGTCTATGAGCTGTTTAACAAAAGGTTGATGAAAGTGCCCTGGAAAAGTAACCTGGAAAAGTCCCTCTTTAGATTACATCCCATTTACAATCATATCAGTAGATCCATCAGGGGGTGTTTAAACTGCAGGGAATTTTGATGTAATCTGTTGATGTTTCATCCACTTCACTTCTACAAACGATAAAAAATAACACGTTTGCGGTCACTCGAACCCATCCCAATGAGCTGTGGTCATCCACTAAGCTTCCCAGAACCTCACTCTATTGTGTAATAAATCCAACATTCTTCAGCGCTGTGACATGAGAGCTGGAGCTTTTACACCGAAACACATCCAAATCAGTTGCAAAGGAAATAGTTTTCCATTTCCGTCTTTCCGTATGTTTAGAACTGAAGTACAGATCTCGATGTCCTGTCTTAGTGTTGACACCAACAATCCTGGAGCCTCCCTGGCCTCGAGGCAGCTCACCCATCGTTGTCTTCATTGATGCCGGCTTTTTATTTAAAGCTGATGTGGTAAATATCTTGATGTTAAAAATGTCCATGTGAGATGTGAAAGCTGTTGCTTGTAGAGACAAACCCATAGTAGATTATCTCCTGACTTTGCAGCGTTTATCAGCTAACGTAAGGTTATACATTAAATGTATGCGCTTTACATTTAACGTTCAGCATGTTTTTCTCTTCTTTTGCACTCAGGGTAGCTCACTTTGTATTTGGATGTGATTTAGATGGCAAGAAAACAGAAAAACAGCACAGAGGTGATCATAGCAGCTAATATCTGCTCTTGTCCTTGTCTGCAGGTTACTACACCTTCCTATCCTGTGGTGGTCAAGATGGGGCACGCCCACTCCGGCATGGGAAAGGTGAGTCAATGAAAATATACAGAAAGTCATCCCAGTCTTAGCCCTGACCTTGAAACAACCTGGATTTGGGGCAAGGGCACATTTTAAATTGAATATATATCAAGTAATTTCTCCTCTAGAAGACGAGTATCTGAATCCCATATATAACTACTGACTTTTGAAATTGAGCTCATGGGTTCAGATTTTCGTCTTTTCTGTCTTCAATCTGGGACAGGTTCACAGAACCAAGCTCTCAGTTTCTCTTCTCCTCACCTGTCGAACAAGCTTCCTGAACACCTGAGATCAAGTGACACTATCAGCTCATTTAAACCAGAACTTAAAACAACATTAAAACATCACCGTTTGTTTTAAATTTCCTTCCTGATTTTATTCAGTCTTGAAATTACTCATTCAATATTATTTTATTTTTTATAATAATAAATTTTAGATATTGTATTTATTTATGTATTTATGTATTTATTCAAATTAGTTTTTATTGTTTTTAAATGCAGTTTTAATGTCATCTTGTTGTACTATTCTTTTTTATATTTTTTTATTTTATTCTCCTTATTTAAATTTTGTATTTTTTTATTTGTATTTCCATCCTTAAAGCTCTTTGAATTGCCTTGTTTCTGAATGGTGCTTTGTAAATAGACAAGCCTTTCCGCTACGTGCTCACATGTTTACACGATCACACTCGACTGTCGAGACTCCAGTCATGCAAGTCAAACGTGTGATATTAAACCAGACAAGCTTTGACTGGTCTGAGGTTCAAAGAGGAGGCAGGATACCATAAAGCAACACCCTCGTCTGTGTTACTTTGTGGAGACTAGTGCTGTCTCTCTGTGATCTATAAAATCAGTGACGGCCAAATCAAAGTTATAATCAGGCGAGTGAGGTGCATGTTCCCGGCTTTACTCTCACTAATCAGATGTCTGGTTGTTATAAAGGCTGAATAGCACACATACAGACACACAGCACTGATAAGGTCTGGGCTCAGTCCACTGGTTCTTTCATTTTTTGCTGTTCTTTTATGCAACAGTCTGACTCCTTCAGATGATCTAAAATGATCACTGCCTGGAAATAACTATAGACTCACGTCTGTCATCTCTGCTGATTACATGATAAACAATGTGGAGCATTTCTGTCTAAAATGGATTTTATTATTCATTTATGAGATAGTTGACAGGTCTTTTTCCCCTGAACCCGTATGTCTGTTTGGATTCCTCACAGCAGTAGGTAATTCCTATATGTCTTTTGCCCTAATTTGTCTGGATGGGCTTGGTTTCCTGTTCAGGAGCCAGACATGCTATAGAATTTCCCATAAGGCTCGATGGGAACTAGGCAGGACCTCATGTAACCCCTCAGACCTCACAGAGCTCTGAGAAGGGGCAGGAACATGCGTGATTTAGGTCACTGCTGTTCTGTTTGCTTTAGACACAAACTTGTAATACAGACAGTGATTTAGCATTTTTACGATTACTAACTATATATATATTAATAATAATACATCAGCCATCATTTAAAGGTGCTACGTGCACTTTAGATCATTACTACATTAATGTTAAGTCACTGTTGTCACCTCTTCTTTCATTTGACAAACCACAAATCACTGACAAAACTTTCCATCCACTTCCCTCATGATGTTTTTTTAGTCTAGTCAGGTTCAGTACGTCACTGTAGTCAGGACACTGACCACTGTGACATGAGCCTTTCCACCAGGAATAATTCTTTATCTCAATGCCAGTGTTTCACCTTCTCTGCCTTATGTTTTTTTTTTCTTTGTGTTTCAATCATTACAGTTTGTTTAGTCAATTAAAGGAGTTGTGGGTTTACTGCTGGACCTGCTGCTGGTTATCAGGTCCTACCTCTGGAGCCATGATGTGAAGTGTGACTCACTTCCGTCCATTCAGTTGATTTTGTCGTTTCAGCGTCTGCCTGCCTACTGTACTGTAAACAGGCCTGAGCCTCAACTTCTGTATAAAGTCTGACAATATAAAGTTAGCTTAGTGGACACATTTACAATGACTTCTCCCTACATAATAATGTATTTTATAAAGTATTATTACAGACCATGAACTATGATACATCATAAATTACACTAAATTGACACAATGACAACAAAGTCCTCTGGACAGTCTTCAGTCTTTTCAAATAAAAAAAAGAAACTTAAGTATAGAAATGTTAACTGACTCTCACAGTTTCTAAGCTGTCCATTAGCTTAACATTACTACTGGTCATACCAGACCATTTGAGATCAAGTGTGAACCCACAGTGATATCAACCACTTTCATTTACAGTTTGACAACACATACACTGCAAACTCTCACGACGCAATCCAATACAGAAACACGCTGCAAGTAGCACAAAGGACAGCTGCATTTCCAGAGGACACAAACAAGTCCAGTCAATATATACCATTATGCAATGTGTTCACATTGAGAGACAGAAAAACGGTGCATAGAAAGTTACCAGAGTGTGTGAAAGTGTGTTTTCACTTTACCAATGAGCTCACTATATTATATATATATTCATTATATAGTCACTTAGATGGAAAGTGAGGAAGGAGTAAATGAGTAGCTGATTTCGGACACAACCCAATGGCATCCCAGCTGAGTTTGTCATTCTTTTATGTCCCCTAGAAATATTTCTGTTACTGTTTGTGCTGCTTACAGTGAGGTTTGTCTATTTGGTTGTATTGTGTTGTCTTCAATGTTATAATGCAAGGGCCACAGTACTGATGATATATGAATGTACTGTACATCTATTGTACATATTTAAATTTTGACACAATGCTGTCAAATTGTTAACGCTGTTTGATTACATTTTTACTGTGGTGTTTAGTTGCAGCTGTTAGCCAGTCTACTCTCCTCTTGTCTTCTAGCAAGGAGCAACCCTGAAATAAGATGTTTGCAGTTTCTAAAGAGATAATACTATCTAGAATCAACCCTATCAGATGATTGATGGTCTTTCCTAATGTAGTGATCATCAATCAGTCCAAAGACAACAGTATCAGTCTCTATTCTCTAATAAATGAAATTCTCCAGTATGGATGCCAGAGTGTGTGTTCACACAAATGTTTCTTTTAAAGTTAAACTCTGTTCATCTGAGTCGTGTTTTATCAGCTGGAAAAAGTAAAGACATTCTGCTCTGCCCTCTGAGCTCATTTCAGAGCCTAATGGATTTAGTTGCAGTTGAACTGCTTCATATGTGGGTTTCAACGTATTCATGTTGTTACCCATCAAAGTGACAACATTGTTTATTGGACCACATTAACCAGCCCTTCTTTCAAACATTTCAACCTAGTTTAATGGTTTTGGTACCATTCTTGCTCTCGCTCAGTTTTGCTTTATTTGTTTTCTTGCTGTCAGTTCTCTTGTTTGTTTTTTGGTGAGGGTTGCATCACTTTAAAAGTTCCCTGGGATTTCTTTGTTCCACCCGAACAATTTGTATGTCTTTGTGAGCGGTTTTGTTTGTGTGTGAAAGTGCAATAAACCTAAAACCTTATAAACACAGCATTAAACTGTTTCCTTAGACCTCACAAATTGTCTGGTGAAGATGAAAGTTCAGACCATTGTCCTACAAAATCAGACTTTGAGTCATGTAGCTAACTTACTGAATATTATCATCTGAGGCCTGTACACTTCTCAAGACGAGGAGTTTAGTTTAGATCAACAAACAACTGCAAACCCATTTCCATATCCTTTTAGAGTGAGAGGTCTTAGTGAGAGTTTACTGAAACCTGCATTTAAACTCACTGACACAGGAGCAAAACAGAGTTTTGTCATTTGTCATGACGACACATCACTGTTCCTGCAGTGATACCAATCAGATGGATTGTAATGAGTGAGCAGACGCTCTGGAATCATTTTGCATCTCAGACAGAGCTCTGACATTTCACCATGCACTCGATAGCTGACTGATGAGTTTATCTGCTTTTCCATGACCTCATAGACTACACTGCATAAATCTGTGCATCACATGAATTAAAGGTCCCACACCTTAGGACTATATGGGGCTTTTAAGTAAAGCAAAGAAAAGCCTACAGAAACATCATCCACAGAAAAGAGAACATCAGTGAGGCTGTTCAAATGACAGGTGGTCACTGAGAAAAGTAGTGAAGGATGAGAAGATGAATAGAGGTGTTGCATGTCACGTATTTACCCCCATCCCACCACCTATGTAACAATGTCACACCTAATTGTTACCTAATTATCTGAAAGTTAAAGTGAAAAGTATCTTTAAGTTTTATGTAACAGCCTTGTTTTGTGCTGATGGGTTCCATTGCGTCATTTCCCCTCAGTCTAATTACTTGATCATGGCAGTGACGTGGTGTAGTTTGAAGCTGCCCTTGGCAATGTTTCCACCCAGGGATCGTTTATTATCCCGTCTGTGTACGGGATAATGTGACAGTCATACTCAGTGACATTCCTGTGGGTTTCTGAGCAACCACTACCAGCTTTTGACGGCTCGCTCTGTAATTAGCCGCTCACTCACCCTCACTCAACAAGTGTCATTTCTCCCACAGATCAAAGTTGAAAGCCAGCAGGACTTTCAGGACATCACCAGCGTGGTGGCTCTGGCTGGGACCTACGCCACTACCGAGCCTTACGTCCAGTCCAAGTACGACATCCGCATCCAGAAGATCGGCAACAACTACAAGGCCTACATGTAAGACGTCTCACAGCTCCAGCACACACACTTGACAGCAGTATATCGGGTGCAATGAGTACACATGAAGCCATTTAAATCTTAGTGAAGCTCACTGGAAACTTGATGTTCAGAGCAAGTATCATTTTTTTTTTGGCCATTTTCACATCTTCTTATCAGGAAACCCCAGTGAAAACAGCTTTAAACCTTCATTAGACAGAACATCACTCTCAGATGGATCTTTTCAACCCAGTACCTCCATGAACTATGAAGCCATTGGAACTAAACAAGAACTGCTGCATGTTTCTGTTTGTGTTTCTGTTGCACCAGGAGAACTGTGAAGATTGGCTAAATCAGTCCAATAATGGATTAAATTGGTTTTGCGTGTGATTTTGCTCCAACAGCTCCTGGGCCACCAGAGAGTACTGTTCCCAGAGGCTCTTTCTGGCGATAGGAACTAATAACACAAGGAATTATGTTTAGTCCCTCATTTTTGGGGTCCAAACAGAAAAGGTTCTTGAGTTTGTGAAATGGTTCTTGGATCATAATGGACTATATAAGTGGTTACAAAACACTAAATCAGGTCTCATTGGGTTTCAGGCCAAAACAGGCGGCAATAAGAAGGAGATACAAGAAACAACATCAAACAGCTCACACGTTTTCAGGAGCACTTCGTGGTTCAGTTGAAAACGTCCTGTCGCTGTATAGTGAACTGATATAGTGTTATTTCAATATATCTGAGTACAGGCATCAGGAAGTCATCAAGACTGATATCTCGGCTTTTAGTCACTTTTTCTTTTTACTGTGTACATTAATTGGTCACATGCAGCCACAGCTGTTAATATACAGAGAGGACATAATAAAACTGACTGCTGTGTTTTGTGTTTGCCTGAAAATAATTCTCTTAAACCTTAACCTCATTATCTTTAGACCAGTGGTTCCTGAAGTGACACCATAACACTGGGTTTCACAAAATGTGTTTATTTCCATTTTTTAATATTAACAAAATCAGGCAACAGTTCGACTCACTACATTTTGATATTACATTTTGTAACAGAAGAAACAAGCTCTCCACTTTGAATTTTCTCCATTAAAAACTCTGTAAATGTGGCAGGGTGCCTCATCACAGTATAACACTTAAAATAACTGCAGAGCTAATGGAAAAAAGTAGCAAGTTGAGCTATTCTTAAGTTATGTTTGTGGTATTTCAGTGTGCTTTGTAAATAAAAAATTGTTTTCCAGGCACTTTTCAACACCAACTCCCTTTTCTTCTTCAAACCCTCACACCCATTTGGCAACAAGAGCCTTTTCACTGTGAATTCATCTGAGCATATAACAACAAACAATATTAGTCAACACCCTCTTAATTTTCAAGTCTGTGTTATTTGACCAAAAGCAGAGGAACCAAGTAGCCCAGCTTTATCTCTGCTCTATCCCTGGCCTTGCCATGAAAACATGTCTTTAAATGACTCAGTGGCTAATGACACAAAGATGGACTGATGATAGTTTCACACACACAATCACACAGTCTCACACACAAACTGTAATGATTCATTTCCTGATGTTTGTCTTTGATTTTCAGGAGAACATCCATTTCTGGAAACTGGAAGGCGAACACAGGCTCTGCCATGTTGGAACAAATCGCAATGACAGACAGGTGAGCTAACTCAGTGGCATGATGGGAGAATACAGACCTGGGGCCAGTTGCACAAAAAAGATTTCCCTCAAAGTCCAAACTGAATAAAACCCATTGCACAAAATGGCCTTGAATCTGCTCTAGATTTCCTAAAAAAGATTTTCTCCTTATCTTGGTCTTATACTTAAGGAATCACTTAAAGTCTGTTGCACAGAAGACCTTAGCAATGAAACTAAGAAAAAAACTTAAAATATCTCTGATTGTATCTTCACCACAACATGGCTGAATTTATGGTGATAGATGAGTTTTCTGCAAACAGAAGAACCCGATGGACACGCTCAATATCAAGCGCTATAGATTTGATTGACAGTCAGTTTATGATTTGTTGAATCGCTGAGAGCTGGATCTCTCTACTTTCCCCATCTTTGCTCCTCCAGCTCCTTTGGTATCAATAAATGCTTGGTAGTTTTATGCTAAGGGACCTTTTAAGTCACTTATTGCTATTTCATGTCCATCAATCAACTGTGTGCTGTGTCAAACTGCCATCATCTGGGTTACGCCTTCTTTTCCTCAGCCATTTCTCCCTATGGGCAAACTTTGTGAGATGATAACTGGTGTTATAAGCACTAATGCCAGTGAACAAATGGTCTCCATGGAAACTGATAATTTCACTGCTGCAAAATCTCTTTTATTGCTGTAAATGCCTTGACATTTTTCCTCAACAAAGGAAACTTTTTAAGAGATTTTAAGGTTGTTTCACACAACCTTGAAATTCAACCTTCAGGGTCATATTTAAGAAGAAAATTTAAGATGCTTTGTGCAACTGACTCCTGGCTTTTTTAATGTTTTATAATAATATATTTATGTCCTCAACACAAACTTGCAGCTTTTATTTCTAAATACTGACAATTCATATTTCCTCATGTTTTATAGTTTATTTGTAACTGCGACTACTGTGAAGTACAGCCCACCCTTCATGATATCTCCAGAGCACATTGGGTCCTTAATTATCAGCTTATCAGTTATTTGTGTCACTGTGCTCCAGATACCGGCTGTGGGTGGACTCCTGTGCTCAGATGTTTGGTGGCCTAGACATCTGTGCGGTGAAGGCTGTCCACGGAAAAGACGGCAACGACTATATTATCGAGGTCAGTCTGTTTTCACCCTGACCCAAGTCTGAGGTTGGATGGAGATGACTAAAGAAAGCAACCATCAATGTGTCTGGGCACCCCACCCAGTCACCTGCTGAGCAGTTTTCATGGTAGAACACAACACGTTTCAGGGTAAAAATTTGAACCTTGGATTCAGTCTCGTTCCCTGCTGATACTATATTTCAGATCATGGTGAAAGTCAACAGGGTCAAGGGTGTAACCAGATGTGATTGCCTATGATCATCAGAGCCTTGAAAGAATGATTAGTCTGTAGACCAAACAGGCAGCAGAATGAAAACATCAGCTGACTTACTGCGTCTGCTAATACAACCAGTTTTTTTCAGCCTGCTGCTAAAGTTTGGTGTTGGACTTGTTGGCTCACAGTTTATAGATAAGTAAAATAGTTGTAGCATGACCAACCAACTTGAAGGAGGTTTTCTGTTGATGAGTGGGATGAACCTGACAGTATCACAATTTGCAATTCAATTTCCACCACAGCCACACATGATGAAAATGTATGCTATCACCATGATACATGACTTTAAAGCTGCTTTATATTCACCATGGTTCAACTGAGTATGTGTAATTTGAAAGGTGTCACTCAAAGTCATGAACACACAGGAAATTATCACACAACTCTTACATCCATGGAGCATGTTAGCATCTTTTAGTTTGTTGTTTTAGTTCACTCTCACAGCTCTTATCATTGTTTCCAGCAGCAGGCAGCTACTTCAATCTTTGTATGTAGCCAAATGTTAGGCCAGCATATCACCACCTATTGGTTTGTGAGCTGCCATTTTAAAGAATTAGGGCCATTTTCACATAGACTTCAATACAATCTGACTTATTTTTACGAGTGGAGTCGCCCCCTGATGGTCATTAGGTAGAATGAAGGTTTAAGGCTCTTCAGCATTGGCCTTTCTTTTCAGAAAAATCATTTTTTTCTTTTTTCTTTGTGTTTTCTCTTCCAAATGAACAGGTCACAGATAAGGAGGTGATAATATGCCGCTTTCATTATTTTGCTACCACGAGTGGCCAAAAGAAAAGGTTTGATCTTAAAATGAGGTGTGCAGTGGTTAGTTAGCTGTGATGCCTAACAGCAAGAAGGTTTTCTGTATGACGCTCAGTTCCTGGTTCCCTCCGGCTTCCTCCCACAGTCCGAAGACATTAGGTTGATTTGTGACTCTAAATTGCCTGTAGGTGTGAATGTGAGCATGAATGGTTGTTTGTCTCTATGTGTCGACCTTGTGATAGACTGGTGACTTGTCCAGGGTGAACCCCGTCCTCGCCCAATGTCAGCTGGGATTGGCTCCAGTCTCCCCACGACCTTATAAGGATAAGTGGTTCAGCTGATGGATGGATGGGGGGTTTCATCTGCATATTTTAAGCAGTTTGATAAAAAAAAATAAAATAAAATCGAAAGAAATAATAGAGAATTTTTTTAACATCAATCTGTCTTTGGTGATGCAAGTTTGAGCCCTGCTGCAGCGTCTTTTTGTCAGACAAGCAGTTTTGCCCCAAATTTCAATGAACATCCAGGAAAAACATCACAACGGACAAAAGCAAATGTCAGTCTACACCTACAGATGCTGAAAATAGACTAGAGTACAATGCAGCAACAAGACAGCTTTCTTTCAAACAGAAGACTCTATTATCACTATTGTTGTCACTTTCTCCAATGGCACGTAAAGAACTGTCAAAATCCTGAGGCAGGTTTGGTCACACTGGTTGAGAGGATGCAGGCTTTGAAAAACTGGAAATCAGTGACTGAAGTGGACGAGGATGAGGCGCACTGAGCGAATAGCAAAAAAGGTGGATGTTTCCTGAGAAAGTCTTCACACTGGAATAACAGTTGATAAGAAGAGAAACAGGGGGATATGATTTTGTATCATGTGTAATCAGTTTTGTTTTTAGAGCGGCATCCTCTGTCATCAGATCTGAGGAAACAGGCCGGTCTGGCACGTCTGACATGCCCATTTTTAGGCCTAGAGCATGACATCACACTTCTCTCTATCTGCACGCTGGATGAGGTCAGCGGCGAGAAAATAAGCCGTTTTTTTTTTAAACTCAAACTATCTCAGGAAATATCTCCCAGCTCCCCAGAGATGTGTAGTCTTGGAGCAGGATTGTGACACAGAGAAACAAGTGACACAGTCGAGTAACAATGTTCCCTGACGAGCGACACTTCCTCCTCCACGTCTTCTCTCTCTATCCCTTCGGCATGATGGAATTTAATTAACCGTGACAGGGAAGAACTGTCGGCCCATCACAGTGGGAATCTGTGTTTTTTTTTTTTTTGTTCCAGACAAAGACATCAACCATGACACCTCTTTCAAATGAAAAGTAATAAGCAGCTCACAGGCACTTCATCAACAGTTTACTGCATGAAGCAAACTCCTGTCTCAGGATACATGGGCAGGCAGTGGAGGATGATATCCAACAACAGCACCACACAGGAACCTCAGCCTCATGTCAAAATATATGACACGTTGTGACTTTGTTACACGACAATAGCAAATCGACTTGACCTAAAATGACACAATGCAGCACTACTGGATATAACATAATACTGACATGGCATCATGCAACATAACAACAGGGCACAATTAAAGGTTATAAAATGACTCTTTTCCACATCAAAATGTCTAAAAACAACTAGACCTGTGTTATATAGTTTGTCAAGTTGTGTACTCAAATGATCAAATGTTATCAGCACCTTTCAAACCAGAGAAATCTATGATTTTATTACGGTTTATTTAGTTGCCTGAATGCTAATGATAAATGTCTTATCTCCTTGCACTTATCTATATTGTGTGGTCTTAGTTTTGTCTTATTTTATGCCACATTTTAAAATACACTTTTACACCTAGGTGTTTCTCACCCATTACAGTAAGATAAGACACAAGTGCCCCTATGTTTAGCTCTGTCTGGCTCAAACAGCTGGTCTGTGGAGTAATCCAGTTCTTAGTAATATAATTGTTGAACAGCTCACTGTTCTGTGGGTTCCAAAGAAAAGGTTTAGTTTACAGCAACATACATTGCTCCGTGCTCCTGTTGCTTCCAGCACACTGACTGAGATCATTGTGATCAAGTACCTCACACAACCAGCTATATTTTTAACATGGATCTGCTGTATTCAGTAAACAAGGTGATTAAAACCACTATTTAGTTAACACAGGACGTCTCAGAGCTGCATTCTCTTATATTTGTTTGGCTTTTTTCTTAAGATCAAGACGTCTGACTAAAATCCTTCATCCTGGTAAAGTACATATTAAAAATGACAAAGGTGTTTTACACATTTTAATGTGCAAAAGTTACATTTCCTAACTTGACTGCAGTGTCATGACATAACACAACAATATGAAATGACATAACATTATACTCATCAGTAGAACAATAAGATGTCATTTGCCATAATATGGTGTTTGACTGTCCCTGAGTGTGTTAACTCAAGTACAGTACTTAAGTTTAATTTACTTTAGTTTTTCCATTTTGTGCTTTTACTCCATGTCTCACTGGGAAATATTGTACTTTTTATTGCACTACTCCATAGAGTCATTTTACATACCAAACATGGGACCATGAAATATGATGCATTCTTGTAGATTAATCTGAGATAAGAAGCTAGTCTGTCATTTAAAGTACATTTTGCTGATTAAGGGGGAAAAAAATCACAAACTTGTGATTTGAGTATTTCTATATGAATTATTACTACTTTTACTGAAGTAAAAGAGCTCATTACTTCTTCCACCTCCAGTGTTATATATCAGAATATGATTGGTGATAAGTCATGGTAGAGGTCTCATTATGAGGTAGAGGTCTCATTATGCTGTATCACAGCCCAGCCCTGCATCATCGCAACAGCCACACAATGACAATGACAATGACATAGCTGCATTTTGACACTTTACTGGAAGGTAAAGTGGTTTTATCTCTAAATGATAAACAAACATGACCCCACATGATATGAGCAAAAAGTGACAACATGGACATGACAACACATGGAAAATAATTTTACTTTGTATCACGGTGTTTTTACCAGACTAAAGGAGGGCTCCTTGAATGATACAGAGACAGAGATGTTTAAAGACGCACAGCATCAGGATACTTAATCAGATACAGATGAAATACTGTTTTAATCTCTGAGTGAATCATAAAGATCATCCAGACAGCAGAGGGAGGAGTACAAACTCTGCTATCTTAAAGCTAAAGTTATTTTCCCATGGAAACGTCACCCTCCGCCCATCCCTGTCCACAATTTTCAATGAGCACGTTTCACATGTGGTGCTGTCTGAACTTTCCCATGCAGCAGGGTACATTGTCCAGACAGAACACTGTGCAGCTCAATAAAAGTGTAGAATAACACCTCTGTGTTCCACTGCTGAAAAGGCCAGTGGCAGTCTCTGCAGTCTTCTGCTAGATGACTCTGTATCCCAATAAATCAGCAGGGTGGATCCCGCCTCTGCTCGCCACCGCACGCCATTTGAAGTGGGGCCTGGCGGTCTTTTGCCAGACCTCTGCTCAGTCCCCTGTGGTAATGACTTAACTGGCCAAAACACTGTGCCACGCCCCACCTCGCAGACAATCCTAGCCAAGACACTGGCTACACACAGTGTCTTGGTACTGGTATGTGGTTCTGTGTAGAACAGTATGAACCCAACAAGTGAGTGTGTCTCCAACTGCACTGAAAAACACCTGCACATAAAAACAGTGTGGATTTCTAACGTTTTTTATTCATTACATTCAAGAATAAAGGTCTTAATAATCCTTGCTGCCTTGCTGTGTTTCAACATAAAACCGAATGTGAACTCTGACACCCTCTCACATCTAAAGATTATTTCCGATCATGCTCCTGGTAGAAATTTACAGGAAGAAATATTTTTTCCCAGACTTTTGCTCTTTAAAATGATACATTATGATGGTGGTGATGATGATGTTGATTGTTATTATTATTATAAAGAGTTAGTTACTCTAAACTGCAATTGTTGTGATTTTGCTCCTAAATTATATTTATGATTTCCTGTTTTATTTTGAATTTATTTTTGCCTCTTCTGTATTTGACCTTACACCAAACTGCTCGGGTTCTTCTCCTTCCATGCTGACATTTGCTGCTCAGTTTTCTGCTTCCTGTTTGGTGCTGGAGAAAGAATCACTGAAGCCAAGGCTAAAACCTGACAATATTAAACATGTTTGAGTTTGAACGTTAGATAACTCAGATGATCACCTTACACCACAACTAGCTAGTCACTAACTAGCCACAACTGTTCAAAACGTCCATGATTTTATTCTGACGTTGGAAAAGTGTCTGTGAGTGAAATTGGAAGAAAAGTGGTTTGGTGTGAGGCCGGTGAGACTGATCGAGACTTAGATGGAGGATGGTTCTGCTCGTTTTTAACAAAATCAGTGACACTTTGATGTATTTGAACAATACATGTTAGCAACCGGTGATGGTAGAACAATATATTGTCGAATTCCATTGCAGTTTTAAAACTATTCTTAAATTGACTGTCGACTGAGCCTGTTAAACTTTCTGTTTTCATACATCACATACACAGTTTACAAGGATAAAGGAGCCATTGAAATCCTTAGTCATAATGAAAAACATTAGACCTTGACTTCAGACAGTTGAAGGCAAAAGTAGACACTGGCTGAGGTGAATACTGTTTCTCTGCTGTAGCTAGACAGCTACCGCAGCTAACATTAGCTCCATGAGTGGGTTGAAAAAACTGTCTCTGGCTGACTTTTTAATGCTTCCAACTGAGTTGTTCTCACAAGCATTTATGTAATAGGCTTATTAAATATGTAAATGATGGCTACATATACTCTATATGGTCTGTGTGAAGGGGAGAGAGATGTCAGCTGTCATATAGTGCTAAAAGAGCGAGGCTAATGCTAATGTGCAAAAAGTCACCATCTCACTAGTTCATGATCCATAGAAGACATTGAAGACAGTTAAGTTTGATGAGAAATGTCAGTGAAAATCTAATTATTTTTTTACCTTGTTCAGCTGCATTTACTTATTTGTATTTTCAGACAGTTTGGTCTCACATTAACCTGACAAGGGAAAGGGTTTTGCGGAAGATGATCCTATCATCCAGGAGCAGCTTCCACACTTTGGGGAAATACTGCGCAAACCTAGACCCTATACACAATTGTAGCTAGATAGTAATATGCTCCTTAGCTTTTACTGCAAGGTAGTTAGCTAATTAGCTGGATATTAACAACTTTTGCAGCATGTTGGAACAGATAAATACATTGTTTCTTCCATTTCTTAAAGTTCTGCTCTTATCTTTCTGGATTTGGAAACCTGAAAACTTTCATTCCTGAGTATACACACTTTGCACTTAGCTTCACATGGAGAAATCCAGTTTGATGTCATGCCATGATTGGACAATACCCCTCAGGGGAGGGGTGTGGCAAACTGTCGAACAGACAGTTCGTTTATTTCATTTATTTTACCAGGAACTCCCATTGAGATTAAAAAAAAAAAAAAAAAAAAAATCTTTTACAAGAGAGACCTAGCCAAGATACCAACCATGCAAACACATCACATATTAAAATACAGCATAAAACATGAAGATATACATGTACAACATAACGGCAATTTAAGCTTGATCTCTGTTCAAGAGGAAAATTGGTTTTCGAGCTGAAACAACTGAAACAGGAAATATTCTTTGGTTCCAGCTTCTTGTATATAAAGATTTACTGCGTTTCTGTATTTCATCAGTTGAATAACAAGATAAATGTCACATTAATTGATGAATAAAATCATAAATTGTTGTAGCAACAGGAGGTTCTGGATGATCCCAAAATGTTCCTAAAGGTGTTAAAGAAGCCAAGGCCTGACAGCAGCTGGTGATAACAGGCCCCTTTATATACGTCACTACTGCCATGTTCCATCAAAGGTCACATAATTTCATTTTAAATAAACCACACCACCTTGATTTGTGTGTTTTTCTGTTTGAAGAGCAGAGTTAAACTGGTCTTTTAGAGATAATGATAATAAAGTATTTAATTTAATGCATTTAATTTAATTGATGGTCCTTAGAAAAGTAACTTCAACCACAAAGAGGAGGGGCCTCTGTTTAGTGAGCTGGTGCAGTGTTTGTTTGGAATGGGAGTTCTGCACACTCTCTGCAGCACATGATTGGGCTCTGCTTAGTGTACACTGTGTACAAGAGGATCAGCAAACGCATTCACGCTCCGCGCTCTGTTTACAGCCAGTGGCTGGGGCGTGGTGCAGCAACCTCATCCACCACTTCAGGCATCTGCATCCAAACCAGCAGTACCACCAGCCACACTCCTCTGCTCCTGTTTGTTTTGGTCCTCAGGGAGGAGGATGGCGGGTCTCCAAGCCCCATGTGCTCTGTGGCTCTGCAGCACACATGTACGTGCATGTGAGCTCAAGTGGTGGGAAAGTTGTTGCTTTTTTTCTTTGAGGTTAATTACTTGTGTTGCAGTGGACATGGTCTGTGCCCCTCCATGTCATGCCCAGGGCAACATAATATTTATAGATGGAGTCACATTTTATCTGCTGCTCAATGGAAATTCTAAATTTGTTTTTTTTTTTTGTTTTTTTTTTTGCCCAACAGAGGGCACAGAAAAATATAATTTTAAAAGATAAGATATGCACTGAAATATGCCCTCTCACTTTATCTTCAGCTTTCAGTGGAGAATAGGTCAGTGACTTTCAACATTTTGTCTCATGGACCTTGAAAATGTAGCAATACCTCATCTCAGACTGCAGTCAAGATCATTTTAAGTTTCTCTTTTTACTTTTACTCCATTCATGTGAATTATTATCAGAGCACAAAGAACAAAAAACAAACATTAGAGAAAAGTTGTGTCCTCTGCGACCTTTACAGGATCTGAAGCCCCTGATAAAATCCCACTGAACTACCTTGTTGCTGCTCCATTGGAGGGTGTAGTAGGACAGATCCAGGACTGGGGACTTTTTGAGGAGCATGTGAGGGCAAAGTCAGTGTCATGCTCAGTGCATCTGGTAATAAATTGTATTTAAGGCCAGCATAGTGTTGTGTAGCTTGTAGCTCACCATGGGGAACTGTGCTGTATATGTGATCTCATCTGTGTTGGCAAAACACCACTGAGTCCATTATCACTGACATCACTTGTTTGAACAGCCTGATCTTCATCATCAGAGATACAATACTGCCACCTCTTGGAGGAAGCATGATTTTAAAGTTCAAGGAGCCAACCGGGAGGTTGACCAGCTCCTTTTTTCTGACTATAGGTGATGGACAGCTCCATGCCTCTGATTGGAGAACACGTGGAGGAGGATAAACAGCTGATCACAGAACTGGTCATCAACAAAATGGCCCATTTGCTGCTGGGAGTTTCCACACCTCAGCCTTCCTCTATCAAGGTACAACACAACATCATCTGATCTGTCAGATCAACCACCTTCACAAAGGCACCGCTGCTGCTTCAACAGTTTGTCCTACAACTGCTACTGTAGCAACCAATATAATTACACTGGAACTAACTCTAACCATTACTACTACTGTTAGGAATATTATAACTATTGACACAGATGTTGCTATGAATACTAGTCTTAATAATAATGAAGATATATACATTTGTATACATTGTATAAACAAAAACTTTCCACCACTGTTTCTAATATGAACGTCACTGGTCACCAGGGCAACTGTTACTATAATTACAGGTAACTTTTAGTCCTTCAAAATAATAATACAAATGCTGGAAATATGTGGCTACAGCTGCTGTTGTCATTGTGACTACTTACATTATAGCAGCAGACTACACTGTACATACAGCCAAGGTGGGTGAGGTCATGTCCTGAGTATTTGTCAGTCCATTAATTCACATGACTCTGATTAATTCTATGCCTATGCCTATGCCTATGTTTTCAAAATACACGTGAAACTTATTAAACCTCCTCTTCTTTGTTCATATGTCTCACTTCATTTTCCTCTGTATCAACAGACCACACAGCCCAGACGAGGTAAAAAAAAACACTTCATCACTGCAACAGTTCTCTTCTGCTGTGAAGTTACACAGTAAAATAATTCATGTACATGTATGTGCAGGAGGACACCGCTCTGCTTCCGCTTCTCCATCCCAATCAGCCCAGGGGTCGCCTCAGCGAGCCCGGTCAGCCACCACCTCGCCCAGCCAGGCCTTCCAGCCGGGACCCATTCCTGCCCCGTCTGGGCCTGGAGCGCAGAAACAGTCACCACAACTAAAGTGAGTCCAGACTAAAGATCAGCTGATGTCACACACAGTATGAGCAATACCAGTAAAAGATATTCATGTGCCATTAACTTTGTTTATCATTTATAGATGATATCTTTTCTTCTCAACTAGGAAAAGGGACATGTTGATTTATGTATGATTATTAATGTTTCAGTGTTGTAATGCCCCATATTGCTGCTGGGTGGAGACATACAATGAGCTGACACTTCAGTCTCCTTTTTAATTGCAGACAAAGCTACTTTTGATTTGTTTCAGGCTAGAGCTTTTCTTTTCATCTTCATCTTCGGTAAACTTAACTCCTCTGTTTACTACACAGCAAATCCCAGTCGCTGACCAACACCTTCACAGAGACCTTACGAGGAAACTTGACCGACGATGAGGCCAAAGCTGAGACCATCCGCAGCCTCCGACAGTCCTTTGCCAGCCTCTTCTCCGACTAACCACATCCCAGGAAGTTTCCTCTCCCTGTCGGTCGTCAGGTGTGAAAAGAAAAAAAAAACCTGACTGGTTCATCTGTCATGAAGTCTCTTTCCTCCTCTGAGTCTCAGCTTCCTGGTCTCTCTCTTTCCTTCTCCCGGTACAACCCGCTGTCCTCAGATCACCAATAAGTTTATCACTAGAAGGGCCAACAGGTGTTTGACTGTCTTACAGGAAATAGTAAGATAACAGTGCAGATGCAGAATCAAACCAAATCCTATTCAAACTTCTGTAACTTTTACTTCATTTGAGGATCATGTTTCCTCTTTGCTGTTTATACCAGTTAAAATCATATAAAGGCACACTGTAAGCCAGGTCCATATAAGCATCAGCTAAAGGTGCCATATGTTTAGTTTTTGCTATTGCTACATAGCCAATGCCAGCTTTAACAGCTGTTAACATATCAATCTAGAAGAAAGATTTTAGGTGCTTAGCTGTCTCCAGCGTACAGTGTAAAGCAACGGCAACTTTAACCCTTATTTTTTGCTAACTAGCCTTCCCCATCACCACTTTGCGATAGTGAATCACTGTAGCGTCCAGTCTGCCCTTAGTTCAGCATGAGATGATAAAGTAGCGCTGCACTGTAGCGATAATACTAACCTCTTGGAAAGCATCTATTATCACCACCCAGCAGAAAAAACATGTTTGATGGCAGACAAAACTTATAGCACCTTTAACGTGCTCCTGCAGCTGTTTCTTTATACCCATAATCCCTTGTATTTTCATTTAACAGGGTTCATGTTAGGTCAGAGACAGTTGATGTTGTAATTTGGTTTTGAGCTAATACAAACCCAGAATTCAGATTGGATCAGTTTGGCCTTTCCAGTGGTAAATGTTTCTGGTACTGCTTCGTATATAATCCTTACACTGCATCTGTCTGTACAGCCAGTGAAACAGTTTATCTGTCCATGTTGAATTTATTTATATATTTATTAAGTTGTTTAATCGACACGCAGCTTCCAAACTGTTTGCAGACGTCTACAGCAATATTCTGATCTGAATCGGTTCCAGTGAACTAATGAGAAATGTTCTGAATCCACTCGGTTCACCAGCGATCCTTCGAGCATCTTTGCCAGCAGCCGCAGTTCTCAGACATCCATGTGCTGTAGACCCGTATTGGCTCACGTAGTGACTCCTCTACCTTGGCCTGACATTACCAAAGTGCTGTTTGCTGCACTGGGTCAAGAAAACAATCACACAGCAAACTAACCCTGCTGTACTGGCTTACAGCCGTCGTCTTCCATCACAGTTCAGATCTTCCCCTGCTGTTGTTCTGGTTCTTGATGTTTCGTGCTTTGTAAGTGGAACTGTGGTGTGTTTATGTGGGGGATTTGTAAAATACTGCTGTGTGTTTTCAGGCAAACAACAAGGATGTAATGTTCTGAGATGTTTCATGTGCTTCAGTTTCCACTGATACAGAAACTATTTAGTTGTTGAATGTCGCATCTGATCTCTTTATTCTCCTTTATTCTCTGCAGCCAGTGTCAAGTAGGATTACAGATAATTTATCACCATCCTCTTTTTAGCTTGTGGTCACATGATGTGTATGTTATACCCGCAGTGGTGGCAGTCGTAGCTGCTGCTCTTCCAACATGTACTTGTCTAAGTGAATGTACATAGACACTAACTGGTATTTTCTGAAAACCAATACAGTGATTTTACAAAGACAGCAGAAACAGTGCTGTGATTTCTTCATGATTTCCTGGGAAGAATGATAACATTTGACCCAGATGATAGTGAAAATATAGATTATGGCTTGAGGACTGCTCTAAAGATGAAATGTGCAAACACTTTATTGTAGCCTTTAGTGACTTCATGTCAAAAATATCAATTTATTTGAGATCTAATTCTCCATATTGGTCATTGAAGCCATCAGTTTGATGTAATTATTTGAAAGTGTACCAATTGTGCACAGTGTCAGTTTCCTTATAATGACTATTTTATTGCAAAAGTTATGATGTGAAGTTACAAGGACCTGTAAAGTTATATTTCCTGCAGCCTTGATGCAACAGTTGCCTTTTCAGAAGGAGATTGACTGTATTTGTTGCTTTTCATGCAGAGCACAATCACAATCTAATCATCTATAAATTGGTCCTTTGGCAGGAAATGAAGTATTTGGCCCCAAAATGATCTGGGTGACACACTGAACAGGTTGAATAAGAATATGTTGAGATATGTTTTCAAATAATTGGAATAACTGTGAGCAGTATGCAGTAGTTTAATGGACCTTTCTTGATTCCAAAGTTTTTATTGTTCTCTTCGTAATAATAATAAAAATATTAATAATAATGCCCTAATTTTAAAGTAAAATGTACTGAAATGCATGAAGCTGTAGAAAAACTATAGTAGTGTGTGGATGTGTGTGTGTGTGTGTGTGTGTGTGTGTGTGTGTGTGTGTGTGTGTGTGT
>CM076654.1:26103590-26113724 GCA_038496675.1 Rachycentron canadum
GTGTGTGTGTGTGTGTGTGTGTGTGTGTGTGTGTGTGTGTGTGTGTGAATGATTGAATTTTTTCCCTCTCAGACCTGCCGACTGTACAACAACGCCTTGGTCACCATAGTGAGTATCTTTAAAACAAGGAAGGGCCTTGGTTGTCACGGCAACAGAAGGAAAGAGAGAGAAACAGAGAGATGGAAATCCTCTACTTTGGTTCAGTTTGTTGTATGTGTTTATGTTCACATAGAGAGAGAGAGAGAGAGAGAGCGAGAGAGTATATAACACTTTACCCAAAATGCCACACACACATAGAGAGCGAGAGAGAGACTATTTCCTAAAAGCCTTCTGTATATAGATTTAAGAGGCAATTCTCCACAGCTCACAGCTTTATGAAATATCTCAAAGGTATAAATTCAGTTCACTTCCCTGACTATAAATATGAACAGTTTGTATTACACATTTCACATGAATGGTTTGTATGTTCTGCTACAAACCACTTTATTATAATTCCCTAGCACTGTATAGGTATGTTCATTTTGTTTGTCAATTAAATTAAGGTCCATTAAATAAAAAAAATAATAACTGTAATAGATGAACCACTACCATTATAGTTCCATATTAGTAGTTCCAGGCTATTCTCTAATTTTTTTTTTTTTTTTTTTTTTTTGAGTCATTCAGATGAGAGAGTTGGCACTAAGAGATGTTTAATCTCTCAGGAATACACTGGTTATATTTCATTTCAGTTGTATATTTGATTTTTTTTTTAATGTTAAAAGTTGAGATTTTGTGTCTAAATTGAGGAGTGGTTCATCTGAGAGCATGAATATGCCCAATAAATAGAAGTTCAATTCTTCTGGTTAGGTCTTCATATTTATGTGCAAGGGAAATGTTTGGCTTCATACACAATAGAAGGGTCAGGGCGACCAAAACCATTCAAAATCACCAGTAAAACTTTATTTCATGAGTCTGTGATTTCCAGTTTATTTCTAAACAGGTTGAAAGGGGTTCTCCTGGGAGAAGCTGTGCAATATGGCACTAATGTAATAAGTAATAAGTAAATAAATAAGTAATTCTCCATAGTTAACAAAAAAAATCTGAGTAGTTATTTCCAGAAATACCCCAAAAAGCTAATGGGTAAAAGCTATAACAGTTATCATTGACATGTAACATAAAGTTGATGAAATTCAGACCGAATGCTCCATAACATTAAAAAAAAGGCACTGAATGATAAACGTGAGGTGATGATGTTTTTCTCCTACTCAGTGGATGTTCTGTATAACTCTTTGGAAATAAACTCTTATATATTATATATATAAACTTAAGTCCAACTTAAACAGCTTGCCAGCCCTCTCAGGGTAGAAGTATGTGTTATTTGTGAGAGATTGAGCTCTGGAGGAGAGAAGAGCTTTAGAGAGTTGACCTGTTTACAGAGGGAATGTTACCCCTCACTGCAGGCTTTTCATTTCCTCTGCTATGAAGCTTCAGTGCTTTCCTTTCTGCTTTTTTGGCAATCCTTTGCCTTATAACAGAAAATTTCTGAGGGTCCCGAGAACACGTTTACTACCAAAAAAGTTCATAAAAAGTGAACACACTGTGGCCATCCAAAATCTCTTCCATTGACCTTCCAGGATTGATTTACCTCTGTTTGTTGACAGTAGATTATCTCCTGCTGTATTTTAATCTCAGTCATCCCATCTGTCAGTCATAATGTTCTCTCATGGTTATTTATGTGAGTGTGCTGAAATCACTGCCGTGCTAATTTTCCCCTTGACTGCATATCTAAACAGGATGTATGGGGATATCAGCCTCCGTGAGGATATGGGAATTATTTCCGCTCTGAAGATGTTTGTTTCCCTCCAGAGATATTGGTAGTATCAGCAGAGATAGTTACAAGCTTTCCAAATAGTGTTTATTGGATATTGTCCTCCAGCTGTGCACAATGCTACAAAGGACTTGCACTAAGTTATGGATAAACACAACCTACCTACATGCTCAGTTCAAGGACAGTCAACTATTTAAAGCTGCATGAGGCAACTTGGTACACATCTTAAAATGTCCATTATTCTGACGACTCTAAGGACCTCTTGCCCAATTTGACAAAATATTTTGTTTAAAAATTTGTACAGTACCCCCTTCACGCTCTGTTAGGTATTTGTTCTGAATCTTCTGACATGAGGAGGTGAGACAGATCTGTGACACTCAACACTTACACTAACATCTGTAATTCCACAACACTGAGCAAAATGATCTGCCGATAAAGATCATGTGATATGTTCAAAAAACTGAGATGAGCAGGTTTAGTTGTTTTCAAAGTCAAGAGTTAACTTTGAAACCCAATTAATGTCTTTGTTTCCATGAGTTGCATGCACCCAAACGGAAGGTCAAAAGTAGAAATACATGCATTCTTAGGAAACCAAACTTTCAACTTTAAATTCTCAAAAATGTTTTCATTATAATTTTTATTTTTTTTACATTACAGTTGTGACTTTTAAATATGGACCGTCTCAAGAATGTCTATTGTAATAAAACCTTTGCACTGAAATTGTTAAATTAGTAGTTTTATGAAACAATTGAAGTGCTCCGTGTTCAGAGCAGACCTTGAACTTCTCGTGTTTCATTTCTTTGATTTCTATTGGTTAGTCAGGTGTCTATCTTATCACTGTAGCCAATCAGTGATGAGCACTGGAACTACTCCTGGCGAAGGGGGCGTGACTTACGAGAATCAGACAGAAAAGGGGAATATGGAGGAAAAACAAACGTTGGTTAGTTTTAAATTTAAAAAAAAGTGTTACGTGACTGTAACTTGCATCGCTTCATAACCACGTTAAACGTAAAGTATGCTTTATATAATTGGCCATGGAGAACGCCATCAACACACCATGGCTTGTTGCTAGCTCGTTAGCCATTAGCTGGGTTAAGAGAAGACCGCGTAGGAAACTCAGTCGGTATGGTCAATGTACGTTAACTGCATTAACTAATATAGTAATATAATTATCATTTAAAAGGGACAGTGGCTTAAACAGTGACTGGGGCTTTGTTGATAGTGTTCTTTGGAGCAGAGGTGGACGGGGGGAGGGAGGGGACACAGCAGCCCGCCGGGCGCTTCGACTGTTGGGGAGAAGCTTTCATCTGAGTCTCCAAGGAAACGGAGCACGGTCCACACACCGGGCAGAGAGAGAGGGGAGTCAAAGTACGGTGAGTGAACCGGTAAAAATATTAACGTTTCAGAGAGAGAAATGTGCCGCTACTATGTGGTGTAAAACTAAAGTTGGCTAATGCTAGTACACGCGCAGCTAACTAGCTAACCGCCGTGTGTAGAAGGTGGTTGCAAATGACCCACAATAAATAATCCCAAAAAACGCAATTAATTAAATCCGCATCTGTACATCAAATGTGGATGATCTAAACTAAAAGGTAAGGTAAGCGCTCTCCCTGGTGTATTCAGATTTAAAATGACCAGACCAACCAAACAAAATGAAATGAACTTCTTTCTAGTTGAGGCGGGGCAGTTGGAGCATTTGATGGGGGCATTGAGGCATTACAAACAATGGTAAGAAATGGTATACACTACCTGTAAAACAATACAATACAACACAAAATACAGTACAGAATTGCATCTCATTTTTGATGCTTGCTTATCTGCCAGCTTGATATCTGATCAACCCAGTACAGGATCATATTAGTCTGATAATATTGTTATTTTCCCTTCATAAACAGTCAATTAATAACAACAATACTGGTGTTATTAAGGAAAGAAGCTCGAGTTTTCACTTTTAATTCATATTTTCACGTATAAAGCTGTAAAGTGATGTAGTAGCATTGTGCGATCTTATCCACGGCCGGATTGTCCTATCTTCAGCCTGTGAAGTTGCCAGGAGCTGTTACGAGATCACATGTGGAATAGGTAATGTTGCCCTAGAGGGTGAGAGAGAAAGTGACCAAAGTGGGAGCATGTTGAGTTCTGCTCTTCTTGACTTTGGGAAAGACATAAGTTATCAGCCATTGTTCTGATGATTGTCGGCACTACCAAAGTCGACATCAGTGAAATCGGAACCAATAGAGAGAAGAGGTCTATTTCCAGATCTCATGATTGTGTTGCTGAGACAGAGACATGTTTCAGAGTTATTTTATTTACATGATCTGCCTGAAAAATGTTTGTGTCAGAATATTCTGAAAATCTGTGACTTGCGAAGAAGTGCTCTAGTATTTATTTTGCTGACTATGTGGGAAAAGAGTCTGTGAACAGGTTCATTTGCCCCATTAGAGCGAACAGACTCAGACCTGCTGCTGGTCTGCTTAAGGGGCATGTTGGTGGTGAATGTGACAATGAGATGAGAAACAATTTTAAGTGCAGCGTCTCCTTTCACAGTTGTCTCTGATGGAGGATACACAACAAGGTGGTACCGTAGACTAAGATAATAAATCCGGGGCAGTCAAACATCTATCCATTTGTTTTCTCCTGCTTATGCAACAGAAGTTTGCAGTAAATTCAAACATTATTTTTATTTTCAATTTGTGTTTTTAAAGTTGTGAATTATGAGCCAGAACATTTATACCTTTGTGGTGTAACTATTAACATTATAGGTTAAAATAAGATAACCAGTCCTCTCTGTACCATATTCAGTCATGAGCAGCGTAATTACTCTGTAACCTGTTGCGCTAATGTGATTCATTTTGATTGTGTGATGGATTAATTATTTTGCTGTAACGAGTAATGTAATACAATTTATTCATTGACCAATCCCAGTAACATGCTGTTACTTTGACATTAGCATGTTCACTGTTGCACAGGGAGTTTGATGGAGGGTTGATGTCTGTTCGATGGAGTAGCTGGTCTGGGATATGGCTGATTAGTGGGGTAGAAACATGACTCCAGTTAATTTCAAAGGTGCCTCATTTAATTTTGTGTGCTATCTTGCAAATGTTAGATGTGTATGTGTAGATTCAGGAGTCACCTCTGTTGAACTGGAGAGGGTGTTTCTGAGGTTGGGAACTCTGAGAGCTGTGAGGCTGAGCTTGCTGCTTGAGGATCAGTAAAGCCTTCAAACTGGCGACCTGCTTGTCAAACTGTAATGTGTGTGAACTGAGCCATGTCCCAGTCAGGATGGGAATATTTCTGCCTCAGCTTGCCATGAAGTTTCACCATGGATGGCTCTCACTTTGGTAGAAGTAGAAAAAAATATAATTTTCCTTCCTCGTTGGTGCCCTCATTAACCGTGCGACTGCACCCTCCTCCCTCCACCTTACACTGATGTAAGTGTCAACTCATCCCCCAGAAAGTTGCAGTGACACATCTTGGTGGCTCCGTGGTGCCTGCGTCACGTCCACCCAGCAGCTAAAACCCAGCTTGCACTTAGAACTGTGTGGGAACGATCCGATGTGCTTCTCCCTTTAATTCCCCAACACCTTTTAGTGTCAGTGCTTCCCCTTTGCAGCCTTCCTTTCCAGCAAAGCCGTTCGTGTGTGTGTGTGTGTGTGTGTGTGCGCGCGCCCGTGCGCATTACTCTTCACAGTAATTGAAATTGACTAGTGACCGCACAGAGCTCGACACAGCTTTGCACCAACTTTCAGAGCAACATAGCATGACAGGAAATTGGGGAGAAGACACGCTCTGATTCAACCCTCGCTCCCCACTGGGGCGTCTGAAGCACTTCTCTCTCCAGTGATAGTAAGAGAGCATGACCACTGCAGGCCATGCACTCACTCATACAACTAGCAGAGTATCCACCTAACAGCCATTTGTTTATATGATTTATTTGAAACACAATGGAAGTTAAGTTACACTATTCAGTGTCTTTGTAAATCAATACCTTGGTTTTACGGTTTTCAGTCACCCCGTCCTATCAATCTAATTTCCAGCTGCTGCTCTAACAAATGTCCTTTATGTTCAGCACTAAATGCAGACAGGTAGTGGTTTACTGATCAACACAGTAAAGCATTTATTAGAGTGACAGTCAACAATTGGCCACAAGCATGACTCCATATGTTGCTCCATGTCAGATGGATGTGTGAATAAACAAAAACATCAACTAAAAAGTATAAAATTGTACAGGATCGTTTTTAGCTTAAAAAAACTGTTCATGCAGCTATAAACAGCCGGTGTAGCAGAAGGTTGAACCTCCACTTGGCGTTCAGAATTACTTGAGGGTAGTTGGAGTAGATCGACCTGCACAGCAGCCTTCTGAGTGTCAGAAGTAACAGTAATCTTGTATGTAACGTGACAAAGTGACAAGTCTTTTAAACCTTGTATTGTGACTTTGATCCAACTGGTCAGGATGAGGAGGGGCACAGTCCCCCTGGTTATGGCATTTGGCTTCCATTAATTATCTGGGTCACTCCTTCATGCACCACCCAAACTCTTTTGTGTCCTCTTCCTGAGGCGGCAACGTATATGGAATGATGGGGTGTATTTAGTGTTTTTTTGTTTGTTTGTTTTGTTTTTTTATAGAGTGAGACACCTTCTTTCCCATCATATCACTGACAGGGTAGTATTCTCCCTAAGAACTGGGTGGTTTTTATTTTAATAGGCTGAAAAATGTTTCATAGTCAACAACAACAGAAAAAATGATTGATCTGTCCAATAGCATGTCAACATAAGCCTTTCACTAATGTCAGCTCTCTGCTGGTGTTGTCTGCCCCCTCTGTGATCACAGCATAAATCTATTCAGTATTTGTTCACCAAAGTTTAGATTTAATTTGGTCTGCAAACACTGCCAGTATTTTAATGTGACATTTAATGGTCTGTCTGAAGATGTCCATATCAGTCAAATCACATTTACATCGATGTCAACCAGTCATAAGAGAAGGTGGATATATCTCAGTTTTAATTACAGGTGCACAGCTGGTTGTGTTGATCAGAGACGAGTCACATACATGAGAAGAAAACAGATATTACATTTCAACAATTGCAGTATCACCTACTGTAGATGCCTTTAGGTTCTGTACACACCTAAAACACAGCCGTGCTTAAGGCAATATACTGTATTATACATACTGTAGTTTACAGTATTAACATTACATTAATGAAGAGCCTCCCTGGAATGTGGCATGCTGGGATTGGTGGCAACTGCATCTCTTCATAGGTCTATAGTCCGTAACATGTTCTGAACCTTGGCTTTGGTTCCTTGAAGAAAAGATCTTAAGTTCACATGTCCTTAGAAAACACAGCGCTGGCAGTTAATGTCAACACAACACACTGGACGTTCTTACAAGGTTTGTTTCAAGGACAGGCACAGACAACTCTGAGGATTTTTCTAGTCTTGACATGGGTGAAGGGCTGTGGATCTACTTTTATCTAACAGTTCTCTATTCTTATTTTTCTTTGCTGACAGAACAGTTTAACATGTGGCCCAAAGCACATCACAATATTCCCCTACACACGAAGATACAGAGAGGAGGCTACAAATCGTCTCATAAGAAAATACTTGGATTCTCTGCATGCTAAATGAGGCAGCTTGCATGCATAATTTTAAGTCTGACCTCTGGCTTATTTATTGATTTAAAGAGCGTTAGATGAGAAGATAAAAGAAAAGAAATTAAGAACCTCACCATATGAATGAGTCATCATTAAAACAGCTTGTATCTCAGCAGTATCCTGGAGTATTTTGAGTCAAATTAACTCAAATGTTTGGACGAGAAATAAACTGTTATGGCTCCAGCGATGACATCATTTACCTTTACCGGGATGGGGAGGCATTGCACTAAGGATGTTTTGATCGAAAATAATCAGGGAATAAGTAAAGAACACATTCTACAGCAAATCAGTCACATTTTGTCCATTTTGGAGCCAATAGTTTGAAACATTTATATGACAGTGAAATTTTTTTGTTTGTCATCAGACATGGGCTCGTCCCTAGCTGCTGATCTTGGTCAGCATCTTGTTAATAGCCTGTTTGACGTGTGTGGTGGAGCTGCGGCGCCTTGCCTTGCCCTGCACGGCCTTGCGGCGCCTCACCTCACGGCAGAGCTCATGGAAAGCCTCGGCCACCGCACCACCTTCATCGGCACATGCTGAACATTCATAGAAGGCGCATGCCATTTCAGCTGCCAGCCGCTCGCCCTCCTCGGTGCCAACCTGTCTGACGTGGTCCAGGTCCGACTTGTTGCCCACCAGGACCAGCGGGACATTCTTTGGCTTCTTCACCTCTTCGAGCAGACTCCGGAGCGGTGCTACTTCCTCGAAGCTTCCCCGGTCTGTGATGTCATATACGATGACGAATCCATCACCCCATCTCATGTGACCCTCCTTCTGTTGGATGTCCTCCTGAAATCCAGACACAAAAAAATTGGTGTAAAACTTCAACTGTGAAAAGAACAGTGCAGGATTTTCTTGCCAAGAATTAGATGAAAAGCTTGACGTCTCACTCACGGTCTGTATTAATTAACCTAAAGACTGGAAATAGGGAACAGTTAGCCTAACTGTGTCTCTGCTGCCGAACACGGTTTCTTGTTGGGAGCAGGTTGTGGTGATTGCTGCTTTCGCAAAAATTTCAGCCATGGTTGTCTTTATAAGAGGCTGGGCCAGAGCTAGCTGGTTAGCGTGCTAACTTTAGTCAAAGAGAAGAAACAAGAATTAACATTGGAGTTGTTTTCCACTGCTGGATACAGCTTTTGGTGAGTAAAGGAAGGAAGTTTCATACTGAACTTTCAATGTAAACATCTAAACAGCTGTTAATGCTAATGTTAGCTATGTAGCAATAGGAAAACCACTTTTCTAATTAGTGAATTTCAGAGGGCCTGTCGATTGGTGTTTTTAACTCAGTAAGAAAAAGAACTTCTCTTAAAGAAAGTAAATGATTGCTTTAAATTAATTTTTTTTTCAAACCAGCTCAGACTATATCAAATCATTAGATTTTCAAGCTAAAACCAAGGAAAAGCTTTTGCATAGGTGGCAGTTTGAAACATTTTTAGTCCTTATGGGCTTTGTCTTTTTTTGGTTTTGAGCATATGAAACATTTATTTTCAGCCAAGTTCACAAATAGAAGACATAAGAGTCATTTGCACTCATTTCTCTCTCTGCTCTCCAACACCTGCTTAAGATGAAAATTTAATTCTGCAGCCATCTGAGGAATGTGAACATTCATGCTTACTCCTACTCTGATCATGTGAAAGCACAAACTGTCCCTCCAGCTGTAACAGGACTCAACTGCGCGTGTGGCTGACTTTTAGCCGAAGCCTGACTGGAGGGAGGCTCTCATATTCTGATCTCACAGTTATTGGTAGAGGAAGCTTAAGAAAATTCCACATTCCTCCAGAGGACAGACAAGACAGTTTGACATTTGTGTACCTGACCGACTTTTGAACCTAGAATTTATGAGCAACCAAGAAGACTCCACCTCCACAAATCATGATAGAGTTTGAGCCACGCGTTGATATAATCAGAGTCAGGAGGGGTCTGACATCCACTGCAGCCATGTCTGGAAACATTCAGACCTCATCCAGATGCCGTGAAAATAGACTACGATCTAATGAGCGAGAGATGACTTGGCTGAAGTGTCGCAAGGGAAATCACCTGCCAGCAGAACACCTACGCAGCACTGCAGCATATTTATCCTCAGACCGAGCTCTTGCGCAAGCTCTCCCTCATGGCCATGTTTGTGTGAGGCTGCAGGAAATGACCATCCTTAAGTGCCATTCAGTCTCTGATCCACTGCTAAACCTCTAGCCACAAGAGCGTGTCCAGTGTAAGCATCACATATATGGCTTCATTAAAGGCAGCAAGATGAAGCAAATAAATGTATGGAGGGTGTCTGCTGCCCCTGTGTCCATTGTGCCCTGTGAAAATCCAATTTAGTCCTTTGTTTTGAGTTTTTAATTAGTTTTCTTTTTCATCACCTGGGATCTGAAAATTAGAAAACTAAATGTTCTTATTTGTGTTTATTTGTACTTTTTATGTTTACCTCACAAGACAATGCTTTTATTAGAATGAGTGGATAACTACGAAAGGCTGAGTCCATAATGCAACTGGGGCCAACCAAGTCCAGCCCTTGGTCCTTAGCCCAACCCCCCCTGTTTTTCTCTAATGTCACTATCTAATTAAGCAGCACCTTTTTAAAAAAAAAAACAACTCAGAGCCTGGGATATATATATATATATATATATATATATATATGTATATATATGTATATATGTATATATATGTATATATAT
>CM076654.1:26114083-26133519 GCA_038496675.1 Rachycentron canadum
ATATATATATATATATATATATATATATATATGTGTGTGAGATATATCATCAGGATAAACTTCAAACATAGCATTTATTTTCTATTTAATGAACAATCTATTTGAAATTTTATCCATTAATATACCTCATTCTTAAGTATATTGCTGTTAATATAATGTTATAATTGTTTTTTTTTGTTACCTGTAGATGTGATAAAATAGTCATTACTTTAGATATTAAAATCTATGAAATCAGTGTAAAGACGAGGTTTGTCACATTTCATTAAATGTCAAACATTAAAAAAATAAAAGCACGCTGCAGGTTTTCCATGATTTTTGTTTCAACTCTTCAAATGCAAATGTTTGACATAATGGGATGATTTCACCCACCTGCCCCGCAGTGTCCAGAATCTCCATGGTAACAACCTCATCGTCAATGTTGGCTTGGTGCCGATACGTGGATTCTGTAAAACACAAAATGACAGAGTTAATCCTGTGTTTAGAAATTCAATCCAGTGTGAGTCATCATTTGATAATAGTGACACCTGACTCCCAACAGAGGAGTAAAACTCATAATGCATGAATTAGACATCAGGTAGGCAGAGAATGGAAGTGTGCGAACAGCACGTCATCATCATTGAAGTAGGGAACATAATTCCACCTACTGTTTTCTTGTATGATTCATAGCACCAACAGTGTTTTTTGTACAGGAAGTAGTTGTGGAGGAGCGTTTTCTAGCACAGGACCAAACAAAACAAACATGCGATAGGGACATTTTTTCTTAATTAGTACTTTACTAACATGCCAAGCCCCTGGGTCTGTGTGTAGTTGGCCTGTTCAATGATCCATTAATGGCCTATGATATGAAAAGAGTGAGATGAGAGAGATCTGATAGAATTCGAGTGAGGATACGTGAAAACATCAACAATCAGATCTTTCCAAAAGGACATGGTGAAGCTTTTCATTTATGTCAACTCAATTACAGCATGTAACAATGGTTTACCCCTGACCAAGCACCTTTGTCATGATTAGCACACTTGCATGCATTTTTGCTATAGTAGTTCTTGTTGCAATTAAGTATTTTTCTGTTGTGGTAAGGAAAAAATGTTCCAGCAGCAAAATTAAGATAGAAACTCAACATAGCTAAAAAATGCTTATTTCAATTAGATTTGAACTGAAACTCCAACTATTGGTTTATTTAAAAAGTGATGCTTGCTTATGTTTTTCTTGTTAGGTTTTTTTTTTTTCAGTGTTGTAATGATCAACATTGTTCCTGACATGAACGTGATTGTACCAAATTTCATGGCAATTCATTGGATAGAAAACCTAAAAAGTCAGTAGGGTAGGGTAGTATGAGCATGATTGAATGTGACTAGTCAGCTGGTAGTCACATCAAATCAAAACCAGCTTTATTCAGCCGCGATTTCAACCGTCCATTATCACGCAGATGTTGGAATGAAAACATATAGGCCAAAATGCAGGAAAATATAACAATAAATACACGGCAGTTAATACTACACTTGATGACATAATAGATACAAGGACACTTTAATAAAAGCGATGGCGATAGTAGTGGTCCATATAAAGAGACTGTGGATGCAAAGGCAGCCTGTCCTGATGCTGTGGTACCAGATGATGCATCGGTTTGACTTCAGTGCTCTGCTTTTGTTTGAGTTCACATCTATTTACATTAAATACCCAGTGGATGTCCAGAGTTTATACCACACTGAATGACCATGTAAACTTTGCCTGAGCTTTTCGACCAGCAATTATTGTGCTCTAGCTTGACACCAGACCAAATACATGTGGCCATGAACTGTCCCCTCAGAGATCGTTGCCTGATGTGGGCATCACTGACCTCCATGTTTTTCTACAGTTACTGGTTAAGCATTTTCATGCCCAATGTGGGAAGCTTCTGCTATACATCAAAATAAAGATGCAGGCTGCTTTGTGTTTGGCTCATACAGGCATTGCATTGTTTGCAAAGGACATCCTGTTTCCATTTTCCTCGGTTCCCCCTCCATTAAATTATTAGCTTGCTTTTTGGAGCCAAGCCCTTCAGCCATTTTCAGCAGGCTGTTGGACCTTGCTGGTTGCTGGGAGATGGCTGACTCCTGCAATGACCTGAGACGACCTGAGCTTCACCTCTAGTTGGCTCGAAAAGCAGGATAAGAGCTTCTTATCCCTGGCACAGGAACACAGGTGTGAACTGTGACCATGACCTTTCTTTCCACCTTGGACAGCAGCAGGAGTTATCTGCCTGAATTGCACCCTTGTAAAAATCCCATCTGTGTAAACACCTCGCAGAGATCACTGAAGCCCCAAAAATCCTTCTTGTAAAGGCATTGATTCTCTAGGATTTCACCATCATCTCTACTAGAGGGTTTAAGCCAGCACTTTCTCAAAGTCTTATAGTTCCTTTCAGCTTGTGAGTCATGCCATGCCAGTGCTCCTGCCATTTATTAATGCACAGAGAATATTTGATAGCTTTGCTCTGTTTACAGACTTTCTAAGTCAAGAAATCAATATTAGAAAAATTAGACATAGTGTTGTTTTCAGTCAGTCACTACATGGTGCCCCTGTATGTGTTGTGCTTGCATTACACATGTAGACTTTTCCCACAGCTACAGTTGTTGTAGATCTATACTGTGAAGTGACAGAGAAGCACTGCTGTGGGTGTGTTTGTGTGTGTCTGTGTTTGTTTGCTTTTTGAAGATTATTATGTCTGTAGCCATCGCGGAACAATGAACTTCATATTAGACGACTTAGAGCTGAACTTTGTCACACAGGTATTGAGTGAGTTTATGTCACTGTTTGCAGTTGTCTATGCTTTCATTTAAATGGCCCACAGCTTGTTTGGTAAAATATAAAAGCCAGGAGGGCAGGAGAAGGTGAGAGCTTTAGTCATTGTTGGATTCAGCAGTGTGAGCATATGGCTATGTCCTGGAGGAAGAACAGCGCAGTGCAGAGCTCGAAGTTTAGTGATAAGTTGAAAAACTCAAACAAAGCTGATGATACAGATGACCTGTCAGACAGATGTTCAGATTCTCAGTGACAAGAGGGTTTAAAATAGCAGGTCTGAAGCTTTGCTGTTGCTCTGGTCCCTGCACGTCCACCTCCTCTGTGTCCCAGGTGCACTCCCTTCTCCTGGGGATAAACTGCGTCCTGTGACGTTAAAATGAAATGTCACAGAGCGCCAGAGGCGGAAGTAGCATGTCGATTTATAGCTACTTGGCCGGAGGCGCAAGGATCATCTCGGGGGGGACCAAAATCTCACACTGCGACTCGTGGGACAGCCTATTTCAGGACCCATCACTCTGTCAGCTGCAAACATCACCTGATCTGTCCACGTCCGCCCCTCTGTCTATTTGTTGCCAAATGCACTGACAGGGGGCAGGCCAAGAATGATTTAACCAGCAGCACTACTCTTTCTTTTGGACCTGGAGGGAAACAAAAGCAGTAATTTTCCTGGCAGCAAGTAATTCACCCCTCATAATTTAAAACCCCTCAGTGCCTGAAGCTGTTTTGGCCGAGGACAGAAAGAGAAAGTTTAATTCCAGAGTTCAAGCCTCAGAAATGGAGGAAAAGTCAGCCTGCTTGTCAATGTCTGCTGCTTTAAACTGGTCCAATAGCTACAATATTAAGCAGAGTTTCTGTTGTGATGCCAAACTGCAGTAGAAGCAGCTCAGAGTTAATTCTCTGAGCCAAAGGAGTTGAGATTCAGTGCCGTGGCTGGTGTGGTGGGACAGAAATAACTGCTGCAATATTGTGGCCATCTGGATAGCTACTGTTTCCCATAGTGCTACAGTGAATGAGATCCAATTGGTCATATTGTAATATCTGGGGAGTTTGTGCACACTTGCAGTGTTCAGCCCACAACATACACAAGACAGCCTGTGACTGAATGCATGTGGATGACAAGATCGCAAGAATTTAGTTTCTGTCTTATATATAAAACATTTCTGAATAGATTTCATCAGCTTTTTCTGAGTGAGATGGTACAAAGCATCAATGGGCTGCGTTGTATGGAAGAAATTAATTGCCAAATTAATTAGAATGATATTATTTTTTCATTTGCTGGTACAATTAGTACAATTAGTTTTTCAGCCTTTACTAGTATAGCTTATAGTATTAACACAAACCTTCCAACTATACCAGGAATAAAAAAAAAACAAACTGCATCATGCCATCTGGTAGATAAAAGTAACTACTAACAAATCTTTATTGTTAAATTCTTTGTATATATCTTAGTTTTCACTGTGTCTTTACACATTAAGCTTTTATGCTCTTTGAGGTCAGATGCTCTAATCCAGAGTGAAAAGAATAGAAATCTGGGGATGTTACTGAGATTCTTGCTCTTCTTACACCAATTTTAAGAATTGTGTTTAAATGTATTCTGGAAAGCAGCATGTTCAGATGCTCAGCAGTTTATGAGGAACTTCATTTACTTTAGCCAGCTGAAGTGCTATGGGTCCTGGCCTTTAGAGGTGTTCGAGACACACAGCAGAACCAGGACACACTGGAGCGACGGCAGGTACCAAGCTGTTCCTCCTCCTCTGTCTGAATGTTGGTTCATCAGCTAACTCTCCTTTGGTATTTGTTTGGAATGAAAGTGTAAAAACTGAACTCTATATGGCATGTGTGCGCAGCCCTGCACTGAAATCATTCAATCTCCCAGCATGCCTGTGAACACCAGTGATTCTTCATTGTAGAAATGAACATCTGTGCTTGTTTGTGACCCTGATCCAAAATAATAGGGGGGTAATAAATGGTGATAAATGGTGAGCTGTAGACTCTGGAAAGCCTAATGAGAGCCATGAAGTGCAGCCCAAGTTCTGGTTATAATCCTGCATTTATACGACCGGCGCTCTGCACGCACTCAGGGTTTTTAATAATGTGTTGACTACTTGATGGGTAATTTCAGACAGGCAGTCTGATTGGTCACAGACAACCTCCAGCAGTGCTGTTATTCCCATTATGCACCTTGAGCTGTGCTCTTTTGGTTGTGACGCCAACTCTTGTGGTAACCAAGGAAGCAGTTATTGCTCTTTTCTTGCTTTCAAAAACATGCATACTTGAAGTTTATACAATACACATGTATGATGCTGGTAACAACATCACAAAAAGCCATCTACAGGATTGTTCTTATGCTTTATTTCTATTTCTACCTGAAAGTGTTGTTCTCTCCTAAAATGCCAAGCTTTCAGTTCCTCTTTAATATGTTTCTATTTTCTCTCACCTAAAATATCTCAACAATCTCTCAGCCATATGTTGAGATCTGAGAGGACATAATGGCTACAAGATTGGGATCATCATGTTGTTACATGAAGAGGTTAAAAAGAGAATATGTTGGCTAGTGTGGTCCGTTTATGTTGGCAATTGCACTCTGCTGAGATGTTGCACCTGATGTGTCACTGAAAGCAGACGAGCTATAGAGGAGAGCAACATGTGAGCAGCCCAGAGGCTCTGACCGGCTGTGTAAGACCAGGAAATGAAAAGCCCCTCACAGAGGAGGCATGATGTCTTTGTGCTCTGTAATTACAGTGTAGGGAATTGGCTCATTCAGCATCAGTGGATAAAAAGGCCAATTCTATATTACACACAGATGGAGGGAAAAAACAAAACTAAGCCAAACTATAAAATCTAATCCATAGCGTCCACTGATTGATACTGAATTGTGTTCTTTCTTGTCCATGTTCTGTATAAATATGTAATTACCCTGATAATGTTCTTCAGATTTATTTTCAATATGATTTATTAAAAGAATATACCACTGTTGTGTCTGTGTGCTAAGTTTAATGCTACAGCTGACAGGCAGGTAGTGCTGCTAAAGCTTGGTAATTAACATGTTATTCATTGATTGACTTTACTTTAGTTCTTGACTTTACTTCAGTTCTTGACTTTATCACTTACATGTTTAAGCAAATTCTTGGCTGGCAGCAGAGACAGTTAGTCACTATGCCCGGCTAAGAATCGGCTTCTATAAAACCACCAACTGACAATTTTTGGCTGAAAGTGACTGATCATATTTCCACCATTGGTCAGCTGAATGCCACATTACTGACAGGGAGTGTACCCATTGGCCTTTGAAATTGATTTACAGTTTCTATTAGGCAGTTGTTAACAGCATTAAAAGTGAACTGAACTGAGGCCGCTAAGGAGGCAGCATTGCAAGCCTTTGTGTTGTAATAGATTAAGACAGTGCTCTGGGTTTACTTCCCATTTTGCACTTGGATTTTACTCATAGCACAGAGTCAGAGAGAGGTAAACAGAGCAGAAACAGGTGACACAAGTCAGATTGCTAATCGTCTACGACATGGTCGAGCCATATACTAAGTTTTGATCCGTTTGTCTTGTTACACTAACACTGATTCCAGTTTTTTCTGCTAACTGAAGCTAACCACATGCAGGCTGTAGCTGCAGAGAGCGGTATCGAACTTGACCTGGAGGCAAGAAAAAAAGTATTTCAGTTCTACTCACAGAGGTAGTACATGTAGTGAATATTATTGATGGCAACAACAGGAGTACCACAACTGTAGTGATAGAAAAAAGAGACATCAGGAGTAGTAATGGACTTATTAATGGTAATATCTGGTTGTCTTACCAAGTGTTGGGTCATACTCCCAGATGAAGCGTCTGGTCAGAAATCTCACCACCAAAGCTGCAGATGACAGATGAACAGATGAAAACATGTTCAGAACATGAAAACAGATCAAACTTAACAGGTTTGTCTTCATGGTTTCCAAATTATATTCAGTAGAATATGTGTGAATGGGTTTTTGTTATTCTATATATTGTGCCTTGAGTGTGGATTTCCCAACATGAAAAATAAACTTGAAGTGCACAACTATCAGTTAATAATAGCACTGATTTTATTAGGCCGTGGACCTAATACTTCAGCAGCTAATCAGCTGTGGATAACTCACCAAGTGGCCATAAGATCCAAACCACTTTTATTCACTTTTCATTTAAATGCTAATACCTATTTGAACAGTTCCACATCATTAAGGTGGAGTTCAAAGAGCCTTTAGGATGAAACATCGGCCCTCATCATCAGCTGCTCTTCTCATATGAACTAGTTAGTCTGAGCATCAGCCTTCTTCACATCCAAAAAAAAAAAAACATCCACAGCAGGGCAGTGACTCACTGCCTTAATGGTTTACCATCAACAAGTAATCTGCAGCACGGTAATGATGTCCTTCATTTAGACAGAATTAGGAGGCTGTTGCCGTGAATCACACAGTCTGGGTACTATTTGTCACCTGTAAAGACCAGGAAGCAGCATGGGTTCTAGGACTGCGATACACACAGGCTATGCCACAAGGGAAGTCTGGAAGCTGCAGAATTCACCAGTCAAAATGTGACAGAAATCTCATTACAGCTTGTACTTGGCCTGTTTAATTTAGGAACAGAGATCCACTCTTTTATCTGATCAGTCTTATCAGGAGGGCCACGCACACACTTTCATATCTTCTCTGCTGCTCATTATAGAAAGAAAGAAAGACTATATAGTTACATGTGTCATAAAAGTTGTTATATTACAGGAGTAATAAATAAAAAGAATGAAGATTATTATTTGATTATTGACAATTATCTGTCAGGTGTAATATTCATGTAGGAGCTACAGTATTTCAACTGTGTCACAATAGACCATAAATGTTGTGGTGCTACAGAGATGCTCCAGCCTACAAATCGTGTCCTCTAGATGTAAAGGAACATGCTTGTTCAATTCAAGACCCCAGAAAAAAATCACATCATTTTTACATTTTAGTGAAAAGTAAAATGCCAAAAATCTAATGGTGACTCGTGTGAAATCACAATATCTGTCAAAATATAAGTCACTGTATAATTTTATTTACTTATTTTATTTTTGGTATATCGTTCAGCTATAATTCCACTGTCATGTCTGTATCAAGGTGGTTAGAAGAGGAAACATCAGAGAGACGCACACACGTATCAGAACTGTAAGCATCTTCTATCTGTTGATGTTGTTTCTTAGCTTGTAACTGGCAGTGACTGACACAGTGTTAGTGGTTGAACCAGTACAAACTCTCTGTGCTGAACAGCTTTCTGGTTGATTTAGTCCCCACAAGTTGGCTGGATTGGTTTCTAAGGTTTGTGACGCATGTAACCCTGCCTGTCAGTTCCAAGAAACACTCATGGTGTTGACAGATCATTTCACTCTTGTATTATATAAGAAAACATCATATGTCCATATTATTATTTTTATATTATATTATGGATAAGGTTAATCTTGTCTTGAAAAACACACTTGCCTGTTCATACCAGACCAAGTAGGGCAGCACAACCCCCGAATGCATCAAGTACATTTTATTGTTTGATTTTTTTTATTTGTAAGAGGAAGAATTTCCTGTTTTGACTGCCTCACTTTCAAAAGGCAAACCAGACTAAATAAACACACAGTCCTAACTTTTACAATCTCATACAGGAACTGTGTTGCTGTTTGTTAGATCTTTGCCAACACACACCAAACAAGCAAGTGTTCACACTTTCAATCGACTTGTCCACAGGGGCCGTCATGTGCCTGAGTGACTCCCAATGGGCCTGAGTGGTCCACTTGAGTTCAGGCGGGTATCTGTGTCCTTGCATCTTACTGAGCTGTTGCTTATGGAATGGAGACAGTGTGGAAAAAAGCTTTGCCACTGAACTGTAGAAAAAAACCATCCATCTTGGTCAGGCCTATTTTCTGCTCATAATTAGCCACGACAAATAACGGGAAGAAAACCAATTATGTCAGCCAGAGTGTCCCTGTCACGTTTCATTGCACTTCTAAAGAACTGCAGTCCAGCCTTTGAGCTCAGAGTGTTTGATGACTGAGATTTCAGTTTGTCACCCACACATTTGGAGTAGCTGTGGAAAGTCTCCTTTATTTCCCAGACGCTTTTACTCCTTCTCTCCTTTTATTTCACATTCCATTAAAAAACAAGTTTTGTTTTGGGTTTTTTTTTTTTCTTAATTGAATGAAGCTGCAGATTCACAGTGAGGTTGTTGGGGTTGGATGGTTTCTGTCAGACCAGAGATTATTGGGGTTTGAATCTAGAAGCCACCTCAGTGGTCTGCTTTAGGCAACAAAAACTGATTGAGATTACGAAAGATGGTGGTTTTGATTAAATGTAAATAACAATGTAACAATGACACTGTTAACCTTTTCTGTATTATAGTTCTCCTGCAGTTTGTGAATTTTAGATTTTGAAAAAAAATAGACATAGACATGGGGTCATTAAATATGCCATAATCTATAGATTTTCTCTTTCACAGAGTTTCTGTGCTGTGTTAGAGATGGGAGGAGACCACACACGGTTCACACATTCAAGCCTCTTTCTGTTTTAATTGTCTGAGCTTCTCTAAAGTATGATACTTCTCCTTATATAAAGTCTTTTACTGTTGATATATTGAAATATTTGCAGCTTTTCAAATAATTTTTAACATCTACTCATTACTCATTACTCATCTACTCCTTTCGTTCGCCACTGAATTTCCCACCAAGGTTATTTGGTGCTGTTTCTGCAACAGTGGCCTGGATTCCAGGTAGACAGAATAACCAATGGGGTGTGAAGTCCTCTCCTCATTAGAGGTAACTGTATCTCCTGCTTTTCACTGCCACTGGACAGATATGTACACATGAAAGAAAGGAGCCTTTGTTCACGTGCGGCAGGACGGACATTGTGGCCCAGATTCACTAAAAGTTTGCAGAAGGAATAATGTGCACTGTATCAGTAAGATGACCAGATCACAAAGACAGATGATTCACTGACAGTGTGCAGTGAGAGGGAGGCTGATAACAGAAAAAAGAAGCCTCTGTGCACCTGTCACATTGATAGATACATATTTCTGTTACTTTTAAACATTCCAACTACCCTGTTTTACTGTTGCACATATTAATTCTTATGAAAGGCTTCATTAAGATGTGGCATAAATTAGTTATTCGAACCAGTTGCTATAATTTACAGTGTGTACCAGGGACACTGTAGGTAAAGAAGAAAAAATACAGAGCCATGGGGAGGAGGGGAATACAGGGGAAAAAAAAAACCTGCATCACTAAAGATGTAAATTCACAAGAAAAACTTAAATATTCCCTGAGATTTATGTGGTAAAGTTACAAGAAAAAAAAAAAGTGGTCACATTTTTTATAGTATATTTCAAACATGCACTAGCCTGTTCAGTTGATGAGAGCACGAATGACAGCGTCCATGTACTTTGGTTGTTGGCACAAATAACCTGGTCAAAGATACTGTGATAAAAGATGGTAACACATCACAAACTGAGATGAAAATGGTGTCTGAGAAGCTACATGTGCATATGAAAAAAAAAAAAACATGCACCTATGATTGGTGGTGGACAAGTAGTGATGCATAATGCATAAAATGAATAGGTAGTGCAACACTGTTCATACCTGTGTTTCATTGTTCAAGCTGTATTAATCAATAGTTTGATATTATCTAGGGATGAAACGACTTTTGTGTAAAGTGGAAGGTGTGTCACCCACAAAGAACCTGGCTCAGTTCCCGGAAAAGCTCGACAGACAACATTAGTGTCTCGAGTCTTAATTGTTTTGATTTTTACAGCTTGCAACTTTAACAGGTTTGAGTTAATATCACTTACTGACCTTGAGTTGCAGCTGTTTCCTGTGATAAACCCACTGTGTAAGGGACTACACTTTTGGGGTGCTTCCCTACTTTTGTCAACCTTTGAAAACCTTTTACACTCCAAGCCACATTCACCCATTCACTCACACACGTATGCATATGGTGGCTTTTACTATCACAGTCACACACCAATGATAAATAAGGGCAGTTTGAGTATTTGAGCGTTTGGGCATTTGAGGTCAACTGTATGAGAGCAAAAGTAGCTGCACTGTCCAGTATCAAGGTGTTCATTTCACAGTCACACTGGTTGAATTGATTTTTTGGCAAAAAATAGTTACTGTATCGATTTAAAATCATTGAATCTTATTGTATCATTCCAGATGAGTGAGAAATATCGTTCTTTGAATTGTATCAGAACCATGGAAAATGATATGTATCGTATCATTTTGTAAAAACATATTGTTACACCCCTAGTAAAATGGTATCAATAAGTGCTGACGTAAGATCTCTTCTTGGACTGGAAAACTTGAAAATAGTTTTACTTTTTTTTGTTACAGTTCTCTCATAAATTGTTATCGCACCTGCTTTGTTTCTGATTAAGACATTTGTCTATGATGCATTTTCACTTTTCCCAACACCAAAGAAAGTTCAAGATAAAGCAATAAAATTTCTATTCTTTTTCTCTTAAAAAATAACAGAAAGGATCAATAAGGGTACGGTTAAAGTACTGGATCAAAAAGAAGTGAAATTAATAGTACCATTATATATTATACTAATCCCTAACCTGTGGACTAGAGGAGCTGGGTACTGAACCACTTCCTTTCTGATAAGCAGATGACCTCCTCAGCCCAAGTTTCCCTCTGAAGTGCTACCTGCCCAGCACTAAAGAGCACAGTCAAGGTTAGCAACTAGGCCACAAAAATAGAGGAGCGTTTAACAGGCAGCTCTTACACAGGAGTTAATGGAATAAACACAGTTTGGGCCTTACTTTGGCCAGATATCCAGAAACACAACTGCCCTGTATCAACTGGACATATTCAGGAAGTAACTGTCGCACGTTTGCCACAACAGAGACCAGTGGCCATCAAAATCAATGGATGGACATTGTATGTGTACAACTGCAGCGTAGCAGTATTACACAAGCAGAAGAGTTGTAGTCGAGGTTATATAGAGCAATAATGTGCTTGTTATCATTAGCTAGTATTAGTTGTTTGTAAGGTTGTAGAAGCAAAACCACTGAGTGCACTGAACTGAGCAAGGATGTTTTAACTACTAAGAAGAATGTCTTATAACCCTTTTTTACTTTAACATCAAGTTACCAAGTTTTGTTTTAACAGTTTGACAGACCCTTCAAGTTCACTGTTGAGGCAGCAGGGGGCAGATACAGTATCAGTAAGACAGCTGAAGTGAGACACTGTGGGCATGCTGTACCGACAGGTCCCCTGTGGCACTGACACCATGTACAAGGAAGAATTCATCACCTGACAACGAGGGGCTACAGAAGGACATAAAAACATCCTAAATCTTGTACAATGATACAGTGAAGATCAGGCTGGAGGGACAGTTTATGTTTGTGTTTCTGATGTCACTCCACCATAGTCTCACATATAGTGTAAGATTCTCCGCTGTGTATAAGTATAATATAGCTGGTTCCATATAGTATTTTGTATCTGGCAGACTAAGAGAATCAATACCCTGTTGCCTTGTGTTTCTGTCATTCTCAAGCTGCGCCCTGGTTTTCCACAACTTGAAAACTAATCTGATTTCATCAAATTTACTAAATGGCAGAGACTTCACAGGGCTGCACTGTGAATGGACAGAGCAGTGCCAAGATTTACGTCAAGCACATCATGCACAAGAGGTGTTTGCCCAAAGCTGCTTTTGTCCAAAGTGACCTAATCACATTAGCGGCAGAATGTTGGACTAATTGCAAACAAAGCAAGAGCAATTAGCGGCGCCCATGGCCCTGATCTGAGCCCGCACAGTGTTACCCATTGAACGGTCTCTATTGATTCCCCACGGCCATCAGACGGACACCCACGGCTCTTTGGTCACTTCAGCTACAATAACACCTCTTTACTGACTGGAGTAGAGCTCTCCCAGTGCTGTGCAGCTGCAGTCAGGTTCTCTACCTATTGTGTTCATGTCACGTCAGGTCATGTCATATACGCCAGTTGTGCTTGTAGGAAATGGCCAGACTGAGACTGACTGAAAATAATAGACAGCAGAAGAGAAAAAGCACCAGTATTTATTTGGGGATCAAAAGAAGACGTAGAATGCAGTGACTAAATATTTGGTCCAAATCCAGGCCTGAATCAGATTTTTGACAACTATTATTTTAGTAACTACTCCTAAGATACTATGCTATAGAAAGTGATAGTAGTAATACAAAAATCTGCAGTAACAGCACTATTGCTGCCCACATATTCTGTGGCTGTAGAAGTTGTGGACTGTTTCACTAAGACCTTTTGCCATAAAAGTAAAAGCTATCTGATGAGATGGCTATGTACAGCCATCTGCTTGATGATTTTTGCTTGTTATCTGTAACTAAAAGCTGCAAAAATGATTGATTAACTGACATCTTGGTTATTCAGTTATTCATTATTCCACATAATAAAATAAGACCATGGATGAATCTAGTCACTATGCAGAATAAAACTCCAGCTAAACTTCTGCTAATGCTAAAGCTAACATAACTAGCTCAGTAGCAGCTAACTTTTGAGTCTAGTGGGGACGCTACCATTTAAACAACATGTCTATTAACTCAGATGCTGCAGAAGCTTTTGTCCAAAGCAACTTAATATTGAGGGGCATCACTAAAGCTTCAGTGCCATAGAAAGCCTTTATGTAAGAATTAAGTACTACATCTATCAAGAAAGTGGAACAAAAGTGAGGTTAGTCAGGGTAGGACTTTAAGGATTTACATATTCAAACAAATGAAACTCAGTATATTATAGTGATTTAAATCCAAATTATAAAACACTCTGTAGTTGCAGGATAAAATTGTACATCTACATTTTAAGTGTGTTGTATGTTGACTGAATGCTTAATGAGTAACTTGTGATTAACTCTGTTAATCATGTGATTAACTCTGAGTTCAGAAATAGTTTAATTAATTCACCATGAACATAAGCTCCAGCAAGACTTTAAGAAAAACCCACTTGGTTGTACATAGATTTAACTCTATATGTGACTGATTATGGTGCTCAGTGTTGCTGACAGGTCTTGTAAATGTGCTCCTCTGCTGTTTTTCTCATGTTTTACGTAAAGAGGAGAGAGGTGAATCATTCACCAGACGAGAGGTTTCTGGGGTTTTATTGCATTTCTGTCAGAAGAGTTGCAGATGATTGCTGCCCTGCTGCTCTGTTGGCAGAAGTGAAGCCCAGTTCTCAAAAGATGTGGCCCCAAATGCTTGTAAAGACTAAGATACTGAAATACCATGTATAGAGAAGTCCTCCACCATTAAATGTATGGCATAAGTATGCTCTACATCTTTGTCCTTTACACTGCAAAACACGATTAACGGTTTTCTTTTAATCATGTTGTAGTTTGAGATGTTGAGACTCATTGCTATCTGAAATGACTGAAATTACTGTTGTTGCAGGCCCTAATCTCTCATCCATATGGTCACCACTTAACAGTTGTTGAGAAGAGGCTTGTAGATTAGATTAAACCACTTTGTGTACTAATTATTGATTTATGATTTCCTGTAAAAACACTTCACAGCTGTATTGAAACTGAGAAAACCTGGACATTTTAGACAGTCAGCTTTGCAAAGCTAGTTGTCAAAGCTTAATTTAAATCTCAATATTTGTTGAGCTTCAGCACTGAAATAAGGACTAAAACACTTCCACTGAAGAATAATTAAATAATCAACATGAGGGGTCATCTCGGTAGCTCACATACCATTAAGGCTGAGTCCTAACTGCAACGGTCCAGGCCCTTTGCTGCATGTCATCCCCTCTTCCCCCTAACTTCTTGTCCCTCTCTTCACTTTCACTATCATAATAAAGCCAGAAAAGAAGCAACATGATGTAACATGAACCAAAGGACAGACACAGGAGAGAGGTGTTAACAGAGAACAGAAGCTCACAGGGAAAGATGAAAAACAGGGTCCTGTTTGTTGCTTCTTGAGTTCACTTGGATTTATTCAACTTTTTTATACATGTGATAGATAGAATCTCATGGTACAGTAAAAAATCAGTTGAAACGCTGGAAGAATCATGAAATGAAATGGAATCCTTTTTTTCATTCTCCATATGAATGATACACAAACTCAAGCAGCATTGTTTTTCCAATAAATACCAGTTTGTACTTTTTCTTCAGTGTAGATTTTTCTGCTATAGTATGGAACTGTTTTTGCACATGAAGTCCTGATTCTAGAAACAGGTTAACAAATTAGCTTCAAAAGCGCACAAACCACTTCCTGAACCAGAGGTCAGACCTCTGTTCCCATTCTCAGAGCTTTCCCAGAGTTCCTTTCACCACTGGTCTCTCCCTGGGGCACGTCTGCATCCCAAACTACAGAGACCAGGTCCCTTTAGAACTGCTGCACTGACAAAATGACAGCTCTCATTAATAAATATATGTACGTCTGTAGAACAGGGACTAGTGGGAGTTCACACTGTGCCAGGGGAAATATTCAATCTCTGTCTACTGCAAAATATAAATGAGATCAAATCAGACATCTTATCATCTTGGTCTCTTTCCATATCAGATTAAAGCTCGCCAATCAGGCTCCATTCATATTTATTCTAGGATTTAACCAGTACCCTGTAAGAAGGGTTGTGGGAAGTCTAAAGTGAGCAAAATAACAATAACACACCAAGACAACAGTAAACATGTCATATCCCACAATAGATGGCGTTACGGTCTGAGCCAATCAGGATCAAATATTTCACTTTGTGTCAGCTGGGTTTCAGGGGAGATGACATGAGATGTAGCAGACAAAGCACCAATTTTTAGTGCCTTTTTAGGCTCATCAGAAACAACAGAAATATTTTGGTAGCAGCATATATTCTGTAGTTGGTTTTAGGATATGTTCACACTGCATTTTCATTTTAAAACACCATCCTTTGCTTCATTTTTCCCTCCTGTCCACACTTCTCCGTAGCTGAGAAAGCTGAAATTAGAATTTTGAAAATGCTGCTGATCCTGCTTTAGTTTGAAAACTCTGGGGTTGTGCTCCAGCCTGGGCGGGCAAAAAACTGAGGCCTTTGTGGACAATAACATAGTCACCCCCAGTCGCTCCCTGATTGAGATCAGCCTCGAGCACCAGCTACAACTGCCTTTGCTTTCCTTGTTCTTAGTATTTTCTGCATCTAATCAGCAGAGTACAACTGAGTGTAGACAGTTTCCTGCTAACTTAGCCTACAGCAGTAACTTTTAGATTAGGAGAGGTTTTTACTCTAAGAACCCCAGTAAACATTAGTCCAGACAGCACCACATTCGCCAAACATATCCGTTAGTCTTCATCCTAAAAGCTTCTTCCCTTGTAATGGTTAAAGTGAAACATTCAATACATTATTATTGTATTATTGTATTAGAAAATACAAATTCCGATCATTAATTAGCTGTTAATTTTAAAACCCATTTGCGAAGCTATTTTAATTAGTTAGCTAGCCACAGCTAATAGAAATCTCAGAGCGACAAAATCAACGCCAGCTGCCATAAATGAAGGGCCTCCCTTGGTCTACGCCATCCATGAAAACAAGGTGTTTCAAAAATGACTGTGATCACTGTACTGCAACATCTTGATGGTAAATACAGGGGAAGAGGCTCAGTAAATGTTCATTTGAGCTATCAGCGATCTGCTTTGCTACCCCTTGTTCTGAGCCATTGCTCTCCATGTTGCTTAGCTACGCCTCATGAATTTGATTATCCATGTGATCCAGATGGGAACTGAAAAAAATGCAACTTACACTGATCAGAAAATAACAGATGTTATATGCATCCTTGTGGAGCCATATCTTTTCCCAGAATATGAAAGTCAATGTACTAAAGAAACCCTCATCACCTCTCTTGTTCCCCAGATCAAATTTCAGCACACTACTTATTTCTTCTCTGTGCCTGTCAACTCATTAGTGACACTGGTTATTATACACCATTTAAATTAATGACATGTGGGACATACTCAGCACCACTGCTCCTCTGAGAATAATAGACCAGCTTTCCATTTTCTGCCATGCGTAATTAGTCATTAGTTATGGGACAATTAATAATTAAGCCTACTTTTGTAAACAACAGGTAAATTACAAGTTTTAAATGAAAAGCCCTTGAGCACTGAGGGGTTTTTGCATGAACCTCTCTATATCCTCCACTTACTAATTTCCATATGGTATCCCTAACTACCAAAAATACAGTGAATCACCACTTGAAATCTGGTATGATGCAACCATACTAGATGAGCTCATTGCTTTCTGAAACTTAAGAGACTCATTATGTTACCCAGGAGAACACCAGCAGTGAAAATTAATACATCTCTCTTAATAGCAGCGTGCACAGCCTCCAGCCTGATGCTGACAGAAACTACCATTTGAATTTTTCTATTATAAATACGTCATGAGATTGCTTATTGGCAATGAGATTTGTTTTGTCACCTCAAGCTGAGTTATCGTAATGAATGAAACTGCAATTAAACCAACAGGCGTAGCAGTGTTTGACTCTCCTGACCTATTAAATCATTTCCTCCATCCCTAATGATGGGATTTGCTCCAATCATGAGCTGTGTAATTAGACGCGCTGGTGATGTTGTTAAGACAGAGACAGATAATCTTTGCATTGTGTTGACAGATTGGTAAACAATTAACAATTAACAAAAAAAAAATCTCCATATAATAATTCACATATATTCATATAAGGTGTTCATATAGTAATTCTAAGTAAGTCTAATATTTGTCTAATCAATATTTTATACTGATATTGGACCAAATAACTATGTGTAGTGTAAAGCATTGCTCATAGAGACAGTCACAGAGAATAATTATGCAACTCGATTTTATAATAAGTACAAAAGTTTGTTTTTGGTTTAGTCTTACTGCTCTCAAAGTTGTTTGCACATGCAGTCGGCAGTTCTGGTGAACCCAACGTGCACCACCAGCCTAGCAGTAAACGTTAAGTTAGTGGCTGCCTGGTGAACAGATGGAACATTTAACAGCTAGATGTAGATAAAAGTGTACTTTAACTCGTGGCTGAAAAGCGAAGCCAATGTAGAAGTGTCTTAAACCTGCGTTCTATCTAATGACCATAAGGGGGTGACTGTGAAGATGGTTTCTCTCTTGATTTATTAGCTCAGTAAACACTTTCCTAATGAGTTTACGGTCTCAGTCTCTAGTCTCAAGTCTTCTTTAATATAACATGAAGTTCATTTTTAAATGATGGTGCCATTAAGGAAAATATACAGGTTAACATTTCATTGACAGACAGTACCACAGCCACAATCAGGACAGAGTACAGAGCAGGTCAGCTCCACCCCTCACTCCTCAGCTCCACCTTCTCCTCTAAATATGGTTTCTACTGGTTTCAAAAAACCAAGATGGCAACAGACAAATAACAGACTTTCAGCTTCAAAATGACAGCTCACAAACCAATGGGTGAAATCACGCTGGGTTGACACTTGGTGCAGACCCAACCTAGAACTACAAGGAGAGTGAATATTGACTTACAATCATCATTTGTAGCCGTTTCTCCATGTCTCTCGAGTGTGTAAATTGGCAGTTGTTTGCCAACACAGCCATTAGGTGATACTGTCGGTTTTCTGTTGAAAGCTGTGGCCAAAAGAATCACTTATTGCAGGTTAAATGGGAAAAAAGATTATTTTTAGAAGAAGTATATTACATCTGTACTTTGTGCAACTACCACTATCAGAGAGAAATATTATAATTATATATATATATATATATATATATATATATATATATATATTAATTTTTACATTTTTCATCATTAGTTTCAACATTTGAGGCTATCTCATCTGAATTAGTCCAGTTCTCACATTTATTCAGTAACCACACTGAGGTCTGCTGAGATTTGACTCAAATGATGAAAGTATTTTTTATTATCTGGAGGATGAGAGTTGGCAACAAAGAGTAGAGGGAAAGAGGTGTTTACATTGTAATGAAACCAGTTTTTACTTTGCTGATTAAACTCACAGTTGTTTGTCCTCTCAGTTTGCCTCGTACAGTGCAACACTTCAACTTTCCAACACCACAACAGTTGAATTCACTTTGCCTTTGCACTATGAAAAAAGATGAACCTTTGTTTGAACACAACCAGTCACAGCATATATCAAGTTCACTTTGAATGACAGTAAAGGTCAGACACACTCCCCTCCGCTCCACTTTGGACGAGCTCCATGTACACACAATGGCAGAGAGAGAGGAAGTCATTCTCCTCAGGGCCCCGCGGCGCTGTAAAATGGGACACCAGAGAGGCTTTGATTTCAGACCTCTGAAGATGCAACAGGACAGAAGCTTGAAGTTGTGGGGTTTGAACAGGAAGGGCGTGTGGATTCTGATGCCGCATTCATCCCTTTAATTTAGTTTCTAACAATAGCACCACAGCACTATTCACCAAGAGCCGTGTGTGAGGCTGACAAGGGCTGAGATACTGGGGCAACCACACCTTAAGAACCAACCTTCACTGTGGTTACAGGCAGAAAGGTGAAGAAGTACAAGAAGCAGCTGAGTTAAAGTGAAGTCTGACAACCTGGGTATTACAGCTTTTATATAGTGGCCTTGTTCACACTGTAGGCACTAAAAGCGTAGAAGAAACACATCATTACTATTGACATTTTGTCAATTGAGTCTTGTATATATATATATATATATATATATATATATATATGGGGGG
>CM076654.1:26140408-26169130 GCA_038496675.1 Rachycentron canadum
TGTGTGTGTGTGTGTGTGTGTGTGTGTGTGTGTGTGTGTGTGTGTGTTTAACACTTAACACACATCAAAAATTGTCAAAATAATTTTATTAATTAAGAATTGGTAGGTGTGTGTCTATAAAATTTATTGCATGGGTTGCATTTGGACAGTGCTCAGGTTACTAGCATATTTTTTAACTTATACTGATACATTTTGTGAGTGTATTTTAGTGTTCATGTTACACAATAAACCAATATGATAGTGCCTATTATGGATGCATTAAATGCACTGCACAGGCTCTGTAGTGAGATGCAATGCGTTATGTCTCAATTTTAGAAATGCTGTTCACATAGTACATGTACTACACTGTACCTTGTGCAATGGCAGCCAGTTTGCTTTTCTCCTCTGGACTGAGCTGCAGCATTGTGTGAATAACGGGCAGGAGCGCCTGCCTCTCACTGCCAGATCGAAGGAAAATGAATTGCAGCAGGACATTCTTCAGATACTCCAGGTTGGCCATGTTCTTCTCCCGCTCTTGGTTTCGTTCTAGACGACGTATCTCACTCTTCAACAGCTACCAAGTAAAAAAAAAATACCGATAATGAGGTTAAAAAAGAAAACTTTAGATTTGACAATTCACCAATTGTTGACAATATATTTTTTGGTCAATAGACCATTGTCACAGTAAACATTTCACTTGTCATAGCTGCAGAGATGGGTGTTACCAATTCTGGCTCTGTTCCATTTAAAGGAAAGCTTAAAATACGCTACATTCATCATTTGCTTACATTATACCATCCCTACTGTGAAATGGCAAAATATATGCTGTGAAAAGATTTGGTCAGGACAGATGTATTGACACCATTATTTTAAAAGACAAAACAAGGTACAAACATTTTCCTTTCGAATGACATTGCAAATGTGGAACAACATAGTTAGGCCTCTGTTATAGAAATATTATTAAAGTTGTTTTTAAAAAGACTGATTTTTTTAAATATATCATGAGTTCTGGTTATAATGTGTTTTAATGTTTTTCAATGTTTTTAAATTCTTTAATTGTCATTCAAAACTGAAATTTAAATCGTAATGTTTCTATTTGTGCGCCTATATTTGCGTTAGTCTTTGAAACGGGCGATAGTAGTTTTGGTCACCGCTACTTTCCGTAGTGTAACAGCATACGTCACGTATAACCAATATGGCGGCGTTCCTCAGAATAGATCTATAGGGCGTTGGGAGAGCGACACTAAAACACTGGTTGAGACGTCTTTTGACGCCTGCTGATGTCCTTTGTTTGTCAGTTAGATCTGGAATAATTACAACCATTGTAACGTCGTAAAACATGGGATTAGAGCGTCTGCTGTGTGGGGCGCTGGAGTTTTACTCCAGACAGGTCCGACTCGCTAATGTGCAGCACCAAGTCCGAGTCTTTCGAAACGTGTCCGTTACGCCACAGACTTCACCGAGCAGCGGGCTGTCCAGCCGGGTCACACGTGTTCCGGGGCAGTGCGGTAGGATGTTCGTCCTCCAGGGCAGCTGCGGTGCCGCTCTCAGGCAGCTGGCAGCCCGCCGCAGCCTCTCCACCCAGCCCTCCAGAGACGTCATTCTTTTCGAGTACGACAGGACGCGCTTCTTCCGGCTCCTGGCGCTCTTCTGTGGGGGGCAGTTTCTCTTCTGGACACACATGGCTCACTTCGCCTACACCGAGCTCAGAAACACAGAGGGCGCTACTGATAAAGGGAGAGCCAAGGTGACGACCACCACCACCGGACTGGCTGGGATGTGGAGTTTTGAGATGAACCTGGGGTCAAACACCTGGAGGTACGGCTTCACGCTGGGATGCCTGGCAATAGGAGCAGCGATAGTCGGACTCGGGGTTCTGTTTTGCCGTCGCTCTGTAAACCAGGTGGTTTTACATCAAGGTGGGAAGATGGTGTCAGTTTACACGCAGTCACCTTTGGGACCAGGACGAGGCCAGAAAATAACAGTCCCACTGTCTGAGGTAGCTTGTCACGCTCACAGACAGGAGTCCCCCTCATTCATCCCCCTCAAGGTGAAAGGACACAAATTCTACTTTCTCTTGGACAAAGAGGGGAACCTAAACAACGCTAGGCTGTTTGATATCACTGTGGGAGCATACCGGCCACTTTAATTTGGGGTTTCCACAACCAACGGATGACTGGTCAACAGATCTGATTTTACACAACAATGATATGTTTCTGTTTGACTGCTTCTCCTCACTGCAATAAAATTGACAAGATCAAGAGTATAGACTGGTTTGGGTTAATGTCTGCCCAGTATCACATAACACATCTATTCTTTTAATGCTCCAATTGTAAGAGTATCCTGCCTTTCTTGTCTTACATGGTATTTAATTGAACATCTGTCAGTTTTGGACTGTTGATTGTTGAGAAAATTATCAGATGAATTGCTCATTGATAATCAATAATTGTTGATTGGAGCACAAACTGTCAGAATGAAATAGTTTTAGAGAGGGCTTTTCAAAGGCATTGCATATTTAAAATTTAAATGCAAAATTTGCTTTTCAAAAACTAACTTGAAAGCAAAGTGGTGGTCTTTGTGCTTCCTGCCTGTGTGTGTGTGTGTGTGTGTGTATACGTACAGTTATCTGCTCCATGAGAACAGCATTTGTGGCCTCAGTTTCATGCAGCAGGCTGTTCATGTGCTCCATGCTGCGGGTGGCTGTGGTCAGCTTTTGACTTAGCTCCTCTTTGGTAGGCTCCACTGTCCACACAAATGGCTCTAGACATTAAAGAAAGAGACACTTACAAATAAAGATTGTGATTTGAGAAGTTTCTAAGTATAGAGGCCAAATCCGTGCCTCATGTACATTCTTATTTTTATGTATGTCTTATTATTTAGTGATAACATGGCTCAAAAATAAATAAATTCGCATTCTCACTCATTAGTGTATAGTAAAGTAGATTTTTACCTCCTCCAAAATTTCCATTCTTTCACCCAAACAAAATGACAACTATTTTTAATTGACATGTTTGGGTCGAGTTAATATGCAACTTGTGAAACAGATGACATGCACCTATGCAGTAAAAATCACCTTTTTTGGGATCCGGAGACGTGAGAAGCTGCTCCAGAGAGGCTAGGGGTGTCAGTGCAGGAGAGGGGCTCTCATTCTCAGTGGTCTCCATACCCTCGCCCTCTTCCCTGGCCATAGATTGAAGGTCGCCGAGGGCCACTAGTCCCAGCCCTGCCTGGTTTTGATCTATGTGTCTGCGCTGAGGGTCTGATGCCAGAGGCTTACGGCTGGACTGGACCAACACTGCGCCTGTAAGTATGTAAATTTTGTAGAAAAGCAGCGAATGAGGTTAATAAAAAAAAAAAAAACAAAAACAAAATTACATTTAAAAATAGAGTTAAGAGTGGGTTACATAAACTAGGATTATCTTTAAAACTGGATGAAAATAATAGATTATTTTAGAACAATATGAAATGTGTGCTCTTTACCATGCACTGATTAGAGTATTACATGATGTCTTCACCCACCATCATGTGCTTTTTGTGTATCAGACGAGGTCATACAAATGTGAAGGGAACTTAAATTCATCAAAGATCACCTGAGGAATCTTCATGCCTATGCATTATGCACAATCCTGTACAATAAATTGCTACTTAATTTCCCACTGAGCCGTGAGTCAGTGTCCTACTTCATTGTGACATGAGGGGGCACCAGAAACATTCTTGTGTTTACTGGTTCTGCTGGAATAAACAATGACAGTGTGAAGAGAGGGTTGAGAGGAAGGATGGGGCGCTTGTTGGAGTGGGTGGACAAAAGAGAAGATTGTGATTAATGAACCTGAAACTGAACCAAGAGACCAGACTCCCAACCAGTCCCCTCACCTTCCCACCTCCAGTCTGGTACTCTACTCACTCTCTGACGCAGCTGAGTGAGATGACCAAGATGATTAAGTCCTGCTACATGCACACGTCAGTTCTTTGTGAGTCTTAAGACATTTTGAATTTAGCTGCCTTCTGTGGTCTGACCTGGGATTAGCAATAAAGGGCCCATAGTGAAAGCCTTACTGAAACGGTGAGTGCTCACTGTTAATAGCACAGGTAGTAAAACATGAACAAAACCAAACATTTGTTGCTTATTATTTGCAACATATTCACATAACTATTCTTAGACATCTTATAGGGAAACAATATTATCGACTAAACGACTATCAGCAACACAGAGAGCTGCAGACTCTAGAGCATCCACCATTTTCTAACTGCTATTTTTGCTTATATACTGATTAACTGTTTAGATTACTCAACAAACTGGGCAAAGCATGACAAGAAACATACATTTATTTGTAAGTGTAGATGTTGTCATGACTGCTGCTGATTTATAAAATTAAAAAAATGAGAGAGCAGTAAAAGTCTCAAGAGGTCAGCTATTTTATGGCCCAACTGTCATGTAACTGCCATTAAATTCTAGTATAGTGGTTAAAAAAAAAAAAAAAAGGCTTTCAATAATAACTTTCAATAAAGGCTGATATTGGTCCTATATATCAGATTAATCCTAGTGTGCATTTGTGTGCCACTAATGATGAGTCTGTCCAGATGCCACAGTGAACAGTTCGCCACACTGAGAGGCGGGAACAGAGCTGAGGAGCATCACCAACACCTGGCTGTGCTGAAGTGACAGAAGAAACACACACATGCACTTTACTTTCCTAGTCATCGCTATGTGTGTATTTGCTGTTTGACTCCAGAGGGCAGATGTGTGGGAGGTGATGAATGAGCTTCCCATCATTCCTCTCATAGAAGACAAGAGTAAACACATATACTCAATTCAACACTTGCTGCTTTGATAAAACTCTTTTTACAATACCACTCATTCACTCATTGAGCCTCTTGCTGTTTGAACTTTCTTTGAATGGTCAGATATATAAATGTGTAACCCTGCCCCTTTGACTATTTCATATACAGAATCAAGTCCTCAGTGCCTGATGATTTTGAGTGGCTTAAGTTTATGATTTGCTGGCATGCTTACTGTTCTGGCTCTGCAGGTTGAAAAGTTGCTCCTCAACACGTGTCAGTTGGTTTTGCAGGGTTTCCACAGTGGCTCGGTGGTCATCCTGTAGCTTCCTCAGCTGCTCCCTGTATGTCTGGCGTTGGGCCTCGACCTGAGACGACAGGTCAGCGTGAGCCTGGGACAGGTCTGCCCGCAGAGCTACGTTCTCTGACTGCACTGACAGCAGCCTAAGGGTGGAGACAGAGTGACGGGAAATTAAAGGAAGACTTTAGAGACTTTAGAGTAGAGAATAAGCAGTAATTGTGTATGACAAGAAAGGACAGAAGAATGATTGATTTGTTCCTGTATGGTGGTACAGTAAATTCCAATCGAGACAGGGTGGTCTAACAACAAAAACAAACTCTAAGCCTTGCCAACTCACCTCTCACGGAGTTCTGCCTCCTTGCTTACAGTTTCCTGAAGGATTTTATTGTGTCTCTCTAGCAGAGTGTCATGTTCAGTCTGGAGCTGCTGCAGCTCTGCTGTGCTGCTCAGGAGGCTCTGCTGGCTTTCTGCTAGCCTGGACCTCAGCTGTTCTACCTGAGAGGACAACTGCTCCCTGTTGAACAAGCATCACATTCATTACATTCATATCACTCTTACATTGTTGACTGACACATACTAATAAATTAGTACTTTAATACAGCTCATTGAGTTTGTGCCTGCAAACACCAAGCTGCTTTGTCCAAGAAGAGCTTTTACAGTATGCAAGTTATACAACAGCTTTCTTTGTTATGGCTTTAAGGTACTTGCCTGGCCGTGTGTTTGTCAGTGTTGTACTGGGTGACCAGAATCAGAGACACTCCCTTACTTATAAACAGTCCTTCCAATTTCCAACAGTCCAACAGTGACAAGGTTATAATCCCTCTACTAAACACCAACTATCAATGTGAGCGTTCTCATATTAAAGCTGAGCATTTTACCTGCTGAGTCAGTTTTATTTCAAATTCAATGTGAAGTACAGAGACAATGCAACAAAAACGTGACCTTCCTCTGTGAATTGCATCCACTGAACACAAGCAGCAATGCTTTCTGATAACCTCCCTGCATCCTCTTTTGTACACAGCTGTCAAACACATCTTGTCCTTACCTCTCTAGTTTGCCAGAGTCTCCTTCACCCTGAGCGGTGCTTTTGCTCTTCTGCTGTTTGAGCACATTGTGAACTCGCACCTTGTAACTCTCAAACTCGCCTGTTGTTGCCACAAGCTCAGCCTGGATTCAAGGCAAAGATAAAGCAGAGATATACCAAAAAATAACAGTATACCGATTTCAGTTTTCTGTTTGCTTAATGGGGAAATAAAACAGCTAAGAGTTTGACATATTTGTGGTTTTAATTTCTATTGGACAATAAATGAAAAGCTTTACACTTCTAGTACTGAAACAAGTAGTTGATCAGCGTTTAGTGGTTTGATAAAAAATTACTGACTTTTAAAATTATTCATACAGCAAAAACATCAAATGATTCTAACTTTGAACTTCATTCTGTTTCATATCATAGAATTTCATATATTTTTCAAAATAAATGTTTCCATTAAATGATTAACCAAAATTAGGAAAAAATCTTGAGCCGGTGCAGCTTACAATTAGATTAATCAAAGTTGGAAGTATCTAATCGAGCTTCAGCATCTTTAAAGATACTGCTGTTGTTTCCTTGTGAAAAGGACTTCACTGTCACCCCTTTCTAGTGGATCTGTTTGAGTGCATACGTTATGTTGATAAGTCAACAAGTTTAGTTATACCCGCACAAAAAGTTAAAAAAATGAAAAACTGTGCATGTGTGTACCTTAGCAGCATCTCTCTCCTGCTGCAGGCTGTTGATGCGTTGCTGTAGGGAACTGCTGGTTCTTTGTTGCTGTTCCAACACCGACTTCAGCTGCTCCTGCAGACGATGGCGCTCTGCCATCAACTCACACACCTCGATCTAATTGCATAAACACATACTATTTAATGTCACTTGTTTATGACCAAAATGTTGAATAGCAGTATTCTATATTTTATCAAAAGGGACAGCAGAAAGACGTTTTTCTGGGTAGTGCTTCCTGTGTTACCTTGGAGTTTTCTAGCTGCTGTTGGTTAGCCTCCAACTCTCCTTTCAGAGAGGCTTGCAGCACCATGAGGGAGCTCTCCTGCACTCATAAACACACACAGTGAATGCATACATCTTACAAACACAGAAACACACACAAATGCTCAACTATTCCCAACATCTTCAAGACCTTCCCCATAATCATGCACACACATTGTTACATAACATTATTTACATTCATCAGACAGTCACGTAACTCACAGTAATAGGCAATCCAGTGGGACACAACACACGCACACATACAAAAACAGACCTGTTTTTTGGCATCAGCCAAGTCCTTCTTAGTCTTCACCAGAAGCTGTTTCATCTTGGAGGTCTTCTCCTCCCCCTGGTCCAGCTGGGACTTCAAAGCCTCTGGAGACACGTACAGATGCACAGGCACATTTGCACACAGACACATACACAGACAGACACATGAAACGGTTTCAGTGCAATTCATACTGTAGGATTTTTATTTAAGGGCATTTTTTCAGTATTTTGCCTTTATTACACAGGTTGACTGTGGAGCAACAGGAAGCATGGATAGAGAGAGAGAAATTACACACAACAGTTTCCCATCTGATTACCCTGCAGATACACAGTAGACAGCAAATGCAGGAATAATGGATGTTTAGTGTCAGTGAATGTAGATTTGTGCTCCTCAAACCTGCAGTACACATTACTTTGTCATTAGTGTAGACTGAACACTGTTGTAGGAGTTTAGCTCTGATCAACCTAGAAAAACTAAACTGACTATTACAGTCAAATTATACCGTGAGACAACCATTACCATGAGACAATTATTACCTTGCTATTTCCAAAAAAAAAAAAAAAAAAAACAACAAATCTACAGCACCACATTAAAGAAACTGTAGATATGGATCTGTGAGTGTGAATGTAAAAGTGAACATATAATCCATACCAATCTCCTGATTGAGTGTGTCCTCTTTCTGTGTGTGGGTGTTTATCTGGGTCTTGAACTCCTCTGCACGCTCATCTCTCTCTATGAGTTTGGCGTTGAGTTCTTTCACCAGACGCTCGTAGTCAGCCATCTCCATGTCCAGCAGAGAGTTCTGCTGCGCCTCCTAGAGGAAGTGTCAACATACCATGTCATTACAGGGAACAAAGCTGAAGCCTCATCTTGCTGCCAGTTCATTTACCTCAAACTATAACAACTTCAGACAATAAATAAAATCTCTTCCAAATGTGGTCAACTTTTAAAGGGGATTTTTTTTGGTATATTCAACTTTTATCTTTTTTAATTCAGGTTTCAGTTTAACTATACTTGCTCTTGATTTCTTACTACTCTTTAATAACAAACTTCCTTGGTCTCTGCAGAAAGATGACTAGTGCCTAATGTATCAATTTATTTTTTCTCTATTTCTTTCTCTCTCAAAAATCATCACCTCAAAAATAGTATGTTTATTGGGCAAGAATGTGGTCACATGACAAAGTCAGACCTCTAGGCAGCTATTGTGTACACTGTTGTAATATGTAGGTCTCCACTAATGGAAACGCAACAGCAGTTCCTGTGCTGTGGGCTATAATTGCTCTCTTTCTCTGTGAGAGGTGCTGCTGTAGCTGCAGGCCGGCCATCACCAGTCCAGTCGCTCGACTGGACAGGTCCTCAGAGACACACTAGTGTCTGAGAAGCATTTGTGTGTTTGTGTGTGTGTACCTTGCGTAGCTGGTCCAGCTCCTGGGCAGTCTGCTGAGACTGCTGCTGCTGCTTGCGAAGCTGGGCTGTCAGCTCTTCTACCTCCTTCATGGCAGATGTCAAGTCCTGCGCATGCAAGCAAACACAGTGGAAGTTATTGGTTAGCCAAAAGCTATCTGTATATTCTGTGGATTTTATATTAGGAAATTAATGAGTCATAGCGTTAAGATACGTGACTTATTTGTAAAAGACACTGAAGTGGGTTTATCTTAAATTCTACCTATTGCACATGGTTCTGTTATTTAGATTAGCTAAAATATAAGAAACAGGTGTGACCTTTGACCAACAGTAAAAGAGAGTCCACGTCTCCTTGTTTCTACCTTGATCTTCTGTTCTTTCATTGCTTTCTCAGCCAGCAGTTCTTTGTCCAGACTGGCTGCTTGTCTTTGCAGCTCCTGGTTCTGAGCCTCCAACTGCTTCACAGTGCTCCTTATGGTCTCCATTGCAGCCAGCAGGTCCTCCTTCTCACTGTCCAGCGTCTCCTTCTGCAAAAGCACAAAAACTTCAACTTGCTGTCTCTGTTAGGTGACAAGTTTACATTTTTTAAATGACAGCTTCATAGGAGATACCAATACAAAGGATGTGATCTAATGATAAATTGTGAAATGAACAAGAGCTATAGGAGGATTGTTTTGACTCTCATGACCTTCATGATGTAAAAAATGTTTTGCCTTTCCTCTGATTTATGTGAGGGCTCCCAAGGGCAACTAAAAGCTCTGAAGTCTTTTACCCACTGGACACAAAAGGGTGGATGTCACACTAAAAAAGGTTTTTAAGATGCAAGGTTTTCATCTAAAAATCCACAAACATGCAAATGCACCTGTATGAACACACATTTGAAAGTCATTCATGCAAATCTGACAGCAGTAGGCTCTGTGGGCTTTCTCTGCAAGGTACAGTGAGCCAGCAGCAGCAGCAGCCACATCCCATCATCTGTCAGCTAAACACTGAAACTATGATTGGTACACAGAGATGTCCAGACGTACTCTGAGATCCAAGACTAGCTTCAAGTCTGCCCGCCCCCCTTGAGGCTCATGAGCGTACACAAGAATAAACCTTTGTCTCAGAAAATAGTGTTGCACTTACACGCAGCAGATGGAAGCTAAACTCCGCTCCATTTACCTGCCTGTTGTTCTCTCATTGGAAAAGGACAGTTATGAGCTTGGGGAGAGTAGTATATATAAACACAATTTCTCCCTGGCTCACCCAGTCACATCTGATGGGCTATTTGTGGGTGCAGGGTTGTCAAGCGTAGCTGGGTAAAGTGTCGTTGGCTAAAATGACTCGCTGTAAATCAGATGAAAACTGAGTTATGCGAGAAGTATTGGAGAGATGTATTGCTGGACAAAGTGGCACTGCTTAGATTTACTGGTGAGTGAGAACACTTTGTGTGTTTGTTAGAAGTAATGTGTGTGTGTGATTGAGTGTGTGTTACCTGTGTGACAGCGCTGCTGAGTCGTTTGGTCAGCTCTGCAATCTGTCTCTCTGCCGCCTCCACCTTCTCTCTCTCCTTATCCAGTTGCTCTGTTTGCCTGTCATAATCTATCTGCAGGTTCTGCGCGAACGCACGCACAAACGCATGCACACACACACACACAGCTCAGTGAAGGTAAGCACTATGCATCTAAGATATCAGCTGCATCTACATTTGACTAAGGGACAAAACTCTCATTAGACACAAAAGAGTGGTTTCCACTCTCATGGAAAGCAGAATGCAGTCTGGGGGCTATTTATGGAGACCACTGGGAGTGACATCATGCACAGTTTGTTTTGAAGAGAGCATCTTTCCACTTGCCAATTAGTAACAGGAATGCACAGAATTAATCCAATGTTTAATGAACAAAACTGTCAGTTTTATTATAGATCGTTATATTGTGCTTTTATTTTGAAGAAAATCTGATCATCTAAATTGAATTAAATTAATTAAATTCAGATGTAGGGACATATGATACACCTTTCAATGACTTTCAATTTAGACAAATTAGGACAAGACTCATATAAATAATGCATTGTCTACATTCTGACATATCCAACACGAAGGAATACTGATTACATTACAACTTGATTGATACTCTCCTGTAGAATCCATCTACAATCAAAACAACTATAAAATATAAATTTCAATTACATGTTATTATTATTACTATTATCACAACCTTAATTTTGATGTTTCTGTAAAAGATACAGAAAAAAGTGAATCATGATATTCTGGTGCTTTTTCTATCCTACACAGTCTCTTACCTTGTAGCCTTCAGCCCCGTGGATGATGTCTTTCATAGAGCTATTCACTTTTTCCCTTTCTGCTTTCAGTGATTCTACCTCTTCCTTAAGAGTTGCAACCTGGAAACAAAAAAAAGATCAACTAAGCTGTTTAAAATCACTTTTCACAGAGGAACACCAAGGAGAAAATGTGGCTATTATGTGTCTTTCCTGTGTATTTACTATGTCATGGTCAAAGAAACGTGTTCCCTTTACCTCTTTCTTACTGATGTCCAGCTCCTTCTTTGCTTTGACAGCAACTGCCTTGATTTTGTTCATCCTCTCATCCTTTTCCTTGTTTTCTTTCTCCAGTAACGCTGAGGGGATCAGAGGTTATAAAGCTCTGAATTATATTCTGAGAATAAAATCTATCATTTCTTACCTGTTCTGACATGCAGACAAATGGAAAGGGCATGTATGTTTAATAAAATAGTTTGGGATATTAGTTTATTCTACTCATTAACATGGACAAGTGTCACCTTCATACCTATTTTGTTTGTGATCTCATTGGCTACATTTTCCTCAGAGGAGGCAGACTGGGCATTAGACTCCTAAGAGTGTGATACAGGGAAAATGGAGGTAGAAGGAAAGCGCAGGAAGAAAAAGAAGAAAAAAATCAATTACATGTCAAACACCTGTTTTTTTTCTGCCAATAGTTAACACTTTTGTTAATATTCAACATCTGAGAATTGCAGAACTGTAAGTTTAACAAACATTTGATTTACCTGCCATTAATTGTATATTATTTTGTCAATAAATCAAGAGTACTTTAGTCTACATAACAAAATAAAATAAATAATAAAATAATGCCAAATGCCAAGAGGTCCAGTTTAGGCCTAAGGGAAAACAAGGGTTTCTTTAACTCTATAAAGCTCTGACCTGCAGATGTTTTATTTTTTACTTGCTAAAAGACATTAAGTAACTATTTGGGAATATTTCTAATATAGGCAGTTCCAAGTGGTTGTATCAGATAGCAATGCACGCTGTTTAACTATGGCTGCATTACCACATCTCATTAGGAAGTTGGAGCAAAATAAGGTCAATTACAGTTGATTATTTAGAATAATTATTTCTCCTTATGAACAGTCATTAGAATCAGGACAATTTCTTGTGCATTGATATGATTCAAAGATGAACCTGACACATCAGGAGCTCCACTCACCTGGAGAGCAGCCAACTCGCTCCTCAACTCAGATATGAGCGTGTCTTTCTTTGTCACCTGTTCTCTGTATTCTCTTCTGTCTTTCTCCATTTCTTCGTTCACCCCCTCTTTCTCTTCAGTCATCAGAGAAATCTGAGCCTGCAGTTTCTGGTTCTCCTCACTAATCTTTTCACCAACTGACTTCATATCCAACAGGTCCTTTTGCAGCCCTTCAGTGTCCTTCACCACCTCCTCCAGGTTGTTTCTCAACATGTTCCTCTCCTCTTCCAGGTCTTTGATGTGGGCCTGGAGGTCTTTTTGCACCTCCTCTCCTCTTCTCTCCTCTTGAGCCTCTTCAAGACTACTCCTCAAAAGAGCCCTCTCCTTTTCTAGATCACTTATATGTGCTTGGAGCTCCTTCACCTCATCTGTGGAACTTCTGAGTACTTTATTCTGATTTTCTTCCAGAGCTCTGATAGAGGTGCGGGTCTGCTCTGCCTCCTCTGCCACTGAATTCAACGTGACCTCTAAGTGATGCTTTTCAGATGTCTCCTGCTCCAGCTGGGCCCCCAGGGCTACCAGCTTGGAGCTCAAAAGCTCCCCCTCCTCTTGGGCCTTGGCAAGTCCTGAGGATGCCTCTTCCAGTTTCTGATAGAGGTCAGCCTTATCTGAGGAGAGCTCTTTGATAGTCAGCTCCAAAGCAGAAACTGTCTCTTGTTTTCTTTCCACCTCCTGTTTCAGGCTCTTTTCTAGCTTTTCCCTCTCCTCTTTCAGATGTTGCACTTCATCTTCCTTGTCTTTTTTCAAGCCTTTCAGTTTCTCTTTCTCCTCTCTCAGTAAAAGTGCATTTTTCTCATTCTCCTCCATCAGCCTGTCAAATTCTTTTGTTCTCTCAGTGTTCAGCTTCTGCATTTCATCTTCTCGCACCTGAAGCAGGGACTGTATTTTGTCTCTGTCTTCAGTCAGTGTGCTGATCATCTCTTTAAGGTCTTGAGTCATGTTTTCCTTCATTTGCATTTGGGAGAGGATCTCCTCATTCTGCTTGGTTAGCTCCTCTACAGATTGCTTCAGCTCACAGCTCAAAGTTGTTTGTTCCTCTACAGATGCCTGGAGTTTCTGGTTCTCACCTGGGGAGCCTTCAGGCTTCAGCCTTTGGTCTGTCGTGTTCTCCATCAGAGTGTTTTTCTCCTCCGTAACCTCTTTGACTCGCACCAACAGTCCATCTCTCTCCTGGCTCAGTTGTTCAATCTTGTCTTGGAGTTCTTGTACAGTATTAGCAGCCTGCTCCTTCATGGCTTTGTACTGAAGAACAAAATCCTTTGTCTTCTCACCCAGTTCTGTCTCCACACTCTGAAGTATGTCCCTCATGTGTTGACACTCAGCCTGGGCAGAATCTCTGTCCCTGGTCAAGGTTTCACATTGGTCCCTCAACTCCTGGTTCAGCTTTTGCAGTTCCTCTAGATTCACTGCAGGCTCTCTGGATTCTCTGTGGACCTCTTGTTGGTCAGGATTGAGAATCATCATAGCATCAGTCGAGGCACTTTCCCTGGCCGTCTGCAGCTCATTGATTTTGAACTCTAGCTCTTCTCTCTCCATCTGAAACTCCTCCTTGGCTCTCTCCAGCTCTGCCTCCATCTCACTCTTCACATTACTGAGTAGGGTGAGCTCATCCTGCAACATGGTGTTCTGGGCTTGAAGGTCTTCAAAAGCTGCTCTCAGCCTGCTGGTCTCTGTCTCCCCTCCATCACCGTGGCTGGAGTTACCCTGACTTATGCCTGACAACTCCAGCATTTTGGCAATACCTGAACCACGGGCAGGTTCCTCATCTTCCTCTTGCACATCCTGTAGATAGCTGTCTGGAAAAAAAATTATCATATTATTTAAAAAAAAAAAAAAAAAAAAAAAAAAGTTAAAATTAAGTAATTAAAATGTTTAGACAGAAGGATGAACATAGCCTGCTGAAATATCAGCCTAATTTAATTTAAGCACTAAGTTAACTGCCTTTTGATATGGCTTTATTCAAATTCCATTGAAGGGAAATTACATTCCTAGATATTTCAACCATATTAAGCTAATTTTACCAACTTTTTGGTGTCAAATATAACAAAATGAAATAATGGTTTAGTGGACATTTTTTCATAAAAATTCTTGTGATTTTATTATTTACTTTAATTATATTAGATACTAGACATACTAGACAAATGGTTAATATTCATAAATATTTGAATTCTTTCCTATATTCTTATATAAATATAAACACAATTTACTATTTATATTATTTTCTGTAGAGTCAGTAGTATATTGTTTTTGGTCTCAAGGCCTTCATTTAAAGGTCTGTGGATTGTTTTGCAAACATAAATTTCTGTATTCACTGCTGTATCCCCAATAAAAATGTTTTGGGGACCTCACACATTGTGTTACTTAATAAGTGAAACTGCCTAATTGTGAGAGAGCTGCTTTCACTGTGACCAAAACAGTGGTTAATGTTCCTTTTTCTGTTTTTAAACAATGCGCCGTTGTACCTTTAAGAGCGAGCTGCTCCGTCAACTCCTCGTGAAGCAACAGGAGACGCTCCCTCTCGATCTCGCAGTCCTCCTCCAGAGCCCTCATTTCCTCCTCGTGCTGAAAACTTTTCTGAGCCAGGTCCTCCTTTAGGTTCTCCACCTCCTGCTGGGCCTCTGTCAACTCCCTTTGGTGGCTTTCCTGAAGCTCAGCAATCTCCTGGGATTTTCGCTGTTGGATCACTTCCAGTTCAGCTTGAAGGGTTTGCAACTGAACTTCTAAGCAGCGGCGGACTTCTTCAGCACTCTCTTTTGCACTGGCATGTTCAACTTGGCGCTCTTTCTCTCTTTCACTCTCCCGCTCCCTGTCACTATCCTCACGCTCTTTCAGTAATTTCTGGAAGTAAGACACTTCTTCTTGATGTTTATTGCTGGACTCCTCAATACTGCTCTCTAGGGTCTTGATTTTCTTTTGGTGGTCTTCTACTACGCGGTCAAGCTCTCTTTGCAGCACTGCTACATCATCCTGCACAAAATAACAGTCAGACACATGTTGTAAGCACTCTGCTTCAACATAAACATAACTGAACTATTCAATAGACCTTCAGTCAATTGAAATATACTATATTTCATTTTTTCACCTTGGCCTGCTGCTTGGTTCTCTCCAGATCTTTACGAGACAGGGCAAGACTTTGCTGAGTTTCTGCCTTCTCTAGTAGTAAGGCATCCATCCGCTCAGTCAGCTCCTACAGTATCACAAAAAGTACAGCATTGTAACATATGAATATCTATAGCAGACACATGATGTAATGCAGCCCTGCAAACAAACCTTTATCAGTGTGGTGTCATCTGAACTGCTCTCACTGTTTTTGGACTGCTGTTTGAAGGATTCTACCTCTTTTTCCAAATCTGATGAAATAAATAACATCATGTCACTTGTATACTATTGACCCACAGAGCCACAGAGTCAAACATAAACATAAGCTTTAACAGCATTTACACATACCTGCATATCTGCTTTTGATCTTCTGCATAGCAGCCATCTGCTTTTTGGCAAACTTGATAAGGTCATCTTTGGACAGTGTGTCCAGCTGAGAATACAGAAATAAAGAAAAGACAACAATACGATCACATTGCCTTTTTGAGTAATAATGCTTAAAATATTGATAGGTGTTGTGCTTCTTGAAGTGCAGTACCTTTGACTTGGCTGCACCTGCTGGTGATGGAGCTGCAGACTGCGCTGCGGTGCCACCGGGCTCCTGTTTCAGTGAAGGGAAAAGAAGAAATGACAGACCTAAGCCATTGAAGCTAAAGGAATATTAGATATGTCAGGTATGCTATATTATGTGATTATTTTCTGACTGCTCTACTTCAGACATGCTCAGTAAAAGACTGGCGTCACAGTCAGCACAGTGTGTCCTTACAACACATGTTGCTCTGCTTGTTGACAAAGGCGTGCAGAAGAAAATGCTTTCTAAATAATTAGGAGCCTCGTTTCAGTTCGGCATTTGCAGACCAATAATAAGTCATCTGTAAAAACGGCCGGTCTTTCTCAGTATCGACTCTTAAACTAATACAACAGAGGGGCTAAGGAGAGCAATGTCAGCCACTTCGGACAGTTCACCTCGGTGATGCAGCATGGACATGTGTTGTCTGTCGTACCACAAGAACAAGACATTCGGGATAACGAGTCTTACCATGTTCTACCGACAGTCGCCGTATTTAAATACCAAGGTTTGGGCTGAAGCTCGGGTTAGTAAACAGCACACAACTTAACCTGCTGGTAGCGCGGTTTCTAAGTCCCTCCACAAGCAGACGTGAGAACCGTTGCGTTGCTCTTAGAAACGGCGGCGCGTTAATTTGTATCGTTGGCTAACCTGAAGATTTCCGCTGCATTCGCTTCACTAAGTTGGACCCGGCTAAAGCTAAACCCTTAACAATGAACTTTTACCTCCATCTCAGCGAGCTCGGCCGTTTAGCTGCTTCTCGGTCGTCTGACAAGCAGAGAGAGACGACGGGTAACTCAACCGGGCAGCGTCAAGTGGATATATGAGATTATTTCTGATTACTTTGGGGATTTACCACGACAACATCGCTTCTGTTTTGGTTAACAGGCTAAAGCTACGGTGTATTTCCGCAATCGTAAACCAAGTGACGTCACTGTAATTTCCGTCACAAGTTAAACAGGATGTTTTATCCGGACTAATCAGGATCGTTTTTTGAATTGTGAACAGCATATCGAATTTAATGTACCTTATTTACTAAAATTGGCTACAATAAGTCATCTTATTTTAACGTGGAAAGAAAAATACTGAAAATAAACTGCCAAATAAAATCTATTACGATTTGGACACATGGTGGTCCCCAGGCACTATAACTAACTCACATGCAATAGTCTAAACCGCTATTGCGTAGTTGCAATGTATGTGTGTCCAGTAGCCGCCTCCAGTGGCCGCAGTGCACGACCTGCATCTCCAACATGTGTCGGGACGGACACAGAAAAATGTAAAAAAGTAAAGGGCTATTACACATTAGTCACATTTCAATACATTCTGATATCTTGGTTAATAAAAATACACTATATGTGTGACTTGACATGGATACAGCTCCAAAGTACAGAAACCACAGAAGTTAGATATTTATTTTTTATATTTTTGTATGCATTTAATTAACCATCACAAGGACACAATGACCAAATTAGATCGAGGAGATTGTGTAATATCTGTGTGCTCTATTAGGACGAAGACTCTGGTAATAATGTCACTGGATATTGCTTCTTAATGTATAATAATACGAATGCGCATTTTATCCAAGGGGCTGTTGAGAAATAAATTACATTTGCAAACTAACTGGGTGAAAGGAATTGTATTGACTGTTTATGTTAAGACATCTTTAATAGTTTTACATTTGCTGTTTGCTGTACATTAACACATGCAGTAGGCATAAAATGGAGACATCAAACTCAAATACGTCAAACACGTGTCAAAGACTGAAAAAAAAACAGGATAGAATGTACAAATCAAATAAACCTTGATCATAGGCAATATAGACCTGGGTACAGAACATCCTGTAGCTGAGAACCTAACACTAACTGATCTGATTGTTATTTCACTGTGTACGCAAGTGCATATGGGGCATAAAATGATCCCAGAGCTGTCTGATGCTACCATGATGTTGTTTTTGGGACTGCTATAGGAAGGTGGGAGTTATCTGCCCTCATGCTGACACCAGGCCTGTCACAAACTCCGTGGATGGCCTGACTGTGCTTCTGTATTCCCGTCACGTGAGGTCCAGCTCTATCTGTTGAATATGGAGAGTGTCTGTTTTGACACAAGTGATAGAAGCACTGACGGAGGCAGTTTAGCGAGACGCCTCTCATCCTGACAAGACTGGGATGCTCTGGGCAGAGGGGCCGGGACTGTGCCGACTCCCTGTCTCATCTGGAAGAGACCCATCTCTGCCTTCCACCCAGCCTGGGTCAAACACACCCATCCATCACAGCCCCTCCCTTGTTTTCTCCCAGGGCATCTAGCAGTATTTTGCTGCCATTTTTCTCCCCCCACTCGTGGCCGTCAGTCAGGGACGGCTTTGCAGTAATATAACTGACACTGGCTGGCGTCCAGGGAGTAATGAATAGCCTGGCTGGGTCCATCAGGAGGAGCAACAGACACTCTTTCATGCTTCTCTCTTTCTCTTTTGCTTTCCCTCTTTCTCTCTCTCTTTCTCAATTTCTCCTGCTGGTTTTGGCTCAGCAGTCACCAGATTTCAAACTAACATGGATACATTGCAAAAAAAAAATGTTGAAGTAAAATAAAATACGAGATCATGCAATCATCATAAACTGCTGATATGATTGTGATAATTTGTTAAAACATTGATTTTAAAATTCTGAATCTAGTTATAGAAACACTGAAGTGAAATGAAAAGAGTGAAGCGAAAGTGAAATAGTCATCCTTCCCATTCCCCCTTTTCTACACCTTTTGCTCCTTCACTCCACTGTCCTCGACCTCCTACCCAATCAGTGAAAGGTGACTTTGGGGGTGGCGTGGTGGAGTGTTTATGTCACTGACCCCCTACAGCGTGATTGAAGCCTCTCAGTGGGGCCTCTTCAGAGGCCAAGGAAGACAGGGTTGTTGATTTTCACTGGGAAAACAACTGCTTGATTGTGAGGACACTGTAATTTCCATCTTGGCTCAGCTGATCTCAATAAACAGGGGCAACTGATTGATAATATAAAAAGCCTGGTATAGATACATTAAAATATATAGTTGTAGCTTACACTAACCAAGGATTCCAGCAAAAATACAAGACCTGATAATTTCGTTTTTACAATCCTCACTAAATGTCTGACATCCATTTTCCATTTTTTTTATTCTTGAACAATCAACTAAAGTCTGTGTTATTGTAGTACCAGCAGTGTTTCTTCATTTTCACACACTTCCATCAACACTTTCATATTTTGATTTTGCTTGAATGAGTCTTTCGAATAAGATTGCCACTTTTACTCAGTATTTATACTGGTCCATTCCTTATTTTGTTCATTGCATCCTGTATTTGTTTTCTTCTTGACATTTTACCTCTCAAGACTGGCAGTACCATTAATAGGTTTGACATTTTAACATATAGCTTTGACATTTTAATGTATTAATGTGGGAACTGAACCTCAGATTGTTCTTTTCACTACAGACCCCTAGAGAGTGGGGTTTCTGATAAATGACTAAAGCTTATATTCCTGAAAGATGATAGAATACATCATTATGTTTGGAGCTGCTGTTAATAGTGCTAGCTCTTCACATAATAGGCTAATAGTTAATAAAGTCTATGTGTCATAAACTCAAGAGGTAATCTGTCAGAGGTTGTATATCATTAATCAAATCAATATGCTATAAAAGAGTGATGAATTGGCTTTTTATGTTTTTATGAGAATTCTTAAATTAATTCAATTGGTTTAATATTCATTTTACAAATTTTTATTTATTTATTTTTTATCAACGATAGCTTTGAAAATAAATATTTACATACCACCTAATTCACATCTGATACATATCATTGAAGAATCACACATTCATTTAACCCATAACAGGTGCTGTTGTAATTTGAGCCATGTTGCATTTTAATAAATATTTCAATCTGTACTGAAACACACTAAGAGTCCACAGCCACACTAGTGACTCTTAACTTAACTTAACTTTGGCACAAATTTCAACCAGTCAGGAAAATGCAAAACAATCTCAATTAAACAAACACCTGAAAAAGAAAATCTGCATTTGTGCAACTAGCTTTTCTGACAGAGTCGACCACAGAGGGTATAAACACTTGTGCAGCCAGATATATAGCACTTTACCTTCACTTTTGTATTGTGTGTGTACATGCAACTGTGACACAAACAGCCAAGGCCCCATCCTGATGGTTGTCTATTATTGATGATGTCAGAGCTGCATCCTGTCACCTTAGCCTCTGAACTGATGCATCCAAACTGCATAGATGACCTTTAATATCTGGAGTAATATTTTTTGATGGTGTTTTTTTTCAAAGGCAGAAACCACTCAGTTCACAAAAAGTCAGAGACAATAGATTGGGGTCAAATGATAAAATCTGTTTTAGCTCACAGTCAGCCATCAGTTGTTGCTCCTCCTTTGTATTTATCAGTCAAACCTTTGGTACAGCAAACCATCCCAGACTGGACCTGGACACAAATGAGGGATGGAGTGATTAGGGAGAAAGAGTAGTGAGTGTAGCAGTTTTTTCTTCCATGCCCATAGGCTGTCAGTGTGTTGTATATAAATAGTTTGGTGGCTCAGCGGGAGAACAGCACTTCATCAAGGGCCATGGGCACAACCTGCATCCATCTGCACTTATACAAGAGCTCAGCTTTGATTACAATGGTCTTCTTTTCTTCCTCCTCCCCTTCTTTGTCCCTACTCAGTTCCTCCTATTGCACTTTTCTTCTCCATGCTTACGGCACATGTTGTACATCCTTTACAGATGTTGTAGATTCAATTATTTGTTTCCTTTGTTTCCTTCCTTGAAATCCCACACATGTACAATAAGCCCAAGCATTTTGCTGACTATGTGTCTGGAAAAAAAATCTGTTTAATGGCTTTTTCTGTTGAATTTTCTTTTTTTTTCCCCAAGTAAGTAAAGTAAGTAATGTGCCACAGGTTGGGTTAGGGTTAGGTTAGGTTTCCTAGCCAGTGATTAAAATAAATAAATTATAATTTTACATAATATAAATAGTTTGACTTGATTCAAATGCATCCCATGTTGTGTGATCTTAAACTTCAACTTTTCATTATCTTGAATGGAAGCTGACTTCAAATTGGGTGGTGTGTTATTGTTATCTGGTGCCATTGCATTTTACAAAGTCAGCAAAAGCATTACCCTTGTCCACAGGTTTTAAGTCTGTGGCATCATATCCAAAATCTTCCCACACAGTGATTCTCAGATGGCTCGAGTTTCCTTCATTTTGTTGTACAAGCTGAGTCATTTTCTCACTCATTCTGGAAGTTCATGACTCTGCTCTTAACTGTGACATTTACATTTCTCACAATTTCCTAACTATCTATCTCAATGGTGACTGTGAATAACTGTTGTTATTCTGTAAGTCAACTTTTAACAGCCTGTTGTGTCAAGTCATGTTACCATTTTTGTGGACATTTTTTTCTGTTCCTGAATGTAGCTAGGCTTGGTCCTAAACGCAGCAGCCCAGGTTTTTTAAAAGACCATCAGTATCAGAGTCACCATGTAAGCCAATGTACACATACAGTCAATCTAGTGCAGCAGCCCTGAAATGACAGCCATGTTTAATGCATGTTTAAAACTCAACCCAACATACACACACATGCATGCAGCAGACCAGTGTTGCTTTCATTAGCTTCAGTGGAGATGCAACACAGTGGCTGATGGCTTGGAGAGTGATGAGGTATCTGGATTCACCAGTGACAGCTATTTGTTTAGTGTGACTGAGATACTGCCTCCTCCCTCGCTCTCTCGCTCTCTCATGCTTTTCTCTCCATCCCCCCCCCCCCCCTTTTAACTGACTGGGGAGCTGTGTGTATGTGTGTTGGTGTGTGTGTGTGTGTGTGTGTGTAAGTACACTCTTAACCTTCAATGAATATATTTCATCTGCGCTGCCTCAGTTTCAATCACAGCTAATGGAAGTGCTGGCCAATGCTCTGCTCAGCTCAGCCCTGCACCTGAGTACAGCAAGTACAGCACTGCATGTACACACAGTGTGTGCGAAGAAATACAGTCTAATCAGACAAGCTCCGCATTCAGAGTAAACTGTCACTTATCAAAAAAAAAAAAAAAAACCCTCTATGCAATGTGTGGTTTCAGTATTGTTGCTTCATTTTGGAAATATAAATCAACTAATTAAGCATGAATAAGGTATAAACAACAAACAACAACTGTTCCAAATAAATCAGTGTGAACAAAGTAAGTGTTAATGTTACAGTATGAATGCAGAAGAATATCTGAACTGTCAGGATGCTGAGAGTCTTTTCTAAACTGTGGATGTGGATGTGTGGATGAAACAATTTAAAGACCCATGTTTAGGCAGGTAAGATGATTGGCCATTTACCACTTTGAAGAGTGATTATTGCTGTAAAAATGTTTAGATAGTTGGCCTTTGAGTGGAGGAGCTTCCAAGTGTCCAAATTCCTGTATTCTGTGTATTTGCACTTCATTGTATCCCATCATCCATGTATCCATCCATTAGCCATGCAGCTTATCGTAGGATCTCAGTGGGACTGGAGTCAAATATATTTTGTCTTTCAATTATTACAGGACTACGGAGAGTACATTTATATTTAAATAGTTTTAATGACTATATTCACATGGTGTCATTTTATTTTTTGCTGAAGTTGGAAATTCTGTTCCATTTATCCAGCTTCATAGTGCATAACTCTAAAATAATGGCTTGTCATTTTTTTCATGAGATGAAAAAAAAGGCCTGGTACACCATCAGTGCGCAGACTTATTATTTAATATTACTCCCTTATGACACTTAAGCACATCCCGTTTAGTGTGACATGTCTTGGCTATCATGATGAGAGCCTCTCCGTCACTACAGTTATGCTGTATTTAGCAATTTAGCAATAGCCATGAAACCACTGTTTTTTTTTTTCAGCAACTACGCAGTATCAGTCACTGTCAGAAAAAAAAAAAAAAAACTGGCCAAGGAGGGTAAGCTCTCCATTAGTGGAATTACAGCAGTTTCAGAGTACTGCAGAGAATGAGGAGGGAAAATGAGGGAAGTTAAATGAATAAATTCCACATGGGGATCCATCAGTTTCTTACTTTTTGTAAGAAACGCTCACTGTGGTACACTGAGGCAGAAAAGCCTGGATCTTAAAACACTCTTTAAACCTATAGTCTACAAAAGGTACAAATAATGAATTGTTTCCATATTTAGATACAGACAGAAACAGCAATTATTGTGGAGCTAATGATGGCTGCACTAGAAGAATATGGCTAACACTCACAATGCCTGTGCCTGTTTGATTTAGGTATAAAGTTGTAGTGGATATACCTGGTCTGGCATCAATTACAACGCATTAAAAAGGATTCATAGTAAAGCCCCACCCATTACTGCTGCTTCTACATATCAATATCAAGTGCAAAAAAACTGCAATTCCTCAAATGGCCACTTAAGGCTGGCTCCAAAAGTGAGTCAATCCCCAAAGACTCTCATGTTAAAATATCAAACTTTACAGTAGAAATAAACCAGCCAGGTCTGTGAAGCTGTTTTTTTCTCACAACTCAAGTGCTGAATTTTTCTATCTCATCAATTTTAATTTTATTCAGGCCTAACATTATGCTATAATTGAGGGTGTGTTGCTTTTTTTGTGAGACAGGTGGTCCACAGCATTAGTGGTGACCTGATCAAGGCAGATTTTTTCTGATGAGGACAGTCTCTCAGAGGTAAAACTGCTACAAAACCTGCAGAACATTAAAAAACGTCAGTCATCTCACTTTGATCGGCAGTTTACTTCTTTAACATTTCACCCTGTGCTGTTCAAAACGTCTGTTAAGGATATAAATATGGTGATAACAGTGATTGCTGGTGTTGGGAGATCAACCAAGGAAATCCCTTAAATGCAGTCCTAAGAGATCAGCTACTCAGGCTATTTGCTTAGTGACCAGGGGAGTGAGGTCAAATGAGGAGTGACTGGTAGTTGATAAGTAGCTCAGCTCACCCAAAGGCCTTGGAGAAGCATTACTGTTGAGCTCCGCAGCCATACATTTTTAATCACTGGCCAAATGGATCTAAAGGCTGCGATGGGCTTTTCCAATCACACTCTGTAACCTCCTTCATTACTCATCCCGGACATCCCTTTAACACATAATGCCCCTCTGTTTTTTGGTGCTGTATGAGCATCATACACACATTTCCAGGAGAATTCTTGTATTCCTCTGTCAGTGCGTCTCTCCTGTGTGTGCTGATCAAGATGAACTGCTGTGTGTAGCCCAAATTCAATCCAGCCAGACCCAGACATCAATAATATATTAGTGGAGCAGTTAGCAGCCTAAAGATATCAGTATTGATCTCCTACTTAGATTCAGCTTGTTTGGACTCAGAGACAAATAGCCTCTCCGCCTCTCTCGAGGAACCCATTTAATTTTACAGAAATAGTTATTCTACACTGTTACTGCATCCGTGCTGTTGATGTCATTTACATCATCTGGTGTAGGCTATGTAAAGGTGGTATTAACAAACAGTGGAATGGGAGATGGTACATTTTTTTAGTTTACTTCCATTTATACAATTAAGCTGTATTCATTCATTATCATTTCTATCACATGGACTCAATTGACAGGCCAAAGTGAAGTCTTTGAGGCGTTCATGTTCAGCCTTGTTTATAGGTGTCAAAATGCCACAATTGGAATTTTCCATCAGATTGATGGAAAGCACTTTCTCCAGATCTGTGAGTATGGCTTCCTTCCTATTTTGAACTAGTCAATCAATGCCCTCTTTGTCTCTCTTTCACTGTTTTCCTTTATACTTGCTCTTTGTCAAACAAATCAATGCGGGGGGAATGTTTTAATAAACTGAAAGGGTCTAGAACCCACATACCCTGCCTGATCAAGGTTGCATGCTAATTGTGGCATTTATTACAAATTCTGTCTATGTCTTCTCTCTTCCTCTGAGCAAGCATTTTTATTTATTCATTTCCTTATTGTGCTACATAACAAATAATAGACAGTGAATGTCTGTGGGATGTGTCTGTTATTGGTTATACAGCCATGTAATCCCAGTAACAGACTACAGCCATGGCAGTGGCTCCATGAGGCTGTCAGGGTCACTGCAAGAAAGCCAGAGTTAGATACACAAAATCAAAACCAACAAAACCAAGATGCATATTGAATTGTTGTTGTAAAACAAATAGTTGTGGAGAAGGTATAATCAAACAGAGTAGGCTCTATTCTACTGAACCATCAATGTCTGTAGAAACTTTCACTGGAATCCTAATCGTTTTGAGAAGTTTCAGTCTGATATTAGATTAATTAAATTAAGTTTTATGCAGTGCCATTATGAGGCCAAAATTTGTACAAAATCAAAAAAGCATGATGTGATTAAGTTTCCTGTACATAGTCATGAATCCCTCAGACTGAAATGTCGGTGCTATACAATATAGGTTGAGATCTAGATTCTGGGCATCAGCTGTATCTCAGGTGTCAAAGTGTCCATAAAGACATTGAACCTCATACTACTCTTGTTGTGTTTAGTAGATTTGGTGATAAGTTACAGTAATATAACTCACATTTGCAGTAACAAAAAAGGGGGTTATTTTTGAAAATCAACATTTACACTGTAATTAGTAATACTTTGACATTTGGGGCCCTGACTTGTTTCCTGCCTTACCTGCTGTACTGCTTAGTGAATTGGTTGATATCAACGTCTTCACCATGCATTCAGTGGACTGTGGGCTCTTGCAGCTTCTTAGCGGCCAACTAGACAGTGATTGCTTTGCCTCCATTCAGTTTATGGGTCAGTCCTTCAGTTGAGGGTGGGTCTCCCACATGAAGTCAGTTACTGGTGCTAAGCTAATATTAGCTGCAGGTGGATGATTTTTGATTGAGTAAGAGACAAGTAATAACATAGAGTAACAAAACAAGTAATGTAACAAATTACATTTTCAATGAGTAACTGATCACATTTTTCAGCTTGTCCAACACTGCTGTATTGCCAAATTAGTGAAGTGATTTCAAGGACAAAAAATCATATAAGATAAACTACGTACGTAGGTATACTTCAATAATTATCCACATTTTCTGGATGTTTTTGTTATGTAGACACTTTCATATTGTGGGGTGTTATAAGCACAGTAGCTGCTAACCGGTCTTTTTTGTAAATACATTAAAAATAAGCCCTGTGACACATTTCCTTTTCAGCCACCACATCAGAATCCTTCTTGGTCAGCCTTTCTATCTGGTGCAGTCACTCCTTTTGAACTTAGTGGCCTGCTGTGCCTCTGTCACCCAGTCTCTGAATTCTGTATCTTAGTGTGTGTGTGTGTGTGTGTGTGTGTGTGTGTGTGTGTGTGTGTGTGTGTGTGTGTGTTGTTTTTTGTGTTGATTTTTTTGTCTTGGGGGCTTTATCCATTTTGTTCTCTGCTCTCACTGTCCCAAATCAAAACCCACCTCTATAGTGACAATGGTGCTCTGCAGCCTTGAGACGATGAAACAGCTGAGAAATTGTGTCCAGGAAGAATTTACCCATCATGACATCCCAGCATAGATCTATTAGACTACATAATTTTAACTCTACAATTATAGTATAGGAAGAATAAGAATCTTAAACAATTCAATTTCCATTTTATTGATCTCATTCCTGTGCATTTGGAAAGGGTGTCCCACTCTGTAACAGGGGCAATAAATTGGTAAATGGATTAGGTCATATTAGATTTAATTATTGTTTCCCATTCAGAACAGGTAATGTGATTATCATCTGCTGCTTCCTGTGCAGAGTAGATAGAGACATGAATCAGAACTACGGGAGAACTGAAAGTACAAAACAGTTGTTTGCGACATGTATGACTGTGGTCACACATTATCCTTTTCTTTCACCTGCTCAGTCCACTCGCTGTTTTTAGCAATTACAATAACAAGTGAATAAACTCACATTGAACATCTACAGTACAAGTACAGCACAATTCTACTTTAACCACTGCTGTTTATTCAACTTTCTTTATGGCAACAATCAACAGTTAGTGCAGATGAGGTTGCACACTGAGGTTTTTATACATAAAAGAAGGAAATCTTGTTCCAGGAAGATATTTGAAGTAATTACATAATGGGAGATGTCAGTAAAAGAACACATAAATATTCCCCTGTTGTTTGCTCTTTCTAACACTGAACATTAAATCAATGGGCCTTTTGCAACTAATGGAAAAATGCCTTAATATAATGGAAACCTTGCAGGACCGTTTAATGTGCATATTCAGATGCAAAGAGACTTAAGTGCTCCCTTACAGAGAAACTTAAATTGAAATTATCATTTTCATTTTTCCATCATATTGAATTGTACTTAATACAACGATAATGATCTTCATTGGGTGTTACTGCTCAGAAGTAAGATACATGTGAATGTCTCAGTGAACCTTCACAGGTTTACTATCTCACTAAACAAATCTGTAAAGGTGCGTTAGCGCATTTGAACCAAAATGAGGCTCAAATTGAGCCTCTGAATTTATTCTAAAGATGTTACAGAGGTTAAAGGGGAACAATGTGCATCTTGTCTCTACACTGTCTTATTTGGATCTAGAGGAACCTTTCCAGGTCTGCTATAAACTGGGGGTGTGGAGACTATTGCTTTTACCAGAGAGGGAGGGCCTAAAAAAATTAAGTTAACCTATATAATTGCAGTATGAGAAATGCAGGAAATGTAGCATTTGACATCCACGTAACTGTATCCCAACCTGTGCCCTTTTAAACAAGGCAGCTGTTGATTTTCTATATTTTTGTTATTGTCAGCAAATCTCATGAAAAGACCAAAGAAAAGAATGGATGAATGTCCCAGTAACAAGCACTGCACTGCCAAAACCTGCCAAAAAATTGTGCACCCAAAACTTGATTTACTCATTAGTGAAACACTGCTGGGACTTGCTTCTCTGGGCTGCACGAGTGAACAACTCAACGTTTGTGGTGGTGTTTCTTCTATACTTTTGTGCATACTCTGTTTTTCAAGCTGCCCCTCCTCCCATATTACTGTCACCCAATAACCTTCTTGGACACACAGGTCTACACTGTTCCTCCTATCATACCTTCATTTACTATTTTGAGTACATTAGTTCATTCATACCGGGAACATGCAGTGCACGACTGGGATCTGGATGGTGTTATCTTAATGGTCAAAAAGTTAATTTGTGTGTGTGAAATACTGGACACTTCTCACCTTCAATGGTTGCCATCTTGGCTACTCAGCAAAAGGGGAGGGACAACCAACATTCAGTATTGAGTGAAGTGAGTACACAGTAAGTATGTGAATTCAGACACAGCAATAGTTTCTTCAACCAAAGAAATCAATGCATACTATATGTAGCCTTCCAACCTTCTTAGGAAGGTGTTGCCCCCTGGCTGTGTAACAGTATAGATGACATGAACTGTGATAACATCATAGTACTCAGTGCTCCACATCTCTACAGCCTCAAGCTTCACTCAAAACTGACAAAAAGGCAACGATGCTTTTAAGTTAGAGCTTTTTAAATACAGTAATCACTATCCATCTATCCATCTATGTAAACTGAATGCACTGCCTCTGAGACCGCTGTGTACTATTATTAGGTTTTGTTGTGCCACTGCTCTTACTTTCTCTTGTTAATTAATCAATTATTAATTGATGAGTGAATGAATAATGTATCTGTTCAATTAGTGATTACTTATGGGACCATGGGAATCACCCAGGCCCAACATGTTGTATTGTGTTGTGTTCTGTGCTTGTATTGTAGTCATCCTGTTGCCAATTTGATGTGAGAGAGAGAGAGAGAGAGAGAGAGAGAGAGAGAGAGAGAGAGAGAGAGA
>CM076654.1:26169630-26185591 GCA_038496675.1 Rachycentron canadum
ATCAACCATTACACCAACAGACCTACTTACTGGACAATCCACCAGTGTTCCAACTCCAAAACCCACCATACCATCAACCAATCCTCCCAGTCCTCCAACTAATGAGACAACAACATTAGCAACAACATCACCTTCTACATCAACAGCTCAAACAACCATTAGTCCTCTCACAACCGCAGCACCTTTGAATTGCCAAAACGGTGGAACTTTTAATGGATCTATCTGCATATGTGTTCGTGGATTCAGTGGAACTTTTTGCGAGTTTGTTGAAAATTTTGTGCCAGGTACTGTATGTCATTATTAATTTTCACTCAAAGTTGTTGTACACAACTTTTACAATATTTATTATTCTAATCTGTTTATTCACAGTGCCTAATACATTTTCCTTTTTTACAGTTACACTCAACAGAACAGTCGTGGTTAATTTGGTGATCAATCAGGAATTTAATGAAAAATATGAAAACAAAACATCACCTGAATACATAGAGTTTGTTGGAAATTTCACCCGTCAGGTAAATTTAATGGATGAGGTATACGGTAATACAGCAAACTATACTGGGCACACAATGCAGTAATTACATCATACAGTAATCTCTATGACACTGATTGAGTTTTACAGTAAAGATCACTTGTGTTATGTTGTTACTATTTCAGATGGAGAAATATTACCAGGAAAAGAAAATACCACACTTTAAAAAAGTTGTAGTTACTCAAGTCAGGTACCGTACTTACCATTATCCTTGTCATTATCACTATTCTTTTCTGCATTATAAACAGAAGTGACCTTGCCAATAAAGATAGATGTTTCAGTTCATGATTTTTTTTTTTTTCCTCAGCCGTGGAGACTCCTTGGTCAGATTGGCAGATAACACTGTGGAAGAGGTAAGGAAAATCAAACACTGTCACTTCAGGATATTGAATCAGAGATCAACTTTTTATAGTAACAATTAATTGTACTGTCTTAATTTCAGATGAGATTATCAGATGAAGCCATGGCCACTTACAGTGTCACACCAAGAGCAGAAGGGTAATTAGAGCACAGACACATTTAAGATTCTTTAAGGAAAATGTCAAATGTCCAAATCAGGTAATTTGACTTATTAGTGTCACACATGAGGAAATTTTGCATGATAGCAGCCTCACATGAAAACAATAGACCTTATTTTTGTGGATGAGCAGGAGCAGCATTTCAACAGTTAAGTATCTACCCGAACTTGAAATTCACTTAGTTTATTTGTGTGGTATGTTGGTGTCAGGCGCACAGTGCATATTTGTGAGGGCAGGAGGGCAGGTCCAAACAGGGAGAGTTGTTCAAATGAGACACCACAAAGTGAGTTGTCTGTATTTTGGTGGATACTGTCTTAGACTTTGCACAAAAAATCTGAATCATTTAATATTTGGGTGTGTGAGCTAAATTTGCGGTGTCAGTAACATCAATAGGTAAATGAGATTAGATATTAGAACAATGACAAACACAGCTGACAATAATCACAGATGCCACAAAACACAAAACTTTGCTGATTGATCTGGAATTTTGGTCTGACCAAGGCTTTGTATTCCTTGCTGGTTCGGATTAGATGGAGGAGTCTGTCATTTTTACTCCTGACATGTCTGACATTACCCAGCAACAGTACTGGAACCTGGAGAGTACATCAGCACGGTGTCCTCCACATTATCTAACCAATTTATGCTTCTAAGAGCCAGGTGTGTTGTTTATGGACAGTGTTTTCACAGGTAACATTGAGAAGGTAAATGGTTCCAAGACTGAATTGCCTCCCATTGGATATACATGGACAAACATGTTGCATGTTAGACAAAAGCAGAGCTTGTACTGAGGCAAGCTATATGGCTGTTGTCATAAGGGAAAGTCAGAACCACATCTGTTTCATCAATCGGTTGTAACTAATTAATCATTCTCCAGCCAGAAAAAAGTGAGAGAGAAAAAGGAGAACATTTATTAGGAGGACCATCAGTATGCATTCAAGAAAACAATTTCCCAGATCAGTACACTAGGTAGTGTCAAGCTCGCAGCACCACTGAAGAATAGACTATTCTTATTCCTTAATCTTAATTTCTCACTCCACTGTCATCTCACCTCCATCATAGCTCCCTAGAGACTCTCCCTAGAGCAGTATCCAGACTAATTTGCATGAATTTAAGTTTAGCTCCTGACTTTCTTGTTTTGGATGATGAGACAAGTGCATTTAGTAGCAACATTAATGGCAGAACATACATATACATAACATATGATTGAAAGTGTATTGAAATTCTTTCTGCCTCAGTGTTAGTGTCACACACAATGTGGTCTTGGTGATTCCAAACAACGACAGCGCTGAAGCACTGTATGACGACACCTTCATGGCAGTTGAGGAAGCTGCTCTGGAGCTTGTTGGTTGTACCAGAGGTAAGACAGAAAATCGTTACATACGTATCCCTATATGAAAAAAACTATCAGAAACCGTTGGACATGTTTTCTCTTGACATATAAGATATTGACTGCAAACTCATTTTCTTATGAAATTTCAGATTGTCCTTACAATGTCACAGTTGAACCCAGAGTGGATAGAACCATGGTGGATGTGGGATGTAAGTATTACTTCCCTGTAGGTAATGGCTGATGTTGAAACTTGAATACTTCAGTGTGATCTGTCAAACCTCAGTAGTGACCTGAGATGAATTGGGTGGTATTGGATGATATTTTACAAATTCTAAACAGTTTCACACAAACACCACTTTGTGTTAGAATTTAAGATGCCTGGATCCAAATGCAGACACAAGTAGGAAGTAGGCAGGTAGTGTTCAAAGATTTATTCAACAAAAGAATTAGAACATAAAAGACTTATTTAAAAGATGACTAAAACTGGAGATCAGGCACAGACACAAAAAAACATCATCTCAAGCAATGAAGCAGGAGCACAAGGAGAAACAATGAAAGCAGCAGGAACCAAACTGACAAAGACAAAGAGGAAGACTTAAATACACAAAACTTAAATGTACAAGGAGGTAATGCAAATTGAACACAGGTGTAACACATTAGAGCATCGCAGACAATCACAAAGGAGGGAAATAGGACATAGACAGAAAGTAAAATAACTGCAAGACACACAAGGGAAGTAATTACAAAATTAAACAGGAAAAAACCAACCAAGTCCAAATCAAGAATATGGTAGTCCAAAAGTCCAAAAGTGTTTCAAAGAACCAAACATAAAGTGTCTGTTGCAAACCACAACAGTTTGTTTTGCGACATCTTCACATTTCCATGTAGGAAGATCTGTAGAGAAAGACCCATAGCCTTATATTTCAATCTATAAAACTCTATAATCTATAAAACTGAGCTGTGCAGGGAGCATGCAGTAGCTTTATCACAGCTTCATTATTGACAACTATGAGCAACTGCTGAAAAGAAAAAGCTGATGAAAGGCAAGAAGAACATCAGGGATGTTCAGTTCATCACTGAACAAATGTTAACACAAGAGCCTCATTAGATCAACACTATCTACTGATGTGCTGGCCCAAAATGATTTAACATGTCACATTGTTTCTCTTTCCAGCTGTATGTCAAAGTGCAGTGGAAGATCCAGGTGTTATCGATTACTACGAAATTGTGGTTGTTGATGGATCATTCACATGTGTGACTGTATGTAACAGCCAACATTCACGTCCTAAAACATGCTTCAATAAAGGACTCTGCAGAGTTTACAGAGACACTGGACCTCGTTGCGAGTAAGCTGATTGTGTTGTCACTTTGATGTTTTTAAACTGCTTGTGTACTGCTACCAGGAGATGCCACAGACTCACTCACACATACTCTATCTGCTTTGTTTTTACCTACTATCAAGCAAACTGCCACTGATGTTACGGCCTTACAGACCTCATGGTTAATCCCAAGGCCAAATTGCATATGTAATCCCTCCAGTAGACTAGTTCTGGGTCTAAACCTGGGGTTTCTTCCCAGTTAGATATGCCCAGAAAACCTCCAAAGGAAGATGCCCAGGAGGCAACAGACAACAAGGGACAAATGAAGTACATAGACTAAAAAAACATTACAACATTGTGATGTTTCTTTTATCAATGACCATTACACTAATTTAACCATGTTAAATAATTGTAATCATGACATCAATGGTTGTCTAAGCTTGAGGAAGCACTTATTTTAACATGTTCCTAAATTGGTGTTTCTATAGGTCACATAGAAGACATGACTTGAATCATATTTGTTGATTTGCAACGTTACTGCTCCCCAGTGGTAGTATTAAAAAAGATGTTGAAAAGAAAACCTTTGTTTAGAGAGGATTTAGGAGCAATTGGGCATTGAGGTGGAAGATGAGTCTGGACAGACCAGATTGATGGGTTTTATTCTGGTTTTCTGCTTGTAACAATGTTGTGTAACATCATGTTTGATACATACAATACTCACACATCATTAAATTTCCAAAATGGCATAGAATGGCAATAAATTACAAATTAATTCACCTGAAATGTCCAGCTGTTCACTACTAAACTTCTTTCTTCCTATCCTGTTCCAGGTGTCAAAATGTGGATTACACCTGGTACCTGGGCGATGACTGTAGGCTTCCTATACAGAAGACACCTTTCTACGCAGGTTTAAGTGTGACCCTTGTGTTTCTGGTGGTGACTGTGGTTGCCTTGACTGCTTACGTGCTGATGAACAAACACAAGCAAACACAGTAAGCTGTATACTGACATTATTGATTGTTGTGTATACTGTATAAAATATAAAGTTAATAAGCAAAGTAGAAGAGAACTGAAAGCTGTTAGTTTTTCAGGTCAACTGTGAAGTGTGTATGGTGCTTTAGATTTCACAACATGTTCAAACAATGAGACAACAATATCAAAGTATGACTTTACTTTCTGAGGAATTAGGGACATTAACATGTCAGCCAGATTTGTACTGTATGTGAATAATCACTCACTTTTTGTCACAAAGAAGTCTATTTCAAATGATTCAGTGAGTCACAGTATTAGTTTTGTAAAATAACTATATCTATAACTGAAGGAATCTCTGTCTGTCTGTTAGTAGTAGGTAGGAGGTAGTGATGATTAATGAGTACTCTGTCCTTTGATGAAGGGGATTATATTTTCTGCATTTTTAAATGACAGCTGTAAAATTTCTGCTTTGTTTGCAGGAAAAGAGACAATAAAGAGAGTCTGGTGGACCAGTGGCTGAATGAGGATGTGGAATGGTCCAGATCTAATAGCTCAATTTACACATATAATGCTGGTAAGTATAACTTTAGACATACTTACTTAATTACTACAATGCGTGGTGAATGCATGGCTGGATTATCCTGTGGGGGTAGGAGAGGGTAGGGAGGTGGGGGATCTTGGGGAATGCTATTATGCTAGCAAGCATAGAGCAACAGTACTTAAAGGACTAGAACACAAAGTTGAACAAATTATCTAATAATGTAGTAATGACTATTGAGTACTCAATAATAATAATGTAGTAATAATATAGTAATAACTATTGAGTATTATGTAATAATGTAGTGATGATTGCTGAGTATAATGTATGATGTAGTAATGACTACAGATTAATGACTACTGAATACACACTACACACTAATGATAATGATGTGGTAATAAAATAGCAATAACATAGTAATTACTTACCGCAAACTAACTAATGATGTAGTAATAATGTAGTAATAACTGCTGAGTACTTGGATAATACTAATAATACTGTAATAATTACAGAGTGCTCAGATAATTATATTGTAATAATGTAGTAACTACTGAGTACTTGATAATACCATTGTAATAATGTAGTAATAACCCCTGACTACTCAGATGATAATATTGCAATAACTAACAGAGAGCTCAGATAGTAATACTGTAATAATTAGGGTGTGCTTAGATAATAATATTGCAATAATGTAGTAATAACTACTGAGTACTCAGATGATAATGATATTGTAATAACTAACAGAGAGCTCTGATAATAATATTGTAATAATTACAGAGAGCTCACTCTCACGAACAAAGTGAAATTGGTGGAATGTGTCAATCGCTTATAGCCACTAACTGCTGTACCATTTTTAGGAGCGTTCAGAAACCCTTCATTCACACAAGAAGAATCAGTCAGACAATCTGTGCCCATCTACCAGCTGACTCTACCATCTTTGGATACTGCCAACATACAGTCCAGCCCATCAGCAAGCATGTACACCCCTTCACAAACAGGAAACACAAACAATACTCCATTTTCTAATGGCAGTCCAGCCTCACCCCTCAGAGACTTCTCATCCAACCTGCCGGTCAGTGCATCTCTTCAGAAACACAGAAGATCAGTGTTGAGTGGTTCATTCAAGCACAATGAAGGTTTGATCATTTCAATAATTCTTTCTCTCCACAGATGAGAATAGGCAGGCCTCGGATCAGAACATCCTGGGATGCCTGAGCAGTGCACTGAACAGTGACTGGACCTCCACGCTAACTAATGATGACTTGCTTTCATGTCTTTCTGCTGCCTTCTCTTCATACCAGCTGTGCTGTAGATCTTTGTATTATTGCTTGATTTATTTATTGACTTCTTGGACTGACAACAGCCAAAGAGCTATTGTACTACGTATTCAATATTTATGATTGTATTGAACATCCTATAGATAATAGATGGTACTTTCAGGGAGCCTCTGATGCTCAGTGATCTCTGTGCTCAGTTGTGAAGCTGCAGTGAGTGGTTGTGTTGTCATTGGACAGAAATTCCAGTTGTACCTTTTCAGTTCTCAGGTACATTGATGCAGCTCCCTAGTTTAGTTGATGATAAGTCATGATGTAACCTGCAGCTGATAATGATGTCACATCAAAAATAATGACTTTGAAACTGTACACACCATATCAGTATGAAGATGGCAGAACAGAGAAGTTGAGCAGTTCACTGCCAACTAAACACTAAGTACTGAATGTGTTTGAAATAAGAATGTTTACTGGGCAAACAAGCTCCTTCATGTGTGAAATTTCTGCCAGATTGAGTAAGTAGTTTGTTGAGTAAGTGCAAATGTTTATCTCTGTCAGCCAAAGAAGATAAAAATCTGAGGGCAGAGAGAGATTAGAGGCAGATAGATGCAGAACAGGACACAGAATACACAATATGAATGTATCGTTTTTTGCACTGAGTTGATGTGGTTTTTATGGTTTGAATGCACTTTATGTACATTAAAAGTACCAGTTGTCAAAAAGAGCATTTTCTGACTCACAATTATTCAAGCTACATTTATTAATTACTGGTTTATTTAAGACAGTGAACATTAGTCAACACTGCATTAATTGCATCAGAATTGGCCAAAAAGGTCATTTTGGCAGAATAGGAGCACAAAAGAAAAAAGAAGAGTCACCAGAATAAGGTAATGACTTTTCTGGAATCAGAGATATAAAGTAGATCTGTTACTGTTGTGCTTTTGATATAGCAGGTATCTGGCAAGGGTTTAGAGAGGATTTAAGAGCAATTGGGCATTGAGGTGGAAGATGGGTGTGGGCAGACCAGATTGATGGGTTTTATTCTGGTTTTCTGCTTGTAACAATGTTGTGTTACGTCATGTTTCATACATACAATACTCACACATTATGAAATTTCCAAAATGGCATAGAATGACAATAAATTACAAATCACCTGAAATGTTCAGCTGTTCACTATTAAACTTCTTCCTGTTCTGTTCCAGGTGTCAAAATGTGTATAGGGAGCCTACAGTCGCCCTGGTACCAGAAGACTCCTTTCTTCGCAAGTTTAAGTGTGACCCTTGCTTGTCTGGTGGTGACTCTCTTGACAATTGAAGAATTATGTTATCTGAGGATGGTTTGAGGCCACGTCTGAACTACCAGTTACTGAGTTTGGTGAACAAACTGATGCCACAAAGGTCAACTTTGATAGTATGGGTTTTTTCATGGCCCCAAAGAACTGCAGTGACTATTATGGAACTATAATATCAAAGAGAGCAGAGGAAGAGACTTGACATTCATTTTATAGCTCCAGGGGGCATTCTTCTGTGAACCATCACCTATTGTAGAAACCCCCAAAACCGTCAGAAGAGGCAGCATCAGTTTACAGGTCATGTCATAAGGACAAGTCAGTTGGTCCTTGCAGAAGAAAGAGATCCTGTTTCATTGGCCAAGATTCATCCATTGACGAAGTTCTGCATTGTTTGAACTGTCCAAAGAGGATGATCATTATGTAAAGTTCAGTTTAAGTTTAGTTTAAGGTAGCATTCCTTCATCCATGTGGATATCTAAATTTCACCAACATTATCAACCTAGTGTGCAGAATGTCAAGCGGGAGGTGTTTGGTGTCACCTGTAGAGACTGACATCTACAGTAAATATACTTACAAGTCTTTATCTACAAGTAACATTTAATATTTTTTCCCCTTTATTTGGAATCATGTAACAGCAACAGGACACAGTCTCCATCATTAATTCCCTTTACACAGTGATCCATCTTTTCAGCTTTCCCTTTTACAATTTAATTATAAAAATGAGCATAATGAGAAAAGAGGTGTGTTCCATTGTGATAAAAAGTAAACTTATTAAAATAATTTTAATAGGCAAAAGGATCAAATTAACAAACTTAAATAAAAGCAGGCCAGTTCAGGGAAATATATATGTTCCATTCTTTCCAGATGTCTTCAAATTTAGAGTGATTCTTTCCATTATAGATATTTCAGAAGTAAGAAGTAAGAAGTAAGCACGTGATTAACACTGTTAGCGAGGACTTGCAGATGTTGTGTCACTGTGGCCATTTCCTTCTGATCAGTGCTGAGTGCAGAACCCTGCTTGTCCACCAGATGTCAGAGGTGCTGAAACTCCTCTGGGTCCATTCTTGGCCAGATTGTACTGTTACATCAGAGAGGACCCACAGACAGAATCACAGGCCAGAGACAGGAGTTAGGCAAAGTTTACTAGGGCAAAGCAGTGCAGTCCATTCATAGATCATAAGATCATTTAGCCATTTCAGAATCTTAATCTCTGGGAACATTCTTAGTGAAAACATTTAACCATGTTTTCAGAGATAAATTGATCCATTTATTACCTTTTTCCATCAAGCCTTTGAATAGTCTTTTGTCCCCTAGGTGTGCTTGAATTGGGATGGGACTGTATCCAGTGTATTCTCTTCAATTTCTTTCCATCTTGCCTCATAATTGGAATTATACAACAAAACAAGATCCTCAACTGGACCACAATATGATAGTGAATAGGGAATGATAGTCCTCCTTTGTTCTTTGGCAGTTGAAGTGTTTTAAATATTATCCTTGTTTTTTTCCCTTGCCAAATGTATCTCAATATTAGTTTATCCCAATTCTTAAATTATTTGTTATTTTTATTGGAACTGAAACAGATATAATATCCAATTTATCCAATCCAATGCAACTTAATACTGGAATAAGGTTCCATCACCTTATAGCCTCTTATTTTCTGACTTAATAGGTCAAAATCTAAGTCTGTTGGGATATTTACCCCTAGGTACCTCATATGATCCAGGCCCACCCTAATTGGATAAGAGCTTAGGGTCTTAACTTAATATTTGGGTCTTTTGAATATTCAATTTATAGCCTGAAACTGAGCAAAAAGTAAAGCAATTTGACAAACTAATTTCATTTGCAAATAAAGAAATTCAACATTCTTGATCTAGCATTTGTATACCAGTGATATTATTGTTCTTGTCACACTCAATGACCTCCTCCTCACCATTTCCCCCCATTGGATCACCTGCTCTCCTGCAGACTCTTTCCAGATGACTGTGTACAACTGCCTGTTTTTGCCTATATTTGAATCTGCTCTGGGGTCCAACTTAAGATCTAAACATAACAGTTCTGGGTGACCCCCTGACTTAACAATTTAATAAACAATGCAAGCAATAATGGACAGACTTGTCTGGTCTCACTTTCCAAGCTGAATGAGTTTGATAATGCTCCAATTATCTTTATTTTGGCCTTTGGGCTAATACTTTGTTTTCATAAAAGTCTAATGAAATCCAGATTTCTCCAGTATTAAATATAGAAACTCCCAATTAACTTGATCAAAGGCTCAATAATACCGCCTGAAGTTTATTTCTATTTAACTGTTCATGTTGATGTTCTCAACATGTAATGATCTATGAGTATTGGAATATTTGTGGGTAAAGATCTAGTCTTGGTCCAGTACACTTATCGGTTACATTTAGCTTTACTGTCTTTTGGTATCAAAGAGATCACTGCTTCTTTCCAAGGAGTAGGAGCAATGCCTGTTCAGTACATGATTATACGTGGCTTTCACCATAGGGGCGAGCAGACCTTTCATCTCCTTGTACCACTCTCATTTGGAGACTCTAGGAACCACAAGTAAACCTCCTTTTACAGAGTGAAGTGATCTACTGGGACAATAGGGAACTATGAGCTCTTTGAGATACAATGGAGTTTGGTCATCCAGGCCTTTATGTCTTTAACCCATAAGAACCCACGGTGACACAGGTGTCACAAGCCCTTTAAATGTTCTGGAAAGTTCCTTATACAGCTTTACCCTTAACCTTAACTCATGAAGTCCCAAAGTGACACATGCTGAACATCACGGTAGTTCATGTGACAGATCATGTGACTTTATGTTTCCCATAACAACATTTCCAAGATGGCTATGTACCAGGTCACCACAAGGGGCACAGCTAGCCAAATTTAAAAAGCTTGTTTTTTGTTGATTCAAGCCATTTAAGAATTCTAATGCTTACATAACAGGTCCTTTATTACATTTAACCTGTTGTAAACACACTAAATGAACAAACTGATATCAAACAAATCAGATAAATATCGTTGTAACATATATGTCATGAAGGGGGGGGGGGGGGTATTTTGAATAAAATGCCAGAAATGTGATCTATTTAGTCTGTCCTATGTCCCCCATAATTTTCCTTGAAGGAGAAATGGGTCTGGGTTCTTATGGGTTAAGACATATCTGAAAGTCTTCATAGATAAATACAGCTGGGTGTCATCTGCATAGCGATTTTGTGATGCTTTCTGATAATATTTCCTAAAGAAATCTTATAAAGAGTAAACAAAAAATCAGTCCTAGCATAGACCCCTGTGGAATTCCATGGTTAAACTTTAGTCTGCAAGGAAAAGTCCTTGTTAACATGAACAAACTGGAATCTATCTGATTCTATCTTCTGACTTAAACCAGCCTAGTGCAATTCCTTTAATCCCAGTAAGGTGTTCCAGTCTCTGTAATAAAATATTATGATTGATGGTGTCAAATGCAGCACTAAGATCCAACAGGACAAGTATGGAGGCCAGTTTATTGTCTGAGGCCATTAGAAGATCATTGGTAACTTTCACCAGTGCTGCTTCTGTGCTATGGTGTTCTCTAAATCCTGACTGAAAATCTTTAAACAAACCCTTCCTATGTAGATGATCACATCATTGGTTTGCAACATCTTTTTCAAGGGTTTCAGAAATGAAAGGGAGGTTAGATATAGGTATATAATTGGCTAAAACATCTGGGTAAAGGGTAGTTTTTTTTAAGTAGAGGTTTAATTACTGCAATCTTAAAAGTATGCGATACATAGCCTATTGATAGAGGTAAATCGATCATTGATATCATTACAACATTGACCAAATTGATGATTGATTGACAGGAGTGTGAATTAATGGTAGAACATCTTGGTTGGTTTAAGGTCTAAAAGACAGATTGATGGTTTAGATGATGAAACTATGGAAGCTCTGAGAGATTTAAAGGTGAGAAGGTGTTGCAGTTCACTCAAATGTGACAATTTTATTAGTGAAGAAGCCCATGAAGTCATGTCTACTGAGAGTTAAAGGAAAAGATGGTTCAATAGAGCTGTGACTCTGTCAGACTGGTTACAGGACTGAAAATAAACCTATTGTATCTATTCTATTGTCTATTGTATTGACAAATTGCATTGGAGTAAATAACAATGGTATTTTCTCCTTGAATTTAGCTATAGCATCATCAGATAGACTTTTCCCAGGTGCTGTGTCCTCCATTATTGAAAACTAAACGTTATTAAAAAATGGTCCAACAAAACAGGGTTTTGAGGAAATATTATTAAATGTTTGTATTAGATGCCAGTTGAGTCTAATAATGAATTAAATTCAGAACTAAGGCTGTCACTGGCAGCATCTACATGAATATTGAAATCACCCACTTTAATGACTTTATCTGTACTGGCTATACTCCATTTTCCAGTTCCAGTATGAAAGACTAAGAGTCAGGCTTTCAAGTGAGTTATAACTTAGTTTTGGTCTAGGGTTGATTAATAAGATGAACTGAAATATGGCAACTACCCCTCCTCCTCCACCTGTGTTACAGGGAATATGAAAATTAATATGAGTAGGGGGGTTGATTCATTTAGACTGACATATTCTTCCTGCTGTAACCAGGTTTCAGTCACACAAAATATATCAATGAGATGATCAGTTATCAAATCTTTGACTAACAGGAGTTAGATTTTGGAGTGTGATATTTGATAGTACACCTTTAATTGTATTTTTCAGATCTGAAATAATAGTTGTATTCATTTTTATTAGGTTTTTATGTATAACTCCCCTTCTGCTTAAGTTTGACATGCGGCTGTACGGTCAGATTGGGCAGGGGTCCAGAGAAAACTATGGAGTCCAACATCGTTTGGGCAAAGTTACACACCAACTCCACATTAATCTTTGTGACTTCTGACTGGCATAGTCAGGTGTCATTACAGCCGACGTGACTAACAATGTTACAGTATCTATGCTTATCCTTAGCCAGCAATTTTAAATATGACTCGAAGTCGCCCGCTCTGGCCTCAGGGATACATTTAACTATGGTTGCTGGTGTTGCTAACTTAACATTTCTCAAAATAGAGCTACCAATAACCAGAGTTGGTCAGCGGGTGAGAATTTGTTTGAAATGCATACTGGTTGGTGGTGGACTGGGGGCTTCTGCTTATGGCTATGCCTCTGGCTTCAAACCGTCACCCAGCCCCCCTGGCTAGATCCTGCTGCTCGGGAGCTGCTGGGGGTGAAACGTGAAGAGCTACACTGGGTTGGCCCTCACCAACTACCAGGGACTGGCTTGCGGTGTTAGCATTAGCATTAGAGTATTTCTAGGGTGCAGAGCCACACCTCCAGTTCACAAAGACTCAACTCCAAAACCATAAAAGAACTACATTTATTGTCCATTCCATTTCTGCTAAAGGAGGCAGAGGAATAACTGAACATTGAGCACACTGCTAATTGCTAAGATGAGGTACTGTACGTTTAAATGCAAAACAGTTAACTGGTCAAAGTATTGGCGAAAAATAGCTACATTAACTAGGTATAGATAAGGTGAGGCGAAGCAAGGATAAAGGAATTATTTTTAACTTATGCATGCCTAGAAGTCTCTTTTTTGTACAAGTGTTCAACAGATATTGGAGGTACAGCTGGGATTGATTAACTTCATGCTCAGTGTGACAAGAACGCCAACAGGGATTAATTGACGATGGCGGGAGAACACAACATCAGGGCAGCTACAACAAACAGAATGGACCTGAAGGAGCTGGCAGAGACTCTGTCTCAGAGACTATTGCAATGGGATCAGCTTAAAGAGGTCTGTGTTGAGGCTAATATTCCAATTGGAAATGTCACAACAAGGCAAGTGTTAATCACAGAATCATTTCTGATCACAGAATCCATGGACAGTGCAATCAGTGATGAAGAGGAGGATGTTGCAATGTGTTCAAGGACAAGGACAATACTGAAATTGGTTGGACAGATAATTGAAAACACTGGAAATACTGGGGGTGAGGGAGGCTGTTAGGAGTTAGGAGGCTGAGTGAAAGAATGAGCAGCACTTCTTCAAGTCAAGCTTCAGCAAGCTAAAGCACCGGCTATTGCCAGTTCCAGAGACTCAGAGCTTTATGAAAAATAAGGTTGCTCAGAGAAGAAATGTCAGAGATTAAGAAAAAGCATGACTAACCATCAGGGGCTCACCTGTAGAGTAAAAATTAATGTAAATGAGGATGTAAAGTGTGTCAGGGGTAGGGAACAGGTGATCAGTGTGAACACTGTTTCAAGTGTGGACAGTTGTGAGACACTTCTCAAGGGGATGTGGAGGACAAAGGATGCTGGCAGGAGCATTTTACAGTTTGAAGGTGACAATCCAGACAGTGACACCCCCAAACTCACAAGCTACAAGCCAAACTGAACCAGATGGCAAGGTCCATGAGCTGCTTCATGAGAGAATCAGGCAGCTGGAGGTGAAGAAAAGGGGGAAAACTGAACAGATATGGTATGCCAGTCATCTTTGAATAAGTCGACAAGCCAAGATGAAAGCCCTTATTGGGAGGAAGTGTATGGTGGATTGTCTTTTTAATGGAGTAGCAATGCAAGCATTGTGGGATACTGGTTCACAGGTCACGATTATTAATGAAAGCTGGAGAAAGTCTTGTATTCCACCTTTAGGAAGCCTACGTGTGGAGTCTGGATGAACTCCTGAGTGAGACCCTTGTTGGCAAAGCAGCAAACCAGACACTTACAGGCTGGGTTGAGCTTAAGTTACAGTTGTGTTCTGGTAAAAACCCACAGTCAGAAGTGCTTGTGTTGGTGCTTGTCTCTAATGAGCCAGGAGAAGCTGAGCCACCAATCATTGGCTATAATGCAATCAAGCAACTGGTAATGAATGGAATGGAGCAGTATCCAGAAGTTACACCTGCTGTGGCATATGAAGCTTTCTCTATTGACTGCAAAACCAGTGGAAATTCCAAAGTGGCCAGAGGGGGTGCATATCCCTGAAACTGTTGTCTGCCTGCAGAAGGGAATTTGGTCTAAGGTGTCTATCCCAGTCACAAATGGCAACAACCAGGACATTACTCTCACCCCTCACACAGTACTTGGACAGTTACAGCAAGTTAAGGCTATTTACCCAGTAGATGCAAGACCAGCCAGGGTCAATCACATAAGTGTAAATCACAGTCCATATACTCATTGCAATAGTCTATGTCCATAAGAAAGACAGGAGTTCACATTTGTGTGTGGATTACAGAGAGTTGAACCGGAAATCCTTTTCCTATCATTGGGGTTTCCTTGAGGAGAGCAGCAGACCACTGACAGCCTTTATAACACCTTGGGGGCTATATGAGTTGGTAAGGATCCCTTTTGGCCTGTCCTCAACTCCAGCAGAGTTCCAGCGCAGTATGGAGGAGTGCCTTGTGATTTGAGAGATGAAGCCTGTCAGCTGTATTTTGATGACAACCTCATCCACAGCAAGATTTTTGAGGACCATCTGCATGACATGAGAGAGGTGTTACTATCAAGTGTATGGAGTAAAACTGACAGCTAAAAAGTGTGAAGTGTATCAAGGTAAAGTTCCTGGGAAAGATTGTATCCAAAGATTGCTACTGTATGTATTAAATTTTCACACATCGCCAAGCCCCTGTCTAGTTAGTCTGTTATCTAATAAAAAGAATCAGACTCAGATCAGATGGGAGTAGGAGCAGAGGGAAACACAAAAAGTCAGACCAGCTGCCGGATCACCTGGACAGAAGAGCACCAGGAAGTGCTCTGACAGTTTATAGAGTACCTGATCCACCCTCCATTCCTAGGCTACCCAGCCTTTGAGAAACCATTCATACTGCATTGTGATGCCTCTCAGGATGGGTTGGTGCAATACTGTACCAAAATCAGTATGGCAAGCTGGTGGTCATCGGCTATAGATCGAGAACACTAACAGCTCCAGAAAATAATTACCACCTCCATTTTGGAAATTTTGAGTTTTTAGCAATGAAGTGGGCAATTTGAGAATGGCAAGGCAAGGCAAGGCAATTTTATTTGTATAGCCCATTTTTACAAACAGTTTGTCTCAAAGGGCTTTACATAGCATCATAACAACATCCTCTGCCCTTAGACCCTCACATCGACTGAGGAAAAACTCAAGACAAAAAACCCTTTTAACAGGGAAAAAAAAAAAAAGAGAGAAACCTCATGGTGAGCAACAGAGGAGGGATC
>CM076655.1:0-31011 GCA_038496675.1 Rachycentron canadum
CTCTTCTCTTCTCTTCTCTTCTCTTCTCTTCTCTTCTCTTCTCTTCTTCCATTACCTTTTTAACCTGATGACAGTGAAGTGAGAAGTGAAGAAGTGGGGAAGAGAAAGTGGTCAGCAGGAAAAAATGAGAGAAAAAAGGCCAGAGAAAGAAAAGAAGAAAGGAGATGTGGTGAAAACAGCTTATACTCCTTTAAGACGCCTTTTAGAGGTTCAGACTCTTGTCATTACACCTGTCAGCACCATCCACTGTAATTGATGCAAGTACACAGAGGTACACAAACCACAGAGGCTTATCACACATGGGACACTCACATGTGTTAAAAAAGTAAACAAAATGAGTCCATTCACACACACATACTGTCCATAAGCACACACAGAAACCCAATAACAGATAAATGTACATATTCACACACAAAAAACGTTGCACCATCGGTACAGCAACATTTACCACACAGTAGGACACACACACACACGCAGCACTGCTTATTGAAAGCATGGCAGCACTTTCAACCCCAGACGGCTCCTCTCTGCCCACCTGTCAAAAAAGAGAAAAATTCACCTGGCTGGTATCTCAATCTTCTTCAGCGCTTAGCTTAGCTTAGACCAACCATCTGGCTCAGCAGCTCTGATTCCCTCCCTCCCTCTGTACTAACTCTCACTCTCTCTTAGTCTTTTTAATGCGTGTCAGCAGTTGCCCGGCACAGCAGTCTTAGTAAGGCTGCTAACGTGGCTAAGTGTCCCTGGGCCTCTTAGTTAGTGGGTGCTGTGTTTCTTTATATATATATATGTGTGTGTGTGTGTGTATGTGTGTGCATGCATGTGTGTGTTTGTGTGTATGATTCACAGATGGCAACAGGAGGGGAGGGAGAGTTGGAGGGGGTGATGGAGAGAGCTGTCTGAGGCTCCAGCAGCTCTCATGTCTCTCAGGCAAGGCGGTCTGTCTGCGGGCATCTGCACTGGCAGCCCCCCCCCCAAATACACACACACACACGCGCGCCTCCCCCCACTTTCCTGTCCTCCATCGCCACGGCCACCTCACCATCCAGCGTCGCGGCTTGGCAACAATCCGCAGTCCCTGAAAGATGATTCCCCTTGACCTCACTTCACCGCCAACCTTCTCTGTTTGCCACAGCAGATGATTAGCTTGATAAATGATATGGGTGAATTATACATTATGGTTACATTGGGAGAGGAACAGCCTGTGGGGAGTGTGGCTAAAAGTTGCCCAGGGAGTAGAGTCTGTCTGTGCAAGCACACGTCTGTGTGCACATCTGCATATGTGTGTGTGGACGTGGACTCGTGTGTTGTGTTGTGTCTGCCTGGTTGTCAGAGAGTGATGGTCTTTGATTTGAAGCTGGTCTCAGGGTTTGTGTTGGCCTGTGAAACTTTGAAGATGATTAGATGAGTTGTGTTTGTAGTGTACCCTCTAAGATTGCTTCGTTCTGTCTGCTGCTGGCTTATTGATCACAGCACAGCGAGTGGCAGCTTTATATATAACGACATGGCTCCTCACTATAGGAAGATGGGTCAAAATAAATTTTTCTTCTTAGATGTTTCTTTGAACTCACAGTTTTAAGTATCTGTCTGTCTGTCTTTTTTTTAATGCAACAGTTAAGCCACAGCACAGTTGTGGAGAACATAGTACAGGTCTGAAATTTAGTTTGACCCTGTTGTCTCCTGGTGGCACCTGCACAAAGACAAGAAAGAACTTGTTTGGAGAGTTTACCTGCTTCACTACCTGCTTCAGCAGAGAGAGAAGGGGAGTAACTTTCGGTTTTGACAGGATTTCTGAATGCATACCATACACCACTAAGCACACATGCACACACATACACACACAGACACACACTAATTTATGCAGACATTCTCTTTGAGTAATTTTGCTCTGATTGGCTTAGACACTGCAGCGGCACAGCATGTACGGCCGGCACAGTTGACACATCTGTTCCTGAGATTCATGGAGGTTTGGGCGCTGGAGGTGTTGGTATGCACTGATTAGCACGAGGCTGTCTTTATCCAAACCGCCGGGTTTCCTACTGGGCTTCCATAAACTGTTTACTAAGGAGTCTGTTGCCATGGTTTTCAGCCATGTTCCAATCAGTCTTTTTTTGACCACTCAGCTTTATTTATTCCTATAAAAGCCCATGCCTTCTGCATCAACCAACTGTTGTACCCCTTGGAGCAATTGTTCTGAATCATGTATATGCTGAATTTCATTCATCTGCAGGATAAGGGGCTTGGATGATGATTGAAGCCTGATTGGATGAGCTCTGGAGAGAGTCTTTACAAGCTGACACCTTTGGCTCATGGGTGATTTTGAAACGGAAGCTTTAATAAAAGAAAGAGATCACTATCATAATAACCTAATAACTCTGTCCTCTACGTGTGTGCGGGGATTGTAGTTAGAAACACATGCTGGCCATAGTTTTTGATCTCCCATGAAAACGACATTTTTCAAAAAACTTACCTTAATGACACCCCTGGGCAAGATACTATAAAAGTGAGATAAGATAAGGCATTTTTTTACAACCAAAATTATCCATTACTCTTATCCTGCATGTCCTTTGTCTTTAATCCTTTCAATTTCCCCTCTCGCCGTCTCTGTCTCCCGTCTGCTCTGCTTTAATAAGGAGAAAAAACTCTCTCATAGATCTGACAAAGTTCAAGCAGCAGAGACATGAAGCTGCTCCCAGAGGTCAGGTCACACCTGAAAAGTGGACCGATGCTCGGCTTGTCAGTGAGGTCAGGGGTTTGTCTTCCTATAGGCTGCAGGCTGCATCTTTAGTGTTTAATAGTCTTGTAAGCTGTTTATTTCAACCCTTTGCACCTCTCTTAACAGGAAGCAGTATCCCTCAATTGAATTGCAGCTAATTAAATACTACACACGTGTAAAGTCAACAGACAAAGGTGTCATACACCCCCCATCCCCTGCCTTTGTCTTGCCTCTCCTCCCACTACTTTAGGTTGTTCTTTTAATTTAAACATTCTGCTCGAGTTGAATGAATTTTTAAACATTTACCCTACTTTTACATGACTTCTCTGCCTTTTTTTCTCAGTGTCTCTTTGAATACTGAACACTTAACTGAACATGGTGTGGTTAAGGAACTGAATTTGAAATGTTGGTGGTGGATTTTTTTTATTTTTTTTTAAGCCACACAGAAATGAACTGAGACATAATAATGCTGTTTCTTGATCCCACCAGTGTGGTAGTTGCATGATATTAAAGGAATAATTGAACTGATTGTTGTGTTAGATGAGAAGGTCACAGTACCTCATAATGTTGATTGTTGAGAAATATGATGTTGTTCCTTTCTGTAACTTATGTGTTTGTACAGACTAAACATAAAATACAACATAAGTGAGGTTTAGAGCTGTTGGTAAGCTATTGTATTTTATGTGGTTGATGTATAAAGTTGATGGTGGGATTGAGCACGTATTTCCTACAAGACAGCACAAAAGCATCTTTTCCTAAAATGTTGAACTATTCCTTTAATCTTAATTTGTATGGTAGTAATTTTGCCTTTGGACAAAAGTGGATAAATATTTAGATGATTGCCATTATACGCTTTGACCACCTCATCCTATATTCAGTCTTTGGGGTTAACTATTTATATTATTCACCAGCTGAATCCAGGTTTGTTTTTGTTTTTTTAATTTTATTTTTTTATTAACCTCCCCCCTGACTGTCCCCTCAAGCCCAGCTTTTCAATGGCCAGTTTGTGGCAACACAAGGTGACGTGTGACTCTCTGCAGAGTGTAAAGATAATCATTGGGCAATTAATGGGCACCAAAAGGGAACCATTAGTGATGTGTAAACTTGCGATACCTGCTTGGTGTGTGATGGGGGGTCGGAGGAGGAGAAGAACTCAGAACAATAACAAACTTGGTATTTAAATTGCACCATGCAAATGCAATGAAATGAGACATAAAGTTTACTGGTGCCCGAGGTGTGTTTATTTTGATGATTGTGTTTGGCTGCTGGGTGAGAGCAGCTGAGGATGTTTTCTTGTGTAAACTGTGGTGCCAGCTGTTACAGTGCACTAACCCTCTGTTAGTGGGTTGGAAATTGGAAGTTCAAATGCATCAAACCTCAGGATGAAATGCTAACATGCTGTGTTTTCTTGTGGAAGCTCCTGTCTTCTTGCAGCTTACTTTCTCTCTTTTGCTTCCTAATAACGCTCCTGTCTCATTAATAAGTGAGTCAATCAGCCAGCCAGCCAACTCATGTGTTTATTGTTTGGAGTCCTATTTCTCCCATCTTGGAAAAGCAGAAGAGTTAAAAAAAAAACTGAGGAAAGAGGTGAAATGATGGACTTCAACAATCTGTTTTCCCTCGCAGCATGCAGCTGCCACTTGTTAATCTTTGCCCTCCTGTATGATAACACAGTTGTTGTTGTGGTGGTTTGAATGGTTTGAGAAAAAAAAGAACTTTGCCTGAATGAGTGGATGGTAGTGAGTGACAGTGGGATCCAGTGATAACTGAGGGAAGCAACAGGAACTTCAAGGATACTGAAAGCTTAAAGTGTCTTATGATCCTCCCAAACCTCCCCATTGGATTGCCTAGAACCCTACACATGCACTCTCACACACACGCACACTCACACACACGAACACACACACATGCATGCACGCAGTCATGTGATTCAACTAACATGCATACACATAGATGCACACTTTCACAGACAAAGCCTTCTGAAGACTCGAGAGTTGTTTTCTTTTTTAAGTCTCAACATAGATCTTTTTTATTTCCATTACTGTTACAGCATAGTGTGTCTGTGCGTGCGTGCATGTGTACTCCTCTACAATCAAAGGCATCTATTTTATGTTACTACTGCCCTACATATCGGTGCTGAGGTAGAAACCCATCAAGGGGAATATTCTAATTAACAATACTGCAGTTCTCCCTGACACCTCTATCTGTGGCAATATCTTTTCAACTTGCGGCATCCTCACCTCAAAAGCATCCATTCAGCAGGGAACGTGCAAAACACACACAGGGTTATGTGTATTCTTTGCTGCAAGGAAAATACTGAAGACTGATCTAGACAGGAGTCATTTTGCTGCAAATAGGACAGTAAGAGGGGGAGAGAAATGCAGGCAGGCAGGTTGCCACGAAGGGGAAATGCACACAGATGGCCTTGACAGACTGACAGACAGAGGATGAGAAAAAAGTAGACTAACGAAGAGGCAGACACAAAGACACACATACGTACAGGATGTATGTACATCCAGATACCTGCACCACAGGGTGAGCACAGCTGAGTGTTGTGGCCAATCCTCATAGAATTTTGCATTCACATGTATACACTTGAGGATTAGACCTGTGTTTTGGACCACGATTGGCTTTTTATTAAATCTCTGCCAATCACCCTAATCCAGTTCTGATACGATGCCCTAGTCGTGATTTGAATTGTCTAATATTTTCTTTTTTTCTATGAATTTTTAAATGATGGCTTCTCCGAATTAATAATAAAACAGAAATCCCAAACATGAGCTGATTCCAGCTTCTCAAGTGTGAGAATTTACTACTTTTCTCATTGTAACTGAATGGTTTTGACCCTTTGTGCTGTCAGTGAGACAAAACAAGTAGTTACCCTGGGTTTTTCCATATTTTATCAACTAAACTTTAATTGTTTAATCAAATTAATTATTAGTAGATTATAGAAAATTCCCTGCATTCCTTTGAAAAGTAAAAACATCTCTAGAACTTCCCTATTCACACCTGTCTTCTAGTAATTTATATACTGCAAATATGTCACAACAAATATATTTGGAAAGAGAAGTAATACTGCCTGAATAATGTTTTTAATCAACCTAATGTTGCAAAATATTTATACTGAAAGTGTCTAAAAATGTTCAATGCATTTAATCCCTTTTCCTGACAACATCTGTAACACTTAGTCTTGCTTTACTGTCAACAGTGTCTTAAAGTATCACACAAGACTTGTTTACGTAATTGTAACTTGTGACTGAAACAGTCTTACAGGGTGTGAATGCTCATCTCTAGTGCCAAGAACTTAACTTAAAATGTTACAACTCACCATAATCCTTACAGCAGTTAAATATACATCAAAATCGTGGCAAAACTAGCAATTAATATATAAAAATAAGTTCAAGGAGACTCAGTTGTTATTATTCTTTCTTCTCTTTACTGCCATGTAGAGTTTAAGGCCATTTAAGGAGTTTGCCACTCATAAAGGAAACATCTATACGTTGTTTGGCGTGAATGTATATTTGATTTTGTCACAAAGCATCATTGTCCAGTCGCTTCAGTGGAAAAGCGTTTGTTTTAGTTTTATCTATGATGACTAATAGCAATATAGATGGAGGTTGGTGGCAGCAGGCGGGCCCCAGCTCTTGGTGGCTGATGATCTGTCAGGGATGGGGGGAGGCTGGGCTGGAAATCCTGCTGGGTCTTTTGTCACCCCTGCTAATTGAGTGATCCTGGTGACCCTGTCGTTGCTGCCTGGTAACACATCAACAGGAGCTGGTGCCGCTGCCCACCACTTAAAGTCATAACTAGACCTCTAGTTCTATGATGGGTGGTGGTTGCGAGATGCATTGCTACATTGATGGATGAAATGATGGAAGGATAGATGCTAGATGAAGGCTGGATGTAGTGGCTATAGTCATAGTCAGGAAGCAAGGTTAAGTGCAGTTCAGTGGCTCGGCATTGATGCTTTCACCATTTCTGCTTTGTCTCCTTGCAGGGCTGACAGAGCTAGAATTGATTGAAATCATAGGCACTCTAAGGCACATTGAATAAAAGCATCCAACTGGTCTGTGGCTTTATGAAAGCACCGAAGGATGCATACAAGAGTTGAAGGGAGATATAAACTGTATATTGTTCTTTGGGAAATTTCCTTGCTGCAGGTATGAAGGCTTACTGTGAGGATGAAGGGATGCTTGGACCGTTAGACCGTTTTAAAATTAGTATGCTACGAACATATGAGAATAACACTTGACAGATGCTCACAGGGTGATATCATGCCCCATCTTATGATTTTTCATCAAGTATGCTATAACAGCTGCACTTGTACATCTCACTCAGTGGTGACAGTTGTAGCATGCCAAGTCTTCAAAAAAAAAAAAAAAAAAAAAATCACTCATATTTCAATGCATGCCTTTGGAATCTCTTTTAGAGAACATGTGACACTTTTCAGATAAGTGTTTTTGTGTTAACAAAATGGAAATCTGAATTTTGCTAAGCTAATTATAGCTTGTAGCCCGTTGCTAAGCAACCTAATGACAGGAGACAGCAGGGAGTCAAGAATCTAACCTTTGGCTGGATAGAGCCAAGAGGTGACATTTGGATTTCCTTCATATCACCCTCTATTGATGCACTGCGTCCTCTCTGTGGCTGTATTGCACTTTACGGTTCAAATGGTGAAAAGAGTGCTTTAAAGTAACTGAATTTTTTATGTTTATAATGAGGAAGAAAAACTGTTTCTACTCCAGTAAGAAAATGTAATGCTTTCAATCAATGTCAGAGACCTTTATTATGGAGCTGTTATGAAAATGATAGTCCTTATATATGGACCTATATGAAGATGTAGAAATGTGCACTTAGTTATGTCATCATAGGCTTTTTATTTCTACTTACAGAGCATAAAACACATTGGGTGTCAGAGAAATGTACACATCAAAATTACTTACATAATGCAACTACTGGGCTGAGGATTTTCTGTTGTTGCCTCATGACATGGTCATGTTATTGGATTAAATTCTTGAGCACATCCATGCACAAGTAACCACTGTGCTAGATAGTTTACCTTGACTCTGTGTTAGAGTAATACCACAATATCTTGAAGCTTTCTCTTTTGAAGTGCTGGAGCATCAGTGCACCAAGTATGTAACAAGGCACCTCAGTTATAGCTTCATATACAGGCACCAGTGGATTGCTGTCTGTCTTTGGTTAAATAATATTGATTTCACTAAAATACTGCAGCACAGATCGGCCAAAGACAAGATCTGTTTGCTCAGAAAATTTCTTTGTGGGTGTCTGATTTTTCCTCCTATCAAGGGGGAGTGTTGGGGGGGGTGGGGGGAATCCAAGGCTCAGCGCCAAAATAGTTTTGAAGTATCTGTGAAAAGACTCCTCTTAATCCGTTTTATTTGCTCTGCTACCTCCGAACCATTTGTCCACGCAGAGCTCCCAAACCCTCCACTCCACCCAGCCATCTCGGGGATTTAGTGTGGTAGAGCAGAGGTGCAAGAGCCCACAGACAGTTAAAAAAAAAAAAAAGCCATCTGGCCAAGGGGGGGGTTTAGTGAGGTGGGGGTGTTGGGAGGTTTGGGGCGGAGGAGTCGTGCTGGGCAATCAAAATGACGGACAGCAGTGAGAAGTGTTTTGCGGGCTCCCACGTACATGCAAAGTAGCCCGACTTGTGAGCTTTCACAGCTCCCTCTGGTCTTCAGGTAAACACTGACCGGCAGAGGTATGCACAGCCTTTCCCCACCTCAGTGTTTGTGTGTGTATTTGTGTTTGTGTATGGTAATAATGTGTTTGTTGGCGTGCTTGTGAGAGGAAAGAGTGAACTTTCTTGTGTTTACGTCCATGTCAGTGGCTCATGTATTTGTGTGTTCTACAAGAAAGGCTGCCAAGTTTATTTCTGTAGTTTTACTGCTTGTTTGCCAACAATAGTGTTTGCCGGTAGAAAATGTTTGACCAGAGAAGTCAGGGTTAGCAGGTGAAATAAACAGCATCCATATTTCATGAACCATCAAAAAAAAAAAAACCTTCTTGGATTCGACACAGGCTCAGTTCTAAGGACACTGTGAAATGGGTGCACAATTGTTCCTCTTCGCTCTGAGCAAATATTATAATCCTATTCTCTTATGCTTTCCATCTTGCCCTCTCTCCCTAATGTTCACCCCAGTGGCGGCCCCTTTCCCTGAGTGAAAACCCCTCCGAATGTGTGGAGGCTTCATTTTTCACTCTCCCTTTGGGGCTCTGTTGTCAGAGAGCAGCCCTTAGGAAGTCTTTATTTCTGCCAGGCAGGGCCTCTTGCGTTCCTCCACCCTCTCCCTCCGTTCTCATGGCTGTCCCCCCCACCTGCTGGGATCCTGATCCCAGCCAGGGCAGGGCTTCAGCGGGGGACAATTACTGCTGCTCCCCAGCTTTGATCATCTGACCACATGGAAGCATAACAGCTGACCACATGTTTCAACAGACAAGAAGAAGAAGTAAAGAGAGAAAAGAGGAAGAGTTAGAATAGGGTGCAAAGAAGAAAAGAAATCCCCTTTTCATTTAAGTTGAGCCCAAAGTTCCATTCCACTTTGGAAGCTTTAGCCCGAATGGTCAGATCTGTGTTTCAGACAGTTTCCTTTGATGCTGATTATTTATTTGGATCAGGGAAACCATACTTATTACGGACTATGTCTGGCTACAGCCTCCAATAAAGTTCGGTTTCAATTTGCCACTCTCTCTTTTGTGAGTGCCGCAGAGAGAGAAAGAGAGAAGCAATTTGACGCAGCCCTTGTAAAAAGTGAGTGCTAAGTCTGCTGGTATTGTCGGCCAAATTGTCAGGAGGCCAACTGGGCTCTGCTGTCGAGTTCTGGGCACTGCCTGGCTTTTTCTCAACCTAGGCCTCTGTTTCATTCAGACAGCTTCTCCACAAAGTCAGAAGCTTTTCATGTGGGCCCACAGGGGTTACCGTGGTAAACTGGCTCAGTCACAAAGTCACCATCACATCCACACCTCAGATAATAAATAATACAAGTGAAATAGCAATAAAGATATTGAGGGCAATTGTAGCTATGGAGGTGGGAGAAATATGTTGACTCAGCTGCATTCAGGATACCAGTTACTGAAGTAAATACAACCAAAGTACTTGTTATTCTGAAAGAATGCAGTTTTTAAGTGTTGTATGCAAACAAGTCACATTAACATATGGGGAGATGTTAAATGCAGATAAGATGATTGCTGGTGTAATATTCTTTTTTTTTAATATCTTATTTTCTTGTTGTGTAGAAATCCACCATGTTGGGGGGGTATCTACTCATAAGATCTGGACCAAGGTGGTTAGATGGAAACTGACAAGGCTGAAGCAAAGGGGAGGGAGCCTGCTTTGCTCAGCTTGTCAGGGATGGCCTCTTGGAGTGTCCCAATTGTGGAGGAGATCACTTTACCACATTAAGGGTGCCTCAAAAGAACCTCTTCAACAGCACTTTGGCCCAGCTTGGAAGAACAGGGCTTGTTTTGACTGGTCTGCCACCTTTTATTGTCACCACTCTGCCGACCAACAGTTTGCTCATGCCTCAGCTACACTGCCACTGTGCTCTCTGGAAGACGCTCACACAACATATGTGCACAAACACATGCGTGTACTGAAAGCTGGAATGCAAATGTGCACACATGCACATACACGTTCCAACATACACTTGCACACACACACACACACACACACACACACACACACACACTCACACATAGACACACATGAAAACCCCAGGGTATTCTGAAGAGGCTGGAAAGATCGGAATCAGCTTTGATGATAGTGTTCGTCAAACAAAGCATATGAGCATTATAAATTACTGGGAGGAGTATGAGAGAGAGGGACCCACATCGTACTTTATCTCTGTAATGAATAAAATAATCTCAAGTTCATATACCATCAAATAAAAAAGAAAAATGCAGAGACATTTTTGTGTACCTTAAAAATTTCCCAGTCACATGTTTGATTAATATGTAGAGCATTTGACATAATATCCCTCAGCAGTGAGAGATCCATCAGCACAGTGAAATATTTGAGATACTGTTAAGTGTACCACTTAACACTCTGTCAGTGAGCGGCAGCTATTACAAATTGTAGCTGTTGATGAATGAATATTTGCATTTTTAATGAAGTGAAAATGGTCAGAGTCAAGTTTTTTGACTTGTGATGACAACTATTTGTAAAAATTTCTTTTGATCAGTTTATGCAAGAAAAAAAATCAGTAGCATGAAACAGCTTTAGCAGAGGCCGGGACACACACACACGCACAAACACATTATAAATCCACTGATATTTCTCAGAAGCACTTTGTGAATGTCTGAGAGAATTACTTAATTAAATGCTTGTTTATTAAAGCGAAAAGACAGTGGGGATTAATATGGCATGTCAGAATAAATTGAAAGAAGAGAATCAACTCTGTGTTTTTATTGCTATTCAAAACACAATTATAGACTTTATGTTTTTTATTTATGATTATTTTATAGATATCATCTTTCAATATCAGCTCAGGCTCAAGCTTAAAAAATCAGGTGTACAATCTTGAAGACAAATTTGTTTTACATCTTTCTAATCAAACAGGAAGTCATGTCTCATTAGGAAATGTCACTGTGTAATTTAATTGCTTTAATTAGATGAAATAAAGTGCATTTTATAAGTAGATGTGATTGAGTGTTTTTCAGCTTGGTGTACATTCACATTTCCTCTCTAAAACTAAAGTGAGTTTTTCTCCAAAGACAGGAGGTCGCTTTATGATGTGGCCTCGGCCATTCGTGTATCCTGCCTTACTTCATAATCATTTTTATCCGGCAGTTAAAAATAATTAACAAGTCATGCTCTTTTGTCGTCCACCATTTTAGGTCCCTGCTCCAGCAATGAAAGGCCTCTCCATCAACATGGTCACGTAATAGTGTCAGGATGCATTTTAAAGTGCAGTAATTCAGTGGTTTACACGGCCTCATAAAATACCGACATGCCCCGATAATGAGAAGCATGAATGGAAACTTGGAGTTCCCTGTGGCCCCTGTGTGTGTGTGTGTGTGTGTGTGTGTGTGTGTGTGTGTGTGTGTGTGTGTGTGTGTGTGTGTGTGTGTGTGTGTGTGTGTGTGTGTGTGTGTGTGTGTGCGCGCGCGTGCATGNNGCGCGCGTGCATGCATGCATGCGTGTTTCAGTGAGTGGGATACAGATAGAAGAAAGGAAGCAAAGAGCAAGAAAGAAATGCCAAGAAAAAAAGTGATTTTTTTTTTTTTTTTTTTTTTTTTTTAACCACACAGCTGCTCTAGTATCCTGCTTCATAGACGAAAAAGAAAGGAGCCTTCCTCCTTAGACAGAGGCATGTGCTCCCTCAATGCACATAAGCTGCGACTGGCTTGCATGTTCAGAGTGGCAGGACTGAGATGGAGGAGCTCCACAGTTTCCTCCTCTCTGAGTGATATCATATGGGCAAACCGCAAAGGTCACAGACAGCTCAAACACATAACTCTTCATCTTTCAGCCTGCTCTGACACCATTTACAGTATCTTGACCCACTGACAGTCAGGCTCTGTGTGTGTGTCTGTGTGTGTGTTCTGGTGTGTGCATACTGCATGTAAATAGATGTAACTAAATCTGAATTATTACGAGTGTGAAGGCTCTGTGTGTGTGTGTGTGTGTGTGTACTTAAACACTTATCTACATGTTTTTCTTCACCAGGTGATCAGTGTCAGGCATCTTGCGGAACGGGTCTTAATCTTACAGTCCCAACGTCTTGCTGTCACAGAATAAATCATGATGCAGCGTGGAGGTGGTGGCAGGCAGCGTGAGTCAGAGAAGCAGTCTGCTTGACTTCACACTTGCTGGGAATCTGGTAACTCAGCAGGTAGTCCGAGTACAGATTGAAACTAACTCTGCCTTTCTGCGCTCAACACATCCCAAAGGCTCTATTCAAGAGCTTGACTGTTCCTTTATTGTAGAATAAATTGCAGGAGTTCTTTTTTTATTGTGTACAGATGGGAGAGATACAGCGTTGCTCAGCTCCCAGTCATTTTCTTAGAAGGTGTGTGTGTGTCAGAGATTTGATGTAATTCAGATTTGACTGGAATAACCTGAGACTGTAACGTTATGATTAAAAAAATGCCTGTGTTTAAGTGCCATGTGTTTCAATGAAGGAGAACGGTTATGCTGGTGATTTGTTTGTCTCAGATGGTCACTGGGCATTAGTGAGTTAAACCCTGGAATCAGCTTGCGACCTTTCAGTGAGGTTACCACCACACGGACTGTTTCTCATCTCCCTTGTGTTTTTGTTACCACTAACAAGATTGACTTATAGCAGATTTGTACTACTGCGCATGTCGTAGCCACTAACTAACTGTTATTCATCTGCCAAGTGGTATAGTTCTGGCACAAATGGGGATATGTGATTTATATTAACAGCTCAGCAGTCACATCTGTGTTTATCAGGCAACAGCTTTGAACCTGACTCAGCCAATCAAAACTATCTGTTTTCTGATATCTTCTATTGCTGAGGTGGTGTGTAAGTCAGTATTTCTGTACTGCAGGCAGTTGCTGGGGCCTGTGCCAATGAGTGTGTGAATTACACCCATGCATAAAGCTGTCCTTGTGTCCTGCTGGCCAAGAGCTACAGGGAAGCTGGAAATGATCGTAAATTAAGCAGCACTTGACTGGGGAAATCTTAGGAAATCTGGGATTGAAAGGCTCGTTTGGAATGACCATAAAAGATGTTCCCATAAGGTGAGGAAGACTGACAGAGGTGGAGATGGGCTGTACACTGTCAGAGTGCCAGACGGCTTAACAGGCTAGTGGAAGAGATGGAGGGTAGGTCAGATTTGGGATAGTAACAGTAGTAGTTGTAAACGTTTGTCCCAGCTGATGCCTGCCACAAGAGATGAATTATTCACTCACTTGTCAAATCAATAATGATCCGGTCTTTAGTGGCCTACTCTCCCCATGCCCTACTTATTGGTTTTGGGGGGAGTGGACACATCACTTTAACAAAAGCTTGTTATGTGTAGGAAAGATATTTTAGCAGTTTGCATTCATTGTAGTGGACATGTGGCCCCTCGCTGAGGTAAATTGGCTGTTATTTGTTGTCATTTTAAGGATTGTTTCTGGAAAATTGGAAGTTGAACGGAATGTTAAAAAAAAAAAAAACCTGACTGAAGCTGCAATTGAAGTGAGCACATATGATTAATATGGCAGTTTTGTTGAAATGGAATGCGGCAAATGGAGGTGGGCGGGAGTGTGTGTGTGTATGTGGAGGGGGGGGTCGAAGGGGATTGAGGGAGTCTGGCAGGGTGGGGGTGTTGCCATGGCTTTAAGGGCATGGGCATGTTTGGATGGCACGACCCACCCCCTGCCCCTCCACCACTGTTCATGTGTCACTCACTGTCTTCCAGCCTGTAATTTTCCATCTACTGTAACAGTTGGGGCACATCGCCACCCAGGGAACTTTTAAAATAAATAAAGAATTCATTAAATAATTAGTATCTCCACAACAATCTCTTTTGTTCTGTCAATCTCAGAATGCTCAAAAGTCACCCTGAGAGATGGCAAGAGAAAGAGGGCGAGCAAGCCAGACTGAGAGAGAGAAATTAGTGGAAAAATCAATTTTAAAAAATTAAAAGCATTGAATTTTTCGAAATGCTTTTTACTTATCCACCATTGATTATATCTAATTGGGCCTCATTTCCTGAAAAAATTGTGTGTGTGCTTACACGCACATACGTGTACTTGCATGCGTGTGTATGTGTCATCTTGTGTGTTTCTGACATTTCCTAATGGCTGGGTGCATAGATGATAACCGCTCGGCTTGGAGACAGACAGATATGAAAGGCTGTCACTCTGAGCAGAGACAGCTATAATGGCCCCACGGGTGTCTGTCTGTGCATCTGTATGTGTATGTATTTGTGCGTGTGTGTGTGTGTGTGTGTGTGTGTGTGTGTGTGTGTTCATGAAAGGGTGATGATAGGGGCCCATACTTGGGGCCCAGCTTCCTAATCATCCACTCTCTGGGTACTCGTACATCAGTGTGCTTGCGGTATGGTGTTTACATTGGGAGAGATGGAGCAGAACCACCTCTTTGTCCCTTCAGAGATTTTAGATCGTCCCACCCCCCCACCACCCTAAACCCACCCTGCTGTATGAGAGGTTACCAGCCTGGAACATCTTCGTATTTATTAGCCACTTGCACAGGGGCTACACGGGACAATGTAAACCCATGATAATTACATGACTTAAACTCTTTAGGTAACTTAATCACAAAAACTCCCTCAAACTGGGTCATAACAGGCTGGTTTTCATATTATTTATTACTTCTGGGCACTCTGCAGGTGAATTGGATTCAGAAACTGCAGGATTAATTGATGTGTTTAGGAGCAATCACCAAAGTCGTATGACAATGACACTGATTGTAACCAGCAGGTTAGTTTTAAACCCTCTTGTCATGAATCTGAAATATAAACGTATATGGATATAAACGTACATCTGTTGTATTAGGTTTGATGTGTCGTCCTTTTTCCGAAGTTGAAAAACTACTGTGTTGTCAAACATCAGCCTCAAACAGACACTACACCTCCTTAAGTGCTTCAATAGTAAAAGCTTTCTAAAAAGAAGTCTATTTGAAAAGTTTTGTTACAAAACTGAAAAATAAAAAATGCTGTTTTTCCGTCCATTAATGATTGATACTTTTCCACAGTTTTTACTGTCTTCTATATATAATGATTATGTTGCACCCCCCACCTCGAACAGATATGGAGAGTTTTGGAATGTCGCCCTTCAACACTTTTTGGGCACTTGTCGCTCCTGTCTGTCTCTGCTGTCTTTTTTATTTTCTCTACCGCACAACATCGAGTCGACATTTCGTTTTTTTCAGAAATTAATGGGGAATTAATGATTCCGTTATTCCCCCGCTGTGCTAGGAAGGGGGGGTTTGGGATTCTTTTTTTAATCGCCCAACCTCTAGAAACTGATTGGAGCAGAAAAAATACGCCCAGTCCCCTTCTGCCAGGCCTCACAATGGAGGCGCTGATTTTTTTGATAGGGTTCTATGCTGTCAGGGGGCCAGCTGGAATTAGAAGTGGATTAATAATTTTAAACAAGGCTAAACCGCTTGGACTGTCTGTCTGTCTGCTCTTTCCAATGCTTAGCCAATGGTCCGTCTGCTCCCCAGCCACATCAAAACAATCTAAAAACACTATATCTTCCTAATGAAGAGGGTTGGGTTTAGTTCATGGGCTTGAGAGTACATGAAAACATGCTTATTTAGACAGATTTCGTGAAGTTCTGAGCCAGGATTATCATGGACATTTTTACATCACCAGAACAACATCCTTAACAGAAGCATGACTTTGACTTTATTCTCTGTGTGTTTGAGTTGGTACTGTGTTTATCCAAGCATTGATTAACTTTTTAAAATTAATTTTCTCCAGATTTTCTGCTTTAATGCTTTTGATTGAGCAGATCCTGGATCCACTTTTAGCATTTCTTGTTCCTTTACTTTTAATTTGCAGTGAACTACATAGTAAATCCCCTCACTAATCTACCTGTTCACTGCATTATCAGCACCTATTGACACTGGTCCAAACTGCCTGTTTAATACATATATTTCAAAAGAAAGAGTTTCCTCCTTGTGTCAGCTGTGTGCGTTGATGTGAGACAGACTGTGGACTGAGTCGGTCCAGTGGCTGCAAAGCTAAGACCACCAGAATGGTGACCCCAGTCAGAGGAAAGATTAGGTTTAGCGCCAGTGGGAGTGGTAAAGGGTGAGTCGCAGGGATTTTGGGGGCTTTTTGGAATGATCTAAAAGCAGACGTGTTACCAACTGAATTTGGGTATAGTGAAGCCTGACAAATCAGGCCCTGCTGGTGACATCCCTCCCTGAACAGAACCATGTCTCAATAATCCCCATGTAATGTGTGTGTGTGTGTGTGTGTCTGTGTCTGTGTCTGTGTGTGTCTGTGTCTGTGTGTGTCTGCATGTGTTACCAAGAAGGAGGAGGTTTGAGAATGTGAAAGTGCATGTGTGCCCTCTCTGTGGTCATGTATGTTAGACTGAGTGCCGGGGGGGCAGAAAGAGCACTCAATAATAATAATTTTTCCAACTGGTTCTCCTCTGACAAACCAAGCTGGTGGAGGAGGGTCCCAAAGGACCAACAGACTAGACTACACTGCACAGGTTATGTCCATTTTACAAACAGCATTTTGGATCTTAATCCATTTTCACTGCTTAATCCAAATAGGACAAATGTGCCCACAGGAAGCTAAAGCACAGATCAAGACCTGAAGATGGTGAAAAAAAAAATGACTATAACATAAATCCATACTTTTTCCTTTTAATTCAGTCATTATAAAAATGTTCTGTGAATGTAGCAGGGACATTAGCCCCCTTCTGAGCTATTATCCCGGCTGTCTGGTGTTGCAATTTCACACTCCACTGATTCCCACAAGCAGTAGAGACTCTGCATGCCCCAGATTTCACCTTATTTAGGTAATACAGAAAAATCATTCCCAAGACAAGGTAAATTAAACTGGGTGCTGGACTGGCACACTGTTCAATAGAATATCAAAAGAAAACACAGTGAGGGGAGAGCTGGCGTTTTTTTTTTTGTTTTTTTTTTTGTTTGTTTGTTTTGTTTTTGTTTTTTTTTCTAGTTGTTTTTTTCATCACATAAAGTTGATTGTAAAACGCTGGAAATGACACTGAGCTCTACACAGATTTTACTCCACTTCATAAACCTGGAGATTTTGAAACAAAGCACTCTTCTGTCCTAAAACCAGCTCTCTCAAAAACCACCAAGTAAGTTTGTTCACTCATTTATTCATATTCTTTTTTTGCCTCTTTTGCTCGTCTCAAGGTGTGAACTTAGTCGTTGAAGGTTGAGCCAGTTCCCAATGTCACGTCTTATAATATCACCTTTTACAACAGCTCCCACCACCTTCATTTCTAATGCATGAACGACGGCATATTAAATGTGACTGACAGACAGGAGAGCCTCTACATTATTTATGCTCCGCAAGAATGAAAACAAACTGGCTGCGTGGTAACGTTTCTCACTATTAAACTGTATCTGACCCGCACACAGCTCGACTTACTGCCCCCCACCCGAGTTTTATTTGGGGAGAAATGAAGTTATCTCTGTTTGTTTCCTTTTGCAGAAGATAATAAAAGCATCGCGTTCAGGCGATTAATTAAAAGAGAGAAAGAAACACCAGAAAAGAGCTCTCTCGCATTTTAAGAGTTAAAAGTTGTCGAATTTTGAGGCGCTGGTATTTTATTTTATTTTTATTGTATTTTCGCCTGTAAAAGTTGCGTTAATTTCGTTTTTACCGACGCAGCGCAACATTATTTCATCTCTTCAACTCTTACCTTTCTACACAAATGTTAACCTCACTCTTGCACCGACACTTTAACCCTTTCCCTCCATAGAAGTTGGCCCTGTTTTTTTTGTTGAACTCCAGTTTATTTGACTTCACTTCGCTCTTCCAAGGACAAGACAAATGAGTCGTTAATAATTCGAAGTGCGCACATTTTCTTTTTCTCTTATTTTGGCTTGTGCAGGGCGGGAAGAAGAAGCTTATTGCTGCTGAAAAAAATAGGCCTTCAGGGTTTCTTGAACCTTTAAATGGGCCACATCAAACCACTAAACCAACAGCATCAAAAAGTAATAATAATTAGAATTAATAATAATAAAAATGATAAAATATCATCTACTTAATAATAGCATTGTAGACACTGACAGTTGTAATTTCAGTTTAATTATTGTAGCCTATATAATGGCATTTTAATAAAAAAAAAAAAACAAAGACTTAAGGTAAAGAGACACTGAAAAAAACAAAGGGGGGATAGTTTATTTAGGAAAAAGTTTTTTAAATGACTATTATTGTTATTAGAGCAACAAGTCAAACCTTCCATTGACTTGGGACTTTTTCTAGGACTGTGGGGAAAGGTTTTAAGTTTCACGGGCCTGCTGAGCTTCACTCTCTCCATCAGGAGAGAAATATGTCATCGGTCATCATAGCAGAGGGCGGATAGTGTGTCTCAGAGATGCAAACGAAAATATAAGGCCATGTTGCTTTTTAACAATCAGGAGATTAGTTACAAGCTCCAAGGACTCCTGACGGAAAATGTGCAATATATTAAGGAGACATCTGCCAGTCACAAGCAGCCATGTTTAGAAGAAACTCTAAAAGCAACACTGTTTTTGTCCCTGTTATTTAAAATGAAAATGTGAAGCTACTGTTTGGAGCTTTACCATAACATTCAGATAAATTGTAGACGTATTTAGAGATATATGGTGACTAAGAATGGCTCCAAATACAATACACCACGCAGTTTAGCAATGGTTGTGAAAAACAAAGTCCCTTCTCTTTTGTTACCGGCCTTCAGACCAGAATTGAAACAGGAAAAGCAATTATTGGAGAGATTGTCCCACAGGCATTGAAAAGCTATCAGCATGAGGGTTGGGATTGGCTTGGGGGACACCTATGGCCCCATGCATTATCCTGGCATGAGGTCGCTTTGGCAATCGCCTGCCAATTTCCACCAGCACCTGGCTTTCCCATCCCCCTCCTCCTTCACCAGGCCCTCCTACCTGGTTCCTTTTTCTCCTCCTACACCTCCTCCTCCCTCTCCAAACCCTGCTCCCCTGCTATTGTCCCAGGATGTTGAAAAGGGAAAAAAATAAATAAATCTTTACTGTCCGGTGAGTATGGCAGAGGTTGAAGGTGTGCAATCATGCTGTATTGTTTCTCATCATGATAGAATTGATTGTTGATACTTCTAGGGGAGAAAATGTCTTCAACTCTGATGTAGTTAAAGAGAGAACCGTGAAAATACCCAAAGACCCAAAACCACAGAATAATAGTATGTCTAACGCTGTGAAAATATGAGCCGCTGGTGTATGGTTTGGACCAAAAGGCACAGTGGGAGAGTGGAGTCTACATTAGTGGAAAAGTGTGAAGAAAATAACTGGTGCTATGTCAGTTTTTATTATGGCTGTTGAAAAACCCGTATAACACAGCTGTTGAATATCACTCTCTTCTAGCAGCAGAAACCCTGCCACCCATCCACAAACCTGGCCCTTTTCTGCTACGCCCAGTTACCCAAACACATCTTATTACAGTTAGATCACCTCTGAGCAAGAGCACAACAAGGCCCTGAGCATATGGAAAATCCAGGCTGTATGGTTGTTGTGATGGATTCTGTTTTCTATTATGTGTCATTCTTCCTCTCTTTGCTCATAGTCATGTCTGTGCCTGTGGTGACATGCAAATGGTGACATACGCTCAAATATCTCTTTAGTGGCTCCAAGTCCTTGTTATCGCCTCAAATGATGTTGCCAATGCACAAAGGGAAACTTCTTTGTTTAAAACAAAAATTATTCTTTAAAATGTTTATGTGATTCTTCAAATTATGAAGGAAATTTTCCTGAGAAAAACCAATAAAGTAACTTTTTCATTTGTTCCTTCTCAGTATTAATAATTTTAAGTTATGTCTGACAATTATTTTCAAGGTCAACATGTCAAACTAGCTCCAGAGATTAGGTGAGACACCGGCACTGATATCATCTTTAAACCAAATGTGGCAGTTTTATATGTTTTCCACATATTGGAAAGTAAAGCTGTATAGGACTAATTTTACTAAAGCCAGAATTTATTTATTTTACAGTCTGACTAGCAACTGTTCAGCCAGGAGCATCTCCGCAGCAGTGTTTTGCACAAGACAGCACTTTGTCATGCCTGCATGGTGAGGAGTGTTTAGTTTCACAGAAGGTGCAAATATAGCACCATGTTACTCAGAATCATAACAGGTCTGTTCATCTTTCAGAGCTGTTAATCTTTTAGGAGATAATGACTCCAGTGTTCTTGGAGAAGGTAGCTATCAGCAGCCGGTAACGTTAACTCTATGATCGCACATTTCAGGCAGGCAGTGTAAATTACAGGTGGTTAAAGGATGACAGTCTAAAAGTTTCTATAACTGAAGCGACCTTGTGGTTGAAAAGACACTATTACCGCCAGTGTGTCGCTGGTGTGCTCCATAAATTTACATCACAAAGATGATTGTCACTCTACAAAGGTGAGTGAACCTCAGTCATAGCAAACCAGCCGGTCCGATCCCCAGCACCTGCCCGGATAGGGAGTTATAGAAAGAAAGAAAGAAAGAAAGAAAGAAAGAAAAACTTAGAGACATGATCCCTCATTGTTTCTTTCTCTGTTTGTGTGACGCCAGGAATCGCACACGCACGTGCTGAGGCTGTGGCAGGATCAAGCGGCCTGTTATTCATGGAGCTATCCCTGCCTCATGCATATCCATAACGGATTAAAGATTGCGCAAACATTATGCAACCAGAGCTCGCCTTTTCTGCGGTGAGTGGCATTTCTGGGACACAATCCGGGACTTTTGTTTCTCGTTGTTTTGTAGCAGTGACATAATTTTTTTGTGAACTAACACTTATTGTAAACTATCTATCTATCTATCTATCTATCTATCTATCTATCTATCTATCTAACTTGCAGAACTCAGCTCAGAACAGTGCGTAAGCGCAAAAAGAAAATAGCATGAATGAAGTCTTTAAATAATGCAAAAGCACTCTCCGATTCTAATTCATTGTCTCAAGAGAAAAGGGACATTAAGGCGCATTGTCCTCTTTATTTTGAAGGGGTGATGAATATGTGAGCTCCGCCGTCCGTCCCCTCGGGGGGAGAGCCCGTCCTGCGAGGTGGAGGCTGTCCCCAGACGAGGTGGCTCTCAGGTGAAAAGTTTGCTCCTCCTTTCACACCATCTGCGTTTTCGTTGCCTTTGCAAAGCCACACACACACACACACACACACGTAAAGTTGCATTTGCAGATTGTTTAACAACCTAAACATCGACAATACACCTTCTCCAATAACCTTTAGTTCATAAGACTGCTCTTCGCCCCTCGGGGTGGGTGTGGGTGGGGGGGTGGAGGTGCCTGTCACTGTGCTGGGGGGAAGCATCGCCGTCGCAGCGCTCAGGGCAAAGCAACGGGCCATTAAAAGGATGTCAATTGCTCATTTACCACCTCTCAAAAGTGTTGAAAATATATCTGTCAAAAGACAAACGCAAAGCACAATCGCCGAACATCTGCTTTGCTGAGTGAGCGTTTGCAGCCCTGACTCCGGGGACCTATTAGCGTTGATTTCTGCGCCTGCTCTGATGAGGAATTCATCAAGTTTCTGACACTGCGCCAGATGTTGGGGAATTAGCGCTGTCTCCTGTTGGACATCCTACCAGTAGTTTGTCTTTTGGCCCTTAGCATAATAGAAATATTATTGGAGAGATGGGTGTTTTGTGTGTGTTTGGGGGCTGTAAATGATGACAAAAGGATGCCACCATTAACCGTAAATCTAATGTTGTAGCCCCCCACGTGGTTTTTGTTATTTATCGTGCACATTTGGCCGCTTCCCACTGAACTATGGACGTGAGTCATATACAAGGCTTTTTCCCTTGTCTGTTCAAGTGCCTGAACTAAAGTCACTGAACAACTTCAAGTCACACTTTCACTCATTTCCTCATCAGCAGAAACGCCCGCGGGCAACAGTATACAGTATGATTTGGTATGGAAATGTCTGTTAGGAGTCAATTGAGGAATAATTGAACTCAAAGACAAAGCCATTGTGTTAATCAGTTTGCATCACAAGAGCCATGAAACGCGTTAAGATATAAAGACGCAGCCGTGGATTAAGGTACTTTGTGAATGCATATTCAACACCCTGCTGGAGGTGAAACAAGCGTCGATAATTGGCGAGCACATCAACTTCCGCGCAAATGGAAACCCCTCGCTAAGCAATTATCAGATGTATGTTAGCTTTCTTGCAATTAGTTGTTTATCAAGCCATGTTTTCCCTCATGATGTTACAAATCCCTCTCACTTCAATCTAATTGTCATGGTGCGTTTAGTGACAAAATATCCTTAATGCCTTGATTAAGGGAACGACTGTCCTATATATTCCTACAGTAATCCACTGTGTAACTCCTGTTGCTATATGTGGAAAGATAAAGCCTCCACACACATTGTTGTGTGGAGAAGACTTGATTAAATCGTGACGATTCAGTTTTTGGAGAGATCTTGTCTAAGAAAAGCAGAAACGGGAGGGAATCTGAACACCCCTGTGTGTTGCAGACAGGGGTCTTGTGCTGATGTGCAAGGGCTGACCCTCATGCAAGATGTCTCAGCTTCAGATCAAAGGTCAAGTTCTCTTCTAAAGTGCCTTTGAGCAAGACTCTGCACGCTGCGCAGCCTCACTCTCTGTAGAGCTTCAACTGTGCCAAATATAACCCTCAAATGTGAACAGGCGGTTTTGTGTGTGTAGCTACAGATTTCACACTCTCGAGTCCTTTTGAATTTACAGAGGTAAAGTCTGTGCATGATGCATCTAATAATTACTAAATTGTTAATGAATGATAAATGAGCCACTGTGTGTGTGTGTGTGTGTGTGTGTGTGTGTGTGTGTGTGTGTGTGCGCGCGCGCGTTTAAGATCGCAGCCTCCGTTGCGTGACAAAAGGCGTTGGGGACCTGCTTGTGTCGGTTTATCCTCTTACAGCGCGCACTCCCGCTTAGCCAGCAAATACTGTGCCAGTGAGAAGACGGAGGAAGGTACAGGGGCTGGGGCAGACCAATCGATCCGACATCAAACTTCAGCGGCAGGCACCGAGCTACAACTCCAGTCCTGCAGGAGCCTCCGCTCCCTTCCTCCTCCGGGTGCTAGCAGACCCTATAGGAAGAGAGAGATTATAGTCTCCTGCGCTGCCAACAGTCAGCTGCCATCCTCTGCGTCCACACGTCGCAGCTCAGTAAAGCAATCCATAAGATACTGGAGATGAATGAGCGCTAACGTAATTCACAGGCAGCTGTAGTCTGCTGCAGAGGGGCATTGTTGTGATACAGCCGCTAGTCTTTACACAACTGCATCCACGTGACCGCCACTGCTCTCTAATCCATTGAGAATCCACCAGAAAGGAGTCTTTCATGTTTTTTTTTTTCTCTCTTCTGGATCAAATCGCCTGCTCTGGTTTCTCAAAGAAACGATGACTTGTATCGGGCGTCGGCATAAAGCACATGCAGAGGCAATAACGCGGGCTATTCCCGGCGGAGGGTATAAACATACCCTACCTAAAAGTCAGAAATCCTATTTGCAGAATTACAGTTGTCCCACTCGCTTTAAGATGACAGTAATAACCTAAATCCATATCAACCTGATGTAATGGAAAGGGAAGGGGGGGGGCGATATAAATACGTTAAACTTTGATTTATTTCACATGCTGTGCCTCTTCCCTCATGATGATCAGCCGCAGCCACCTTTCTCTGTAGCACATCCCAGATGCCTGCGTAAAAAAGATGCAGCCTCCATGTGCCCGCCGAGTCCCGGAGAGCCGGGTCTCGGTTATTTGACGTCACGGTGTCTGAGAGGAGGAACTTGAAAAGTGCGACTAGACGAGAAGGGAGGAGGAGGAGGAGGGGGATGAAGAGGGGGAGGATGGGGGGAGGAAAGCAGTCCAAGGGGAAGGTGGGGGTGAAAATGAAATCAAACGGAATGCGAGGGGTGCGCTTGCGCAAAAGTCAGGAAACAGAATTTGAATCAATATCCCTAAATCAGTTTAGTTGGAAGGTGTTTTCTGGAGGTGGTGAGGGGTTTGAAGTACCTTGTGGTGGGTGGGTGTAAAAACACTCCTCTGGTTTAGACTCCAATGGGAAGTAAAGCAGTATTTGAAATGATAACACATGTGCTCATTTGTTGTTTCCCCGAGTTTTCTGAAACACCGGGTAAATGACACTATAATATTGGAGATTTCAGGCCTGTGTACGAGCGGCTGTTGTGATTTCAGGCTGATTTTTTTCGCCGTTTAAATGCTTATTATGGCGTCCATTGATGTGTGGTAAGTCCTTTGGTTGTTTTTATGAAGCGGTTCCTTGTTAATCGGGTGGTGGGAGACGCTGAGGCAGCGCCACTTTTGGCAACGTCCCCCCCCCCACCACCCTCTCTCTACTTTCACGGTCACACAGTGTCCTCAGTTGCCCGTCTTCTTGTCTGCACGTTAGCTGTATTATCTGTAAGTGCTCCTGTTTGAAATGAGCTTAAAAAAAAAAAAAAAAAACTTTGCCTGTGTAACTTTTTTAGCCATGGACAGATGACCTCCCTCCCCATCCAACCCCCCCACCTCCAATCCACCCCCACCCCCCCTCCCCCAGTATTCCCATTCACAGACACACACACACACACACAGCCAAGATACTAAGATGGCGCCTTAATCAGTGTCAAGTTCAAGTGACTCCTACAAGTCTGATACAAACAGAATGACAAACAGTGTCGGCTTCATGCGTAAAGATGCAGGGAGCAGAACAACATGGTGATAATAATAATAATCAACGTCGCAGTCTGGAAGTCGCTTTTCATCATGTTTTTTTTTAATTTCAGTCAAAGTTTTCCGTTCACATTTCTTCATAAATAGTTGGTAAAACAAATCAACCAACATACAGTAGCCTAAAAAGTACAAGGAACCTTTGCCTCTGGCAGCTAAATAGGCTAACGCATAGGCCTGCTTGTTGTAACATGGTTTGCCTCAACGTGGCACAGTGACACAGTTCATCAGTAAAACATTTTTGCTCTTCAGGAATAACTTGGAGTGTGACCCATTTCTCCCAGAAAGTGTTACAACATCACATTCTAGCTGTGTTTATACATCAGATATTTTTTTTCTCTGACCTCTGGACATGGGGCAGAAAGGTGGTGGGAATAAGAAAAAGTACTTCTTTTAAATTAAGGTATAGAAAATAGCATATAAAACATATATTCCTTAAATTATTTAAATAAACTCATTTCATATATCACTGTCACGAGGTACCGTTTTTTACATTTTATTTTAAAAGTAGTGCTGGTGGTCTGAAATTGTTCTCATATGAGTACAATATACTTTGTGTATGCATAATATTTAATTCTTGAGAATAGGTTACAATGCAATGCTGTAACTCTTTTTTTTTAACCACTGAACGTATTCTCCCCCAACCCACATAAGATCTAGAATCCCCTCCACTAAATTTTGTTAAACACAAAAAATGTCATCTTGACAAGTTATTCACACAAAACAAGCAAATGTGTAATCAAACTGCTCTATATGCAACACCACAACAAATAACACGCTTAGTTTCACAGAAGAATTACATTTAAAACAATGCAAGCTGACAGACAAAAAACTTTTTTTATTTTTGAAGATACTGTGTTGTGACAGTTCCATTGTTGCCGATGCACACATTTAAACATACTTGCACAAAGACATTGCTGGAACTATAAAGATCGCCATACTGGCTCATGTACCTGGGTGCTTGACCCGAATTTGAAATGCTCAAAATACTGTCACCTTGATTTGGAAATCATGAACTTCGCACACTCGTCTAAGACCTGTATAGGAGTGCAATAGGCTGATTGGTTTCTTCTTTTTTTTTCTTTCCAATACTGAGTTTATGCTACGAATTGACATCTATTTCTGATTCTATAAAAGTAAAATACACAAAAAAAAGTTTAAATTTAACCAAAAATAAAGATATCGACAGAACCGTTTTATAGCTTCTCAGCTCAACTGAACTCAGTTCTACAAAGTCAATGATTTACATGTCAATGGTCTCATAAACAAAATAAAAGTGACGGAAATATCTGCATTATATATAGACAAATCCATAATATTCATATAGATGATTTCTTCGATCCAAATAAGACACATGTAGGCCTATTGGTTAAAAAGAAAAAACAGAAGGATACAATCGCGATGTTGGAGCTTTAGAGTTTATCATTTGTTCAATGTTAAGCTGGTTATGACCAAAACTGTACAGTTCTTGTTAGAAAACATTTCCATAAATATCATTTAAGTTTCAGAACTTATACCCATAATTAAATTACAAATTGATAAATATGGCATCATGGATATGTATTTACAACGGTATTAACAAAAGGCAACGTTATATTCAACGGTAACAATCGTAACCTAATACCACATTTCTCCACCTGAAAACGGACGTTGACAACAGATTCGACCCCATCAAACAAGGAAATACATTCACGAGTATAATATTTATTTATGATTTTTTTTTTCTGTGTTCAAGTTCATGACAAAGACTTTGGCACGTTTCTTAAGACTGTTTGAAGTTCCAACAATCAATTGAAGAGGCGACAGCAGCGTGTCGCCCTCATATAAAACAGCATGAAATAATCTTTCCTTTTTTATTCTTTTTTTTTTAAATAAAAATTTGAGAAAATACATAAAATGAAAAATAAAACATTTTTTTTCTGAAATCTGTAAACTAAAAGATAAAAAAACATTTATTTATACTGAGAAAGTATTACGTTTATTTATTTGTGATTTATTTGATTTCCTCAAAACTGCGGAATAAAAGTCAAATTTCGTGATCCTGAGAACGGACGTGGCCTGCGTGCTGCTGGCTTTTGCTCTCATCTCCTGTTGTTGTTGTTGTTGTTGTTGCTGCTGCTGCTGCTGCTGCTGTTGCTGTTGTTGTTGTTGTCCCAATCCCATTTGTGTGTGCAGGACAGTGTGTGTGTGTGTGTCTGTCTGTGTGTGTGAAGTGAGCAGGAATAGTTTTTAAGGTTTTTTTTGTTTTTTTTTTTTGTTTTGTTTTGTTTTGTTTTTTTTTATCCTCGACCCCTTGGTCCACATTGAGGGAAGGGATTGTTCCTCTGACTTCAGACGTACCATTCATTAAAGTTGGGTGCCAGTCCTTCGCTGTGGCCAGACGTGTTTTGTACGGCTGACGGCGGTGTTTTTGTCGGGTCTTCGGCGCTGGCTGAGACCAACACTGGCGGTGTGGACGACTCGTATCCAGAACTGGCTGCTGGAGACGATTCAGATCCTTGAGACTCATGTACCTGCAAAAAAAAAAAAAAAAAACATGAGCAGTGGGTTAGTGAGACTGGCCTAAAATATCCCTTCATGCACTCACAGTGCATTTACAGCAGCTTGATATAAGTATGTTGGCGTTAAATGAGGATTAACTCTGGACTTTATAGAACCACTATAACAGTAAACACACAGCTAACTTGAAACAAACGGTAACCTACAGCCTAGACTGAATATGAATGAATGTAGGTTTGCTAAATGTCAGTGTATAATAATTATATAAATACATCAGTAGCCAGGTCCAATTGCAGAGTTTGTCTTTTAAAGAAGGTCACTTTTTCTAAAGAAATAAATCTGGTCTCAATCACTACAATGCTGTGTTTCAATTGTTTAATTACACCCTAAGTTGTGGCACTCATAGACTAAATGACATCTTAAATATTATTATTATTGTTTATTAATTTTTTTTTTTGTAGTATGACAGTGTTATAACAGTGCTTTTTTTACGAAATACCTGAAGTTGTGATAGCCCCTGTCTGTGGAAGAGGATGAAGGTGGCGTGTGTGGGGGGGTGGGGTGTGTGTGTGTGTGTGTGTGTGTGTGTGTGTGTGTGTGTGTGTGTTAATGTGTTTAAGGAGTAATGAAGACGTTAATTACCTTCATGTGTTTCCTGAGAGAGCTGGGGTGTGTGTATGACTTGTCGCACACTTTGCAGATGTATGGCTTGTCTGATGTGTGCACATGCATGTGCTTTTTCCTGTCGCTGCTGTTGGCGAAGCGTCTGTCACAGCCATCAAATTCACACTTAAACGGCTTCTCACCTGCAGGATTAAACACACACCGTGAAAAGCCCGCATATACAAACTGCTATTGTCACACCACATGTAAAAAGAAAAAAAAGGCGAAGCCCGGAGATGTAAATTGTCTGCAGCCTATTATATAACAGTGTAACCTACATTTTAGGGGGCGACATGGATACAGTTCCACTACTACACGCTGCTCTGTCAGGCTTTATTTATTCAGGAGGCCTGCTACTTCATGCTACTACTGGCCTGCGTCTGCTCTTAGCCTATATAGTAAACACTGAATCAACAGGGCATGTCTGCTCCGAGCAGCAGCTGAGTGAAGGTGACAATTAAACTCTCCCAGAAATTAGAATAATTGTAAATAAGACGTCGAGAAAGCACAAAAGTCCCGGATCTGTCTAAATACCCCGACGATGAGAATTAAACTCTGACAAGTGAGTGAAGTATCTGTCTTTGTACATCACACACAACTTCTGAGCACAGAGGCTACAAGAATTAATGAGGCTCAACAACACACCAAAGTTGCTCAACAAAACCACAGTATACTGTCTTTATTATTGAGCCAGCACTTCATCTGTCTGTGTTTCGACACGATGCAGAAAAAAAATGCACAAACAACAAGTCAGGGCCACAACTAGAAGCTGTGCAGCACCTCAAAGTTCCCAAATTGTTCTAGACAACAAAACGACCCAGTCCTACTCTGCGGGCCCTCAGGAGCAGTGTGTTGACCGAGTCTGTTCCCAAAGAGCCTCACTCTCTAAGCGTTATTTTACCCACGCCGTGATATTGTTGGTGCCTACCTGTATGTGTTCTTTTGTGGATTTTCAAATTTTCCGATCTGGCGAATATTTTCCCACATCCGGGGAACGGGCATGGGAACGGTTTCTCGCCCGTGTGCACACGGATGTGGTTGACGAGTTTGTACTTGGCCTTAAAAGATTTCCCTTCTCTCGGGCAGTCCTCCCAGTAGCAGACGTGGTTGCTCTGCTCGGGGCCGCCGACGTGCTCCATGGACACATGAGTGACCATTTCGTGCATGGTGCTGAAAGTCCTGTCGCAAGTCTTTTTGGGTCTGTTCATCTGGTTCTCGTCTATCCATTTGCAGGATAATTCTTGTTTAATCGGTTGTCTCATGTATCTAAAGAAGGCCCCTGGACCGTGGTGTGTCGGCACATTCATCCCCATGTTCATATTGATAGGATGGTTGTAGTTGTGGAGCTGAGCCCCGTAGGGGTCCGTCCGAGGGCTTGCGACTGGACGATAAGCATCAGGTCTTCCAAAAATGTCCCCGCGTAAGCCAAGATGCATTTGGCTGTTAACGACATGTCCACTCGGTGAAGTGTGGCTCACCGCCTGGTCGTGAAGTCCTGGAAACAACAGATGTCCGGGGTTATCGCTGATCCCGGGCGGTCCGTGGAGGCTCCCCGCTGAAGCTGCAAAGATCCCATGCTGGGCGCTCGGCGCTGTGGACTCTCCAACGCTCCGGTTCCGGAAGAGAAAGTCCCGTGTTGAATTGAACGCTCCCCCGCCGTAAGAGCCCACCTGCCCGCCGTGAGAGTGTCCCAGGGCAGCTGCATATCCAGTGGCTTGCGGGGTGAAAGCTGATGTCTGGCTGGAGGAGATATCGTGAGCCACGGGGCTGATTTTGAAAGCTGCGGAGTGGGAGGAATCGGTGAAGGGATTCAGTCCCAGACTCGGGTCTCTGTTCCCGATTTCGTGGTGCCGCGGTGTCCCGAAACCCCCCACTCCTAACGATGCAAACTGCGGACCGCTATCAAGAAGCATAGTCATGAGCTTGAAGCAAACTTAGGAGACGGGAAGAAAACAGAAAAGAAAATTAAAATCCAGTTTAGCGGAGCGCGCAAGCTGCAGACACCGCGCCGAGATTTACCACGTTTAGCGAAAAACCCTAAAATAAAAAACAAACCAAGCCAAACAGGGAAAAATCCTATGCGTAAAGAGTTGGGAGAAAAAACTCCCGTTGACTGCGATCCGCGAGAAAGAGGATCAAACTTCCCCCCCTTTCCAGGCGGATGATGTCCTTGGACTGATAAAGTCAATCACTCACTCCCAGAACATAAATGAACTCGGGAGGCAGTGCCACGGCAGCCAATCGGCGCTCGGCTACCCCTCTGACACGTGACTGCGAAGGATGGTGTTAATTGGCTAGATTTCTGGTGATTGGCACCGTTTGGTATTGAAGATGGCAGGTCGTCTCAATTGGTTTCATTTGATTGGCTCCTACAGACATTATTTTGCAGGTATAACGGAGCAGCGTAGCGCAGATCCTATGGTACGTGTTGTGAGTAGCGCACCTCTCCCGCAGCCGTGCCTCATCCGTGCAGCTCCACAAACTCCCAAACAGTTTCAGGAATGAAAACTGACTAGAATCTGTGCAGATGATAAAGACACGCTGAAGGGGTTTAAGAACCTAGTTCCGTTCAAACTTTCAAACTTGTTTTATTTTACAGTTAAACTGTTAAAATCACTAAAGTTGTTCTGCAGCATAACACGTAGTATTTGGTTTGACATATTTAGTGGATATAAAGAAAACTTTTATTTTAAGTTTTACTTTTGTCAGACTATCTATCTATCTATCTATCTATCTATCTATCTATCTATCTATCTA
>CM076655.1:31511-49332 GCA_038496675.1 Rachycentron canadum
CTATCTATCTATCTATCTATCTATCTATCTATCTATCTATCTATCTAATGTACTCATACATTGACTTATCTGTGTTATTTGTCTCTTTTATGTGAACAGTTTGGCTCTTATTAACTGAAAACTTGAATGTACTTGGCACAGCTCCAAACGTGGCTTTCTTGAAGCCGCTTGAAAGGGGAGGGGGTATTTTTTTTTCCTGCAAAAGCTCTATAGGGTGTAAGACGGAGGAATAAAAGACAGAAAGAAAGATGGCAGTAATTGTAATATCCTGAGATTTTTTTGCTCAGCCAAAAATTCGTGCCATTGAGCAAGTTTCACAGGGCTGCCGCTGACTCGCTGCAGGACACATAAAATCTGATCAAGTTCAGAGACGCGCTGAGTGCTTCAAGCGGCGCTTTTTAACTCCAAGCCTTTCACATCCTTTCCCCCTCAATCTGTCCCAGGAAGGAGCTCACATTCTTTATTTTAGGGGATCTGGACCCAAAAAAAAAAGAAAAAAAAAAAAAAAGAAAGAAAAAATTCTTCAAATCAGTCCTTCATTCTGCTTTTGCCCTCATCCCACCGCATTCACTCCCAGAACATTTCCTCGAGAAAGAGTAATAGATTGAAAAGGTGAGTTTTCTGACTTATCCGTCGTCTTTCTGTGCTGCTGATGGGACATTAGTTGGGCCTGTGTGAACTGCATGCTGTGTGTAAATCTACAGTTTATGATGTTTAGTCCGTTTAGTTTTCTTGAAGTTAACACAGCTCAGTGCTTGGGCCTGTTACTCATATGGTAATCTAATTGTTGCACAGAGCTGCTTTGCCCTGTTTTTATGGCCGTCGCTCACATTAGTGCAACACTTACGATTTTTGTACATAATCTCAACAATTTATCTTGAAGCAAAACGAGGAATGAGATTCACCACATCTCTTTTCCTCTGTAAGATGCCCCCCCCCTCTCTCCCTCTATCCCTCTCCCTTTCTCTCTCCCTCTCTCCCTCTCTCTCTCCACGAAGGCATAACCTCTCACAGTTTACTCCTCCCTTCACTCTCACACACTCCTCTTCTCGCACAGCACAGTTTGCGCGTGCACAAAAAGACACACGCACACACCCAAAGCGTCGGCCTACCCCACACACACACGCACACACACACACACACACACACAGAGTTAACAGAGTTTGCCTTTGCAGTTTTGCAGTGTGAGATTTATGGAGACCTTTGTGAACTTTCACAAGTGACAAGCAGCTTGTTAAGTTTCCTATATTCCCTCCATATTTTATTGGCTTGTTGAAACGTGAAGGCTCCGTGCGCCACTTAAGGTTACGCGTTGTGTATTTGCAGGCGTATTATCACTATGAAATAATTAAGTAACATGGTTTAGATGAGTCACAAATGTTAGTGAGCGACAGCAGCGTAGGCACTGAGCTCTTGCTGGGAAAAAGCAGAGCTGTCATCAACCAAGTCTAATGTTAAGCAGCTGTTGCTTGAAAGTTACATTTAAAACTACTGCAGATGTCCTTTGGTACACTGGTCTTTATTATTCAATTTATTTTACAAATGTGGAATTTTACCATTGAGGTCAATTTTTTTTGTGTGTGTGTGTGTTTTTTTTTTTATTCTCTGAAACACTTATTTTCTGTTTACACGTATTTTTTCCACCACCAGAACCAATCTGAAGTCAGTATTACAAGATTATACTATTAGGTGATTTATTTATCTATTTATTTCAATTTCAGTTTCTTTTTTTCTTTTCTTGAATTTCTTGAATGAATTCACGTTTGCTTTCCAGAGAGTAGTACTGCCTGGACGCCTTTATAGTATTTTCCCTGCACAAGAGAAAATATGACAAACTTTAAAAGAGGGGGATCAGCAGCTTTATAAACCTTTCACAGAGCTACACCTTTGCCTAACGTTTGTCTCACTCTCACCAGACAGTTTTTCAGCCAAATATTTTACACTCCGCTTCTCGAGCTCGCCGCCCTTCGCTCCCTGACATTTTCCACCTCTATTCTTTGACAAATCCATTTATTCTAATTCTGCAAAATTTTGCATTGTTACTTTTTCTACCTGTGCACTCACATTATTTTGTATATTTATTTAGGCTTTTTATTTCGAGATTTTCATTTGAATTGCATGAAGTGACTATTTCAGGCCTGTGTTTTCTTCAGTTCAATCGTCTGACACAATTAAAGGCTTTCTAACGTTGGCATAATGCTACGTGCTAAAGTGTAGCAGGTTATTCTGCGGGACGTATCATTTGATTTAGTTATCTCTGCTGGGATTACCTCATTGGGCGCTGGGGTAACCCATTAGTTATAACATAACCTTCCCCTAACTGAGCATGCGCGATACCTTAAAATATCAGAATATTGTCGTGTGCATAGCTCTGTGACAGTAAGCCCATGCTGTTGGAAAAGAGCAGAACAAAAGCATCAGCCTAAATGGTAAACAACTAACTTTTATACATTTATTCTAACTAGATGTGTTCGAGTCAGCAGCTATAAAGGTTATTTCAGTGCATCATTTGATAAATGACCTTAGATGCATGATAATTATTTTCTAATATAAACAAATTGGCCTATGGCAGCACAGTCGTCTGGATTTTTCCTTACAGCAAAGTTGGGTAATTTTTTTTTTTTTTTTTTTTTTTTTTTTTTAAAGTCCATGTTGTCTGGCTTTTAGCCTACACTATGTTTGGCTGGCTCAGGCTGCTAGTGCTATAGACAAGTGTGTGGAGTGGAAGTTAACTCAATAGTGACCAGACAAAAGTGAAAGCTTCATCTCCCCAAACCAACAGCAAAAACATTAACCTATTATTACTTCTATTTATCAAATACCACTATACATGAATGTGTTTTCCGTATTTCTATTTTACACAGGCAGATAATGGTCTGTGTGTCCCACCGACACAGTTTAATGAATGATAGCCTACAGTGATTCACTGTTTTGCCTAAATGGACATTGGCTGAATGAGAGAGCATGTTTTTGCTGTGGTTTAATGTGGTATGTCTCAACTCACAGACTCTCTCTGTGCCTGGATTTAATAAGAAAATGAATTGTTATTTTCTGTTTGCTGCATTAAATGCTTTCTCCATGACATTTTTCTCAGTTCTCTTAAATTTTGCGAAGCCTGCAAAGTCTCAGTTTCTGGTCTACAGTCATTACATAGCGCACTAAATTTCTTACATACAAAAAAATAATGAAATAAAATACCATTTTGGCTCACTTTTTTTTTTTTTTTTTTTTAAAGCAAAATTAGTTTATGCATGAAACTTTTGCATTTATGTATTTCCAGAAGTATTTCCTTTGAGTTTTAACAAGACAAATATTTACATTACGCATTATATTTTCAAATACACATAGCGGATATCAGAAGTTATTTTTCATTTCTGAGTAAGCAAAACGGCTGTCTACGATTTTGTCACAGTATATACTAGATTTACATGACACAACCCAATCTTGTAATTTGCAGTTTCACAATATAAAGCCTGACAGTATATTGCATCGCTATCGGGCATACTTTTGTGCAGGGTATGTTTTTGTTTTTTTGTTTTTCTTGTCATGGTAGAAACATAGTCTCAGAAATGTTTCCATTCCTTATTTGCTTCATGTTATTCAACTCGTGTTAATATGTGGATATAGTAAATGTTACTATATCTTTTCTTAGCTAAATTTCATACACTGTATGGTCAGTTGGATCTGAGTGACTGCAACAGTACTTGAAACTTGCCTTCATATGGCTGATGGAGAGGGCTAATTGACTTCTTGCTGTGATTTACTGGAGCATCTGTCTGCAAATGGACTCATCCCAAACCTGTTAATTCATCTAAATTTCATAAAGTCATGGCAAGACTGTGCACTGCCATCCCTCATCAATTATCATATCTCAGCACACTCCACACTAATGCATGCAGTTGTTTAAACATACACACACACGCACACATACAATAAAATCACACAGGCATTCTGTCACATTTATGAACAAACAATAACTGTGTCTGTCTGTCACATACACACTCACACACATTTGGATACCTGATGGAATAATTTTGTGCTGCCTGTTCACTTTTAATTATTTTATGTTGTGTCTTGTGTTACATTGACATTAAACACCAAGTGTAACATCTGAACATCTGGTGATTGTTATACAGATTAGTACTAGATTATTATGGCTAAACAAGCACATTTCAGCATTTATTTACATATGGGTGTATACATTTATCGCTTTGTGCAAATAATTTACCCAAACAGGTTATTTTAAAAGAATTCTTGGTATCGCAGTCCTGGGTTAAAGAAATAAAATGAGCAGATTTTACAGTCCAGTCTATAATGTGGTGTTGCACTGTAACTATAACTGATCTTCTAACTGGCATTTGTGTTTTCTTTTTCATTCCCTCTCTGCATAGCACCTTTGTCAGTCATTTGGGCCATATTCACTGTACTGGGAGTGACTTGCACCTTATGGATGTAAAGCGTATTTCCTGACATGAATGTTTTGATTGTTGGGAGTGACATTTTGTATGCAACAGTCACCAGGATTTAGTCTGGCCTGTCAAGCAAGCAACATAAGTGACCGAACTCATAAAGCTGGAGGGCTGGAAGGGATCGCAGTTGTCAAAATGCTAGAATTTGTTACAATGTAGATATTGAAACTGAAGTTGTATAAACACCCCAGTAGTGTCTAAATTTAAAACACTAAATTGTGATGCATTTAACATATTTTGTTAAATTTAACAGGTAAGAGTAGAATACTCGCAGTACATATTTACATGTCTTTGCCATTACTTTCATAATGTTATTATTTTTCGCTGAAGCTAACCTTAGCAGTCCAACATTAATCCTATAAAATTACATATAAAAAAACAAATTTATTTGGCAAATTTTAAACATAAAATTACTTGCACTTGTTTATCTTATTATGTTGTTATTACCTGACTTACATACTGTATTGTAGAGAAATAAATTGAATTGCAATTTACAGAAAACTGCTTATTAGGCTTAAGTTTAATTATGTTATGACCACATTAAGGCTCATTAGAACATATTAGCAAATTTAGTTATTATGAGCAATTAAATAACCTACATCCTTTTAACAGGATTGCAAAAATATTACAATATAAACTAGTTATGAAATAGGCCTGAAGCGTAAACCTCCCTAGCTGTTATTGAAAATGTGAGGTTAAACAACCTCACACAATTGGTGCAGACTATCATATTAAATCATATAAGTGCAGTTATTCTAGATATTCCTCTTACTTCTTTTGCCCCCTCGCTGTAAATGGGAACCAGGCAGTGTTTGGGGCGCAGGTCTGTCAGTCCTTTATGCTTTCTGACTGACAGATTGGCAACTTTAGGTTTATTGGCCTTCAACCCTCAATCATTTTCGGAAATTCATCGGGTTAAAGGTTGACAAACATGAGCGTCCATTACAATCATGACAGAATTAGGCCGGTTCTGGGCCTGTCTACTATTTTGCGGCACTTAATGTCAAGTGGGCCCCACGCTTTGTCTCTGCCTAGGATCCACTGCAGGTGACGTCAGCATAACAATGTGGAAAAGGATTTTTCCTCCCCCCCTTTTTTTTTTTTTTTTTTTTTTTTTTTGGAAAAAGTTGAAAATTCCGCAAGCTACAGTCTTTGGAAATCAGGGGGTTTTCACCTTAAACCCATAAGCTGCAGCTCGGGGCCCATGCCACCTTTTTTTTTTTTTTTATAGATTTAAATAAAAGCAACAGATAAAGGTATTTGGCTAAAGTGGTCTTGGTGGAAGAAATTGCGTTGATAGAATCTGAGCCATGTCAAGAGGAGGAGACGTGCAGAAATATGTGCAGCACTACAGGAGCGGAGGGTTGAAGCTGCTGTCCTCACAGCACCTCTAAGTAAGAAAGTTTATCTGAGTTTCTGAGGAATGGTGGAGCCACTGCTGTTTGTCACGTTTCAGCATTTCCATTTTACATAACTAATTTTACATGTGTGCTATCTTGCTTTTGATGATTATTAATTTATTTAAGCTTAATAAGAAAGGCTTGATGTATAAAAAAATAAATAATAATAATTAAAAAAAAAAAAAAAGCTGCTCGCATTGGGCGCAAAGGTAAAATAGTACATCCTGTTCTGTTGTATCCCCAGTGACGCTGCTGGGAAATAGGCCTCTGTCTGAAATAACTTTTTCCAAAGAGATGATTGTGAGATATTGGTGCCGGTGCGTCTTGTCGAACTACTTGTTGCTTTGCCAAAGTTTATTTTTTCTTAGGACTCGAATGCAACAAGTGATTTTGTACCTTAATGAAAATACACATGGCCTACTACAGAATAAGACGAGGAATGTCCTCTCAAGAGCTCAGTAACCCATATTGTTATTATTAGTTAAAAACAATGATGCCTTACTCTTTATGATCGTGCAGGGTAATGACAGACACGTGTATTTTCAGCTATTTCAGTTTCTTAATTTCCACCAGTTAGAAATAGTTTCCTCTGACTTACACTGTTTTCAAATGTGGCACTCCACTTAAAATGCAAGTCTTGACAATAATTGGTCTGGACACGCAATGGCCGGTCTCTGTTATTCTTGAAGGGCAGGAGTGGGACATTTGCTTTGGCAAGATTTCCAGTGAAATAAACGACGGTAGAGGCTGTGATACTGTGTTTCGCTCAGGTCTGCATTCAGTCACTCTCATCAGATGGTTAGTATTAAACATTAACCTGTACATTTGCAGAGATTTAGATAATGGGACTTATAAGAAGGCGCCTGAAGTTAAAGAGGCAGCAATATTTGGGAATATCGCGGCACATTTCAAAGCATTTTCTGTGCGACATTTGAAAACGGAGTCGTGCCGTGAACGCCTGCGTGTCCCTTTTAAAACAAGCCCAGCGCCTGTCAATCACAGCGCATTCCAACCAATCCCACAGCTCCCTTTTTAAAAGCAGGTTTGCCTGCTGTGCTTTTATATTGCACCATGGCCTGTTTCGAAGCATTTTACTACCACGGTTATTGCCACAAATCAAGAGGGCAAAGTGAACGGCATGGGACTCACACCAACTTTAACGAAATTGAGTCTGGTTCCTACTTCTGCGAAGTTCACGGCCAAGAATTTCACATGCAGATGATATACAACAAGGAAAATGGAAACAGAATTTCTAGGTGTATCCTGAGTGCTGAATTGGTTGATTCTGCAAACCCATAGCCAAACTCACAACACAACATGACAAGCCTTTCGAGGTTTGGTGGCTGCCCTCTCTCTTGCGTCAACCCCGGGGAGAGCAATACTGAACTCAGCGTGGTGCTGCCACCTTTGGCAGGAGAGCACATGGGACACCCCACTGGCAGTTCCTTAAAACTCTGCCCCTCGCACAATTTGCGAGACTACCCCGAGACGAGGTCCAGTGCATATGTTGACCATTCGGTTCCCAATTTTTCAGACTCTGGATACCCCAGCCACCGGTTAGAGCACAGCCCTAGGGGCATTATCATTGGAGCCAATCTTTCTGGAGCCGGCATGCCACCCGTCACTGATCAACTGGCATCAAGAGCAAACCAACATGGCGGGATTGGAAGGTATCGTGACTTTGCTGGCTGCAGAGACAACAGAAGCCATGCTTTTTTCTCAAGTTATCAGGAGCAGGCCCATGCCTCCACCGACGCATCTCGAGATCTCGGCAGCCAGATGATGCTGGGTTTACCTGGCGACCTCCTCACCCGGACTCACCCTTATGGCCAAACTCTCAGCCCCAAGGGAAACAGCCAGCAACAACTGGTCACACAATTCCTGGGTCTGTACAAACCCCTGAACATGGCAATTCAGCGTGGAGGAGGCGACGCTTTCCTCAGGTGCTCTAAACAAACAGTGAAGCATGAGCTGGTGTGCAAGTGGAGTGACGGCCAAGAGGGGGCTGGGAAGCTGCCTTGCTCCAGAGCCTTCGGGACCATGTATGAACTTGTCACCCATGTGACAGTGGAGCATGTCGGAGGACCCGAGCACTCTGAATATGTGTGTCACTGGGAGAATTGTGCGAGGGACAGGAAGCCTTTCAAAGCCAAATACAAGCTGGTGAACCACGTCAGAGTCCACACAGGGGAAAAGCCCTTTCCATGCCCCTTTCACGGCTGTGAGAAAGTTTTTGCACGATCAGAAAATCTAAAGATCCACAAGAGGACTCACACAGGTTAGTTCATGATCACAATGCAACACGAAATTAGATAACATCAATACAATGATATTAACAATGGGGTGAAAATTGATTTAAAATGTGGTCAGTATTTTCAACTTTACAAACTCACTAATATTTACAAGTTTACAGTGTGCATCAGTGTGAACATATTCCTTATTTTTCATTTGAATTCTTTGTGAAATTTTGGAATTACGTTATTATTATCATTATTATTATTATCATCATTATTATTATTATCATCATCATCATTATTATTGCATGGTGCTGGATTTATTTATTTGGGCCTACATTGTCATAATGGTAAATGTTGTTATTTTGAATATAATCTATTGAATCTGTTGCTTCTCGTGCTGCTTCTCGCCGTCTCTGTCACTGCCTGATTCACAGGAGGAAAACATTTGTAGGCTCCGTGCAGGAAGCACACATGTGTAGTGAGTAGTAAGCCAGTTACAAACGAGTACAGTGTGCAGTCCTAGTGGTTTGGGTGCCTCTCCCACTTTCATTCAGTGAAATTATTAAATAAATGCCGGGACACCGGAGAGTTGTGACGTAGCCGTTACGCTGTCTCTGCCTCCCAGGGACTCATCTCCTCCACGAGCAGAGCACATCACACAGCGATGTAGCAGCAAATAAAAGGCGAGTAAAACGGTTTGACCTCAGTCAGCAAAGGGAAATAATTATCTGCATAAACACATTTCATAAAGAATTTATTTATGGCCTCGTGCTCACTTTTGATGGGCCTGTTACTTGTCATGAAACACTGTGAAATGATGCCTTGTGTCAAAGTATGCCATATAATGCTGACTTTCTCTGCATTTTCCTTCTGAACGCCCCTGGTATGGGAACAGAATAATAAGGAATTACAACGAAGTGTTTTATTTTCACACACATCAGGGGTTGTAGGAGAAACGTGATCTCACAAGGCGCAATTATGCTGAAATATAGACATTTAAATTGAAAAAATAATTATGAAATGAAGTGAATGGCCCTTAGAAAAAAGGGCTGCATAATAAAATTATATTTACCAGGCATCCCTTTCTATTTGTGAAAATTGTAAATTGTAAATTGTTTTTCCTGATGAAAGCAAAGAGAATAGAGGCAGAAAGGGGACATTTGTTATTTTACAATTGCACATGCGTGCTGTGTTAATTAGACATCATTTATAATATAAGCCTATTAACATTTTTTTGAACTTCCAAAAGACTGGCATCCATTAACATGCAGGCCCATAAATGATAATTTAACAGAAACTGCTAGAGTCCAGCTCTTACTGGTTCCCGCTTCATCAGTGTGTGTGTGCGGGAGGCGCGCAGCTGCGGGCCCTTTTGTGCCAGAAGATCAATTAGCGTCTTGATGGCCATAATTCACTCTTTGCATGATGACTTCATTTAAACAAATCTTTACATTTGCTGTCTGTGAGTTCATCATCATCTAATGCATGTTTAACCACAGCCTTGCTGATTTACTGCGCAGATAAACCGCCTCACTTGTTGCGATCAGGACCGCAGCAAAGTTTCTGCCACTATTTTGAACTCTGCATTTGTGTGACTCCTGAGTTTTTGCATTAGAAACAGAGCAGTGTAAGAAGGCGGTATTTTAAAACATCTGCAGTCAAGGCTGAGCTGGCGAGGCCTGAAAAGCGGCCCCGGGTCTGCAGAGTCACTGACTGAAAGCTGAAGATCAGAGGATGATTGAACTGTATGTGCTTTAATGTCACTTTTCATATTCCCTAACATTGTTATAGGAATCCACTCAGGTGACCTGGGCTATATCAGGACAATACATATTTATATCTATATAGGTCTAATGATGTGTGGCCAGGGAGAGCAAACACGGGCCTGTGAGCATATTCGTAACTCGCCGTCATCTCTCTCTTTGCACGTTTAGGTGAAAAACCTTTTAAATGTGAGTTCGAGGGCTGCAACCGGAGGTTTGCGAACAGCAGCGACAGAAAGAAGCACTCTCACGTGCACTCCAGTGACAAACCCTACATGTGCAAGGTCAGGGGCTGCGACAAGTGCTACACCCACCCAAGCTCCTTACGAAAGCATATGAAGCTCCACTGCAACAAGGCCCACGTCGCCAAAAGCGGCGACGCGCGACCTGGTGACGGGGGTCACGACGCCGACGCCAGGTCAACCCGAGTCCCGGATGGAACCCAGATCAGCCCCTCTCATCCCCCCACCTCGGCTCAAGATGTCCCCATGTCCCCAGAGAGTCGAGACCAGTCGACCCCGAGGTCACGTTTCCATCACACGTTTGACAGCAGTTTGGACTACTCCACACACAGGTCGCAGCCCCTCTTGGACCCTTTGTTGCTGCAGAGAGGCAGCTACAGATCCCAGTCCTCCCAGTATCCCTGCGGTCAGACAGGTCACACGTTTGCCCAGAGCTCAAGGACTTTCCCCTCCACTTCCCCCTTTCAGAAAGGTATTGTGAATGGATGGTACACATGCCACAGCGGTGTGGACTCTTTCCCACCAAAGCAATGTAATAACATCCCCTCTCTCTGAGTTCCTGTTGGGACACGTGGGCGACTTGCTGTTTTTTTTTTGGGGGGGGGGTATTTTTCCACGTTATAACCTGCAAGTTTCAGCTGTATCTCTATTACATACTCTCTGTATTTTTGTGAATGTTGTATGAAATATTTAGTGACACGTCCTGAGTCATCCTATTGAAACCTCGCCTTGCGAGGTGTGGCGAGCTGTATTTGTTGTTGTGAGGCCTGTTTGGTTGGATTAGGCTTTCAGCCTGTAGCTACATCTCCCTATAGTGGGTGTAGGAACTTTTACAAAGTGTGTATGCATAATTGTTCGCTGTGTTGCATAAGTATAAAAGATATCTATATTAAGTGAGACAAAAAATGACGAAGGATTTTATGGAATTTGCCTCATGAGTCTTCTGAACTTATTATAGGCTGTTACTGGAAAGTAAAAGGAAAAGTCTTGCTGAATGTAACCCTCAGTGAAGGGGTCTTTGTTGAATGTAAACTAGATGTAATGTAGGCTATGTCGGGAAGTATAGAAACATGATTCATGTCTATGTATGTCTAAAGATGAAATAAATATCCGAGGATCTTTCCTCACATTAAATCCTGAGACCTAAAAAGCCTGCGATGGGCCTGGAGCATGATTTGTATGTCATTAAAATACTGCGAGGCTCAGTAGGTTTTTTTTCCTCCACTTTCCCCCCTTTTCATTACACATTCGTATTCTTGTTTGTATTATATGTATATTTCACATTTCTGTGCAAAGTAAGACCAGTGTGAGTATTAACGCAGTGTTCGTGATTCTGTTCAAAACGTTTAATTAGCATACAGTTCTACTGTACATAGGCCTACTGTATAATTCATTATGTATTCTATATTTTATTAAAGTGTCTATATTCTCTTTGATCAGGCGTGTGTGGTTAAACCCAATCAATGCATTTTAATCGCGAGCTCAAACTTTTTTTTTTTTTTTAATTCTATCATTTCTAATAGCCCACGCCATGTTTGCAGATTTGCAATTTTGCGCAAACGAATGCACCGCCTGAAAACGTGTAGGGTCTCTACACACAGCAACTCCACCCTCTGTTTGTAGGTGTCGCCTCAGGAACTGACCGGGCCTTTAACATAAATGTGTTTAAATTGATTTGTGTGGGTTAAATCTCTTTAATGTTCTAACGTGATGGTTTTAGTTTTCCTAACTGCGCCAGAGAGGTTTTTTGGGGAAACAGGTGTATAATGCGAGCACGCGCAGGTGTATTTGTCGCAAGGTGACGCACATTTTTTTCTTTCTATGTGCACCTCCTCGTGTTTTGTTTCGCTTTCTCTTCGAATGAAATTTTCTGATCATACATCAAATTGATTTGTATATTTTTACTCGATTTCTATCTGTCTTCTTGTGTCTCTTACGCACACACGCACAACCTTAAAGGTCCTACCTTGGCTGTAAGCAGGCTGCAAACACTTAATGTCAAAATAGGCTACTAATAACTAAGCACATCATTACTTTTCCTGCTATCATTTTATTCATACTACAAGTTGAACATTTTTATTTACTCTATAAAGGATTCATTCTGAGTTCCCCACTTTGAGTCTGAATCAATAGATTTGATGGATTTCTCTGTTCACTGACACATAGATGGGTTGACAGTTCTGTGTCATTCTGTTTCATCTGGCCAGTCATAAATATTGAAAAAGTTGGTTAAAAAGCTTTAGAAGTGATGTTAGTTTTCCCCTTTTTTTAGATACACACACAATTTGGGGGGTTCGCTCACCCAACTTCCAGCTTTGCTGACACATTTGTTCATGTTTGCTTGGTTTTTGTATTGTGGAATGTAAATTTCAACACGCTCCTTGTTATTTGAGAGAAATGCACTGAGAAAGTTTGGTTTCGAAGCCTGTCTCCTTCTCGGCAGAGTTTGTCTTCAGTTACTCTACAAATCCTGTGGTTATTATTGTCTCATTCTTAGTTTAGACTTTAACGATTGATTGAACAAGGTGATGTGCAGTTAATGGTCCATTTAATGGGGTATATCTAAAGATGATGTTTCACAGTAAGTATCTGTCTTCATCCCACTCAGGACAGTATACTGCAATAGCTTTTTTATTGTAGAGGTCAGATGGATCACAGTTATGATGGCTGCTCCACTGCCTCAAGCAAAGCATTACACTTTGTACTTGTACATATGGATGTCAGCATTTTATACCATTAAACATACGAATAATGTCTGCCATTATATATGCCAATTTGATTCACCCATATCAAAAGAAAATCGGGTCAAAAGGACACTAATTTTACATTTCTTTGAAATATATGCTTACAGTGATCTGACAGCTCACTAGCCATAATAAGGTTCTTTATTCCTTTATTCCTGGAGGTTTGATGGAGGGGCAGTTGTCTGGATGGCCATAAAAATACATGAGTTGAATGCTCCAAGTCTGAATAAGAAGATGTTTTCCTTGCACTGTCAACTATATTAATACACTTTAGGCTCTTAAAAAGTTCTGAAGGCTTTGGTTGTGGTGCGGTTATTTAGATATTATTTATATAACCAAATATAAACAGGATAGGCCTATTAAGCCGTTTGCATTATTTTTGTTGCAATATCTGTCTTTGACATTTTTATAAAAAAAAAAAAAAAATACGCAAACTGTTTTCATTCTCTGTCATATTTCTATGTGAAATATTCAAAGTAAACTAGAAACTACATTTTATGTGCTTCAAGTGTAATTGTTCTCATGATTGTGCGACGCTATGATAAACTTGTTTATGCAGTTTGTGTGCTGGTTAAAAGTGTATGTTACACACAATACTCATGGGGATACATCTGTAGGGAGAGTCAGATATTTTGGATGATGTATTTTGCAAATCCCTCTCGAGTTTGACCGCAGTTCATTTTCATTTTTATCTTTCCATTATAGGCATCTTTCTGACAAACATCTAGAAGTTTCAGTATCTGGATTGTAATTCTGACAAACTCAGTTCAAACTTTATATTCAGTTATTTTTTGCTAATGATTTGTAAATGTGCAGATGAAAAAGGCACTGCTGCATCCTACTCAAGATTTAAGGACAATTTTGTGGTAAGTAGTAGCTATGATATGGTCAAAGATGTATCATTTGAAGTGGTGGATGTCAAATGTTTAAATTGTGAAGTGCTTCTTTCTTCAAGTAAATTGAGGTGAACTGGGTTGGCTTTGATCAATGTACTTTAATGATGTGATGACTGAAATTCATGAGATCATTTTCTCTTGTGTTTGCAACCTTATCAATAGCTTTCATGAAATGCTTTTGGTGTTACTATCAATGTTTTTTAAAGTAATCTCAATATATTCTGTATTTGTTTCTCAGTTCATCTCAATTTCATCTAAACCCCAACTATTGTATGCACTGCCACATTCTGCCCCTTTCTTTTTAATTTCTAAACTAAAAACTAAATGTCTAAAACACAGTAGAGGTGATCAAACATTCTTTTGTGCTCAAAGAAGCATCTGTGGTTGTATATGAAAAATTGGTTTTCAATTTTTTTGTCTGAGAGCATGTATAAAACCAAAGGGTTTTATACATAACACCATAAATCTGTCCAACTACAATATGTAACCATGTTGGTGTATTTTCTGACCAAGCCGTGGTAATATTCCAGCATCATCGAACCCTGCCACACCCTTCCCCCCAGTAATCACAACTGATTAGACCTCCGCTTCCCAGTTTGCCACTTGCCCGCCGCCATCTTTACTCTTGCACTCTCTGCCTAGCAACAAGCACAGGCACCATTTTGGACAGGGTATACAGAGTATACATAAATTTAATCTAAATACATCCATTTCACCTTCGGATCCATTAAATTGCCATCTTGCCCCCCGGGTTGATGTTATACCATACTTGGGTTGAGCTCCAGCTGTGTGCCAGGGGGTGGGCTGCTTTGTCACACTGGGTCTTTGGTTTTATGCATCATCATAACCATGTATGACATCTTGCGTAACTTACACTGTGCAGCTCCCATATTTTTCCAAGTAAGGTTTAGCAGCACTGGGCTCAGGCTCGAGAGGCTGTGTCAGCGTTGACTCTGGCTGACAAAGTGTGATTTTAATTGAATCTCCGGCTTTTTCCTCATCCTCCCCAGGTCAAGTCAGTGGTGCTGTTGCTCCTCAACTTGCTTTCTTTTTATCCACCCCTCTTTGCCCCACCCCACCCTCTTTTTTTTAAATACCAGGTCCTCTTGTTCCTCTGTCTCATCTATCTCTATCCCTGCAGCTCCTGGCTATCTTCACCCTCTCTGGCTCCTTCATAATGGCCCCCTAATCTCTGGCAGTGTAGTTCCATGGTAAGTTGGTGTCCTCTGCCAGATTCTCCGCCAGACATGCATGAAACATAAAACTCATATATCTGCCTTTTTCTGTACACTGCCCCTCTCTCCATGGAAAATTGCAACCCTACATGGTAAACTGGATGCAGCCACACTGCTGCTTTATTTATTAATTTTATATTTGCTCTCCAGCTGGAGAATGGTAGCTACTGCGGGGGTTGGCATCCAGGCATAAATGATGCTAACAATGCATAATGAGGGCAATTGTAACAATAAGGAGAGATTGATTTTAAAGTAAAAGACTGAACAATATACAATGCAACTGTCAATAAGATGAAACAGTGGAGTGAAATGAATATGTATCTCATGTCACTTGTTCTACTCAGCGAACATTAGTAATGTAATCTGTTTCATGTTTAAGCCTGTGTTAATTTGACAGTTTGACAATTAATAAGCCTTTAAAACACACCAAGCAGAAGCAGGCTCTTATGTAAGACAATGCAATCATCATATTTATATGCACACGTGTTTACAAACCCTAAATGTTGAATAGGAATGTAGAGGCTCTGCGCGGTGCTCTTATGATTTGACCAAACTGATCCTTTAGATTTTTCCTTATCTTCATCTGCACGGCAGTTTTCTGATTTCAGTGTTGCCAGCCCCCTGTGTAGTCCAGCGTGCACCAGGGCTTATTAAACTAGGCTCCTATTCACTCTTCCCAACGGTCGCTCCACTGTCAACTTAAGCCCAAGCCCCTGGAACGCTCAGCTCGCCGACTATTGTTGGCAGATTTTGCCAAAAACTGAGTAACGCTGAAGAGCCGATATGCAGCAGGATAGAGAGAAAGGCCCCGCCTATCCTCATATCTGATGCATATTTGTCTTTTGATGAATTGCAATTTGCCCCTGTGGATGGTTCTTAAAAAGATGTCTTTTTTCCTTTTTTTTCATTTATTATCTATGCCTTACATAACTGATATTTTTGACAGTTTCTGATGAGCCAGTTTCTGAGAAATCATGGAGACTTTAATGGTCTCCTATGAGCTGGTAAACTCAGGAGGTAACCATATGACTGACAATGATGATATGCACAAAATAAACAACAAACTGAAAGTAAAAGTTTTCAGATATGGTCTGCAGTATTTGTTGTGGTGTGTAGCAATGCAAAAGGAAAATAAATAATATTGATAAAACTTTCCAAATATATATTTCCAAGGTTTTCTGGGAGTTGGGTAGGTTGTATGGGGTGAGCGGACCTTTGAAGATCTTTCAGCTCCTGCAAGCTCCAGGCCTATGAGATGCAATGCCATCCTTTTAAGGGAATGACCATAACTTTGGTCCCCTTGCTTCTAATACCTCCTCCAGACCCTTGTCATCAGAGATCAACCAGGCTGAGCCTTAATGTCCTCTACTTGCTGGCAAGGGCAGCTGGTAGCTTTCATGTAAGTGAACAGTCAGATGAATATGCTTAAATCTGCACGTTGGAGCAGGAATTGATGCCTTTATCTTCAACTGTGCTTCTTCACAGTTCTACAGTATATGGTTTTGAGAAATGATCAGTCACATTTTAAAGCCTCTGCTTAATGATTCACATTTTACAGAACACATTTGAAGCGTTTGTTATAAAATGTTACTAAGGCTTTGATCATGACGCCTAAAGAGCACAATGCCTTAGATTTTACAAAAACGCTGCAAAGAGACCCTAAGTGCCTGTTGTCTTTGCTGTCTCTCAAAACTATCACATTTCATTAGCAGTAATTCAGTTCTGTTGTGAGATACAGCATTTGAATACTTTTGTATGTTCTCAAATCTTGTCGTTTGAGGTTGAACTTAAAAAAGGGATCAGATTGATCACGGTCCAGAGTGTTTCAAAGCAGTGTGTAATCACGAGTGTTTAATTTTATCTGTTGCAGTATGCATTGCAAGGCGGCTGTGTAATCAAGCCTGTGAACTCAACATCTGAAGGAAGGATTCTTTTTCTGATCACATCCCTATTGAAGTCTATCCATTCACTGAACATGGATGCGTTGACTCGCTCAGGCTTGCACTGCTTGGTATGTGACAGTCAAGTTAATATGTACTTGATACTATGCAGGTATGTATGGTTTCAGCTGATGTCTAAGTGCTTGCTGCAGCACTGGGGGCCCATGGGGCCACATTTTCGAAAGCTGTAAGTGAGGACGCATGGCGATCTCGCTGTTAACCTTCAGCGTTACAAGAACACCCTAGGGCCTAACTCTACAATCATGGATGTAGGGTGGCGAGGGTTGGGGGCCCCACACACAACCCAGGAATTCCCCTTGGGCCTTTTCAATTACAGTTAGACCAAACTCCGCACTGTGATGATATGTTGCTTTAAGGCTGTGACATTAATGGAGGGGACAAATGTGATTTGGTGTGGTGTTGACCCTAAAGTGCATGAGATAGATAGAAGAACTGTTATGGCACGGAGGCAACAGGAAGAAATGCAAGGTAAAATATTCTCCTGCTTGATTTATTTGAAGTCATCAATAAAATAGTCCAAACTGACCAAAGTGTCATTTAGGTCTCTCTGAAGTGAAAGACCTATCGATGGAAATAGTTTATCATTAACCACAGACTACAGGGAGCACAAGGGGCATGAGAGAGAGTAATTAGCCACTAGTGCTGCTTTGAGGAGCCCAGGTAATGGATTTAAATGGCAAAGGGAAGTGATGGAGTGTCCCTTCATCTTTTTGATGATCAATAAGACAGCCTAACCTTGTGTTGGAAGTATACTATGATATGGTAATGGGATGAACAATGTGTGTGTATGTGTCCACGTAGGTTTGTGTGTAAGAGAGCTTGGTACAGCGATTTTGTCCCAGGCCCAGTATCATGGGTATCACTGTTGACTGAA
>CM076655.1:49832-73748 GCA_038496675.1 Rachycentron canadum
CACACACACACACACACACACACACACACACACACACACACACACACCAATCCAGCTGTGATTCTTGGACAGAATCCAAGTTGCCTGTCTGATGTGTAATGCAACGTGGTGCCCGTGTATGTGAAAGAGATGATCTTCTATCGTTTAAAAAAAAAAAAAGAGTGGCATCATATCATCAATCACTGTTGCTCACACACAAAACAGTGGAGGCGCAACAGACAGACAGGTGAGAATTAGTGAACAAGAGGGAGACAGTGACTGAAGACAAGAAACGTGACTGAGAGCTAGAAAAAAAAAAAAAACAGGCAGTCATTGAATCATTCTCTCACACAGCGCTTTGGCCCAGATCAGCCAAAGAGATAAAGGAAGAGGATTACACTCTGGCTGAAAGACTTGGAAGTCTCCTTTGACTCTCTGCCACTTCTACAAAGTCACCTCTGACAATGGAACTATCTGTTAGCAGAGCGATAGATCAGACACACACAAGTACATTTGGAAAGTACACTGCCGTGATGTGGAGGTCATTCAAATGTCCCGAATCAAAGAAACTTTAAAGAATGGGCAAATTAGCAGTGCTTGATGGGCTGACTAAGCACAAATCCAGGGGGGAACTGGGAAAGTGGAATCATTGCTCCATGATGTTGCGCTCTGTTTACAGTGGTCTGGAGTGAATGGGACTCACCAGTTGTATGGACAGCTGGTTTGATGCCACCCAGGACTGCAGGTGTGAGTCAGCTCCAACCAGACCAGGGAGGCCACTGGGACGACAGTTGGTTTCTGTCAGGGTTTAGAAAAAAAAAGAAAAAAAAGAAAGAAAGCAGCATTAGTTTCATAGTTTATCATTTTCATCAGTGATAATGACTAATAATTGCTCGATGCACAGGAAAACTATGGCTTTCAAAGAAAAGTAAGCCCAGTACATCATTTTGGATAGTTATGTTTACTCCACACCTGGAGTCTTCTTTAACACCTGTCCTATCATTTGCTTGTGTTTCTTGCCCTGTGTGACTTTTTTTTTTTGCAGTGTCACCAAATTCCCAGATTTCAGCTATATCTTTAATTTGTTATGATGCTATTTTTTAAAGGAATAATGGCCAAACAAGAATAAGACTCAAGACTCAAATTTCCCTCAAACCCAAGTGTCTTTCACATGAGTAAGACACATTGTAGTTGCGGTAAGCAGCTATTTTGTTTGGTAATGGTTTTTGTTTGAGGCAATAACGTTAGTCATATTATTGTTTTTTCCATGAATCACACAGATTTGAAGTATTTGAACACTAAATCTTTGGTTTCCTCACCTGGGTTTTAGGCTTCCCATAACTGCTCAGTTTTAGACCCAGTCAGTGCCAAACCAGTGCCAGCCTGTTTGGACTCATTTTATGGAGTTGTTCCTGGGGGATTTTACCAAATGTGGAACAGGTGTAGGGGAGGTTTTGATGAATTTGGACAAAATGCCATATTATGAGCAGTTATTGCCCTAATGTTACATGTAATTTGATGACCGTTAATTTATCATATCGTCACTTTATGTGCTAGCTGAGCTTAAAGAGTCAATACATTTTGTTAGGTGTTCAATAAATTCTTTTAACCATGCACTGATCTTGCATTTAAAACATTTAAATCCTGCTGTAGTCCTGTTTGTCAAATACTGAAATGTGAATGGCTTGCAGCTTCTCTTGAGCTGTATTTTAAGCGCGGTTGTGCTTTTGTCAACATGATAATACTCACATTGACTCACAGTGTTAACATATTGATGTTTAGTGACAATTTTATTTTACCATTTTATCCTTGTCATTTCTTATTAGCACTGAACACAAAGAACAGCTGTTGCTGAATGTTGATAGTTTTACAGATATTTGGTTTGTGTGTGTTGGTCACAGGCTGTTTGTTCTCCTCTGCAAACACATACCAACTTTACTGTTAAAGTACACAGAGGCACCTCTGTGTTTTCCATAATGACCTGAATAAATGAGCTGTGAGTAAGTGTTTTGCATCTTTTCCAAGTCACTTCCTGAGGTGGCAGTGAGAATATGCTTTTACTTCCTGCAGCAGCTGGATGATATTGATGCTACTTTCAGATGACCTTAAATAGCTTATTGATTTGTGTAAAAGCAGGACTGGACAGGCGGCAGTTTTTTTTCCCCCTTCCCACCTCCTTTCGTATTTTTCCTTTTTATTTGAATTATCAGGTCAGGTTTATTGTGGTATAAAAAAACAGTTGTTTGTGAGTGTGTGTGTGTGTGTCTGTGTATGTGTGCACAGCATCTAAGGGCAGTTGTGGAGTTACTTATCGAAAAGGTCAAAAGCATAATGGGTTATAATCTCCTCATGAACAACCTTCCCACCCAACAACACTGCTACTTCTAACAAAGACCTTGGCCCCAGCCCTCAGCTGTCGCTTCCCCTCCTTGGCTTCCACCAGCAGACCTCAGATGACTGGTCCATTGTCATACAGCCTATCGACTTGCTAGATGAATTCAAATTTCACATGTCAATTAAATGAGTGTTGCCCTGGTGATTAGCAGATCCCACTAATTGTTGCTCCCTCCTCCTCTTTCCTCCACTTTTTTTTTTTACCCCTTCCCCTCCTCCTCTTGCTCTCCTGCCATTTTCCACATGGAGGAGCAGGGAATGGGGCTTTGTGCCGTTGGGCCCCATGCCCCATGTCAAAAAAGATGGCTCCTCAGCCTCTTCCCCCAGCCACGCTCCCCCTCTGAGACTCCCACAACCGCTTTTTCAACTCTGGGGTGTAAGGAAAAGATGGACATATGTGTGTATGTGTGTGTATGTATGTATGTATGTATGTATGCATGTATGTATGTGTGTGTGTGTGTGTGTGTGTGTGTGTGTGTGTTTGGGAGGGCACATATAGATCACATAGTATATAGGGTTTAAGTGGCTATGGATTTCATCCTGTTTGGATGCACAGCACAAGGACCCAAGGCAGGATGCTTGGCAATATCCAGCGTTAAAATCGCATGTGCACGTAGCAGACATGCTCACTCTGACACACACTCCTACACGTGCACCCTGGCAGATAATTACCCCAACAGCCTCTGGAGAGCAGAACGCCCATGTGGGCCCCATAACCGCTTTAGACAAGGGCCATGGCACACCCAAGACCCTCCTTCTTTGTCTATGTCCTAAACCATGTGTTTGTTTTGCTTGACTCAATGAACTTGATCTGTGGATCTTCACAGCATTTTGTTTGCTGTGCATCTCAGTGGTGTTGAAATAGATCAATTTAAGTCATGGAACAGTGTTGAAAACGTTGTATGCAAAAACTGCCCCCCCTTAAAATTGACAGGGTTTCTGATGTTTGTGTTCTAAAAGAGCAGGCACTCATTTTTTAGAAAGTAAATATCATAACAGAATAGTTAAGTATAAGTTAAATATGAGCACACTTTAGTGTTTTATCCAATTCACAACATTTTTTCTTGAAAAGTAGATGTTATTTAACAACATTTCCACACTTCACTGCTTGGAAATGTTTCAATCGTTGCTCTTAAGATCACGTTAATGTGGTTTGTTTGCTTCCAGCGTGACTTGCTCAAATTCTTGGAGTATAAAATCTTCATAAAATCATTGGATATACGGTGAGTCACCTCCTTTCATTTCAAACATAAGTAGTTACTGCAGGTGTTGGATGAATGCATTGAAGTAAAAACTGGGATATTTCCCGCATGCACATCAACACACCCACACACATATGCCCTGCTCTGATCACTATGACAAGTGTGTCATGTTGGCGCAATCTGAGAACTCTATAATATTGGGATTTTGAAACCCTTGAAGCAAAAGAGACAGAAAACTCTCCTCCAGTCTTGAGCGAGCTCTAATCACCCCTCGTCACAATTAAACACAGCGGACAGCATCTCCAAACACTGGGTGACATCTTAAAACTGTATGAATGGTCCCTACCCTTGGCCCGAAACACCCCCACTCCACCATCACCTAATGTTCAACACTAACCAAGCATCACAGACCTACATTCATAGGCTGAGCTACAATGGAAAACACTGCAGCAGGCCAGTGCAGCCCAGACGGTTTCGTTTGCACTTTATCAGACCATACAAAACAGCAACGCCTCATTGAGCCACAATTTGCTGCTAGTTTCCTACAAGAAACAAAACAAAGAGTGGGGCGGCCTGGTCTTCCTTTTTGTGCCAAAGCAGCGGACCAGAGAGAGTACGTATACACACACACACACACACACACACACACACACACACAAGAGCAGGGGAAGTATAGACAGAGAGAGAAAAGTGAGACCAACAGGGAAAAAAAAAAAACACAGTCCAGAAAACATCTGTCATATCCATCAAAGGACATGATGCCGAGCTCTACAGCCTTCAACTAGCCACTAAAAGTAAAAACAGTGACATTCCACACCTGCAACACACTTAAAAACTCACAAACTAATGCAAAAAGTATGTGCAATAGACTTTTTAAAAATGAAAAATGATTTGAATAAGTAACGACTGCAACCTATATTTCCTACAAGAGCCTTTGTGCAGCAGCTACAGGAGGGAACTATGGCTTGTCCTCATGACTGGGTCATGGACATGGCAGAGTTTAAAAACCGCTTGGGGATAAAATACTTCTGTTGGGCAATCGCTCTCCTCTCCCTCCCCTCTGCTTCCCCTGTCTAAGTCCCTCTTTCTCACTCGTTGTCTCCCTCGCACTTCCTCTATAGTTTTACTACCACGATAATTCCTGAGTGAGTAAGCAAGTGTGTTTTGTGTGCGTGAGCCAGTCAAGTCTGAGGTCCTGTTTGTGCATTTGTGTAGTCATGCGAAAGCGCGTGCGACTGACTGTGTTGCTTGCGGATGAGTGCTGCGGCAGCGAGCGTGCTGAGGGAGACAGAAGTCTGCAAAGTGAGATGGGCTTACTTACAGTCAGGCTATCAAATAAAAAAGAAGCCACAGTTAGGGAGGTTTGGCTGCGTCTGCCCCAGCATGCACAATGCAGGCAAATAAAAAGAAACCTCTAAACCACTGCAATTATCTTTGGAATAGGCCATGCAAATGATGCAAAAATGACACAATAATGTCTGAAGGATAAAGACAACACATAAAACCATCTAAATAAACAAAGGCAAAGAGTTGCTTTACAATGCATACATAAGACCAGATTCATTAGCATACAAACTGAGATCAAAAGACTTTTTAAGCTCAGTACATCATAGCCTTCTCCTCAAAGAATCCCTTATCTGAGTACCGTCAAGTGCACCCCCCATCCTTTCCCTTCAACCACCACCAACGTTACAGTGCAATTTGAAACCTAGAAGAACAACCCCTCTGGAGGAGTAAATTACGTCGCCATGACAACGCTGAAGAAGTTCAACTCCTGACAAGAAGGTGTGGATGATGTGCTGATTGCATCTTGTGTGCCAGAGTGTGTGTTGGTTGAGATGGTCGCTCCCTTTTCCATCTTACCCCTCCCTAATTCTGCTAATACCCTCTTCTAGCTGGCAGCTGTTGGTCCTGGTACAGAATGGGTGTGTGTTGTTTTGTCTGCCTGTGTGTGAGATAAATAAATGATGAGAGTGCTGGACCTTTGGGAGAGGGCTAGGCTGCAAAATCTGGCCCGCTGCAGGTCTTCTGTCCTGCCAGCAAGGTGGAAAAAGGGTCAGAGACGACCGCTAATTGGAAGTGATGAGGTGATCTGATGACACTGCAGGGATACTTTGGTTTGTCATAACGTGTAAAGGCCTTAACATTTCAAGGGTGGCTGCCTTCAAGTAGGAGTTAATCAATGCACAGCTTAACACAGACTACTCAGGACAGAGCACAGTTGCTGGTCCTGGGGTAACTGAGGTTAAAATCGGGAAGACATTTCAGGAAGCTTCTTAGTTCCCCCACTGACTTTAAAACTATTACAACACAGAAGTCTTCAGCAATACATCACACAAGAAACTGAGGCAATATATTATGTCAACACTGTCATCTAAAGGAGACAGAGCAGCAGACATGATTTTGGTATTTTACCTCAGCCATAACTGGAGAGCAGACAGCACCACATTCTGCAGATGGCCATGATAAAGAGGCTGTAAAAGAGAAGATAAAAATGCATAAGCTCAGAGCATCAATCATGGTCAGAAAAGTGATTCCATACGCAATTGATTTCCATAGTATCTTCACTCCCTAGAGCACATAGGATACTATTTTTCCCAGCTACTCTCTTCACACTCACGAAAACATTTGATATGGGCCACAGGAAGATGGAGGAGAGAAAAAAAGATGTGCATCTGACTGCATATCTGTACCCAAATATCATATGTTCATATCTAATTCCTCTCTAAAGAGAGGAGCATCAGACATAATACACCTCTTATGTCTATAGCGCCCTCCCTTTTTTTCTTTTTTGCCTACTTTCTCTCACACACATGCACATTAACAGCCAGGCTTTATGGTGCACTACACTGACTTGTAAAGTTGTGATTTACACTTGTGTACTAAAAACAGCTTGAGACAAACAAAATTATTCAGGCATCCTAAAAGTAATAGCGAGACAAAAAACTAATTCTGTCACATTATGAAATTAAAACAAGGAAATGTTTTAATCTGAGAGTTACATAAAGGTTTGTTTTGCCACATTTTTTTTTTTTTTGCAGAACCTCGTATCGTGCATAAAGCCTGTGTGTCATGCATGCTCCCAGACCACCTTCGGTGCTTCTCAAAGTGAAATTAAGACCTTTGAAATCAATTTACATTGTAAACACACCATGCATGCCATGTTGGGGGGTCTGCAGCCATAGTGGTTGGTTGCAGGGCTGAGGGTGGAGATCTAGAGGATCTCTCTGGAGCACCACACACACATAAATCCACAGAGTACTCAACCCTGCACCCACTGACTGCTTGCCCCCCCGGGTAGAGCGCCCAACTCCCGACCTCCTCCAACAGGGGGGTCAAAGGGAATTTAACACGAGGGTTCCACATTCCTCTAAGGTGATAATTGCTGTAGCTGCTGGCAGGGGGCCATCAGGCGCAGGGTAAACAAGCAGTGACTCTTTGTGCACCGCCCACTCCCACCCAGCTAAACAGTATGCATGGCTGTGACCTGGGTAAATTATGCCATCAAGCCTGGCGTGACAGCGTGTCACCCATCACAGTGCAGTGGATCTGTTTGGTGTCTGAGCACCCAGGTGGTTCAGTTAACTGTAACTAAACCATCAGTCAGAGCAGCCACTTAACACATACTCCCAACTACAAGCGAGAGGCTAAAGGCTAACTGTGTTAAAAAGATGGTTAGCTAAGAGCTAGGCAAAGGATCGACAAAACAACAACCTTGCCATAAAAAAAAAAACTGTGCAGCCTAATCACACTTCTCAATCTTCTCTGTGGCTCTACAAACCTAGGAGCAGGTAAGGAGAGAGTGATGGATGAAAGCAGGGAAACACTGAGGTCTGCTTTGCCACATCTTCCACACTAGGTCTTTTTCCTACTCCTATTCTCTGTAACATGGAGCCTCACTCTCATCATGGTACCCACAGGCCAATATGTTACTGTCTTATCAGGTGACGCAGACTTTTCTATTGAGCTATGCAGTAAAACAAAAGGCTTCTGTGGAAAACTTAAAACTAAAAATGACACTGCTCAGGACTCTTTTTCTTATTGTCCACAAATCTCATAAAAAGACAACAAATTGACTGTATTACTAAATATAGTCTGTGTGATCAAATCCAGATATAGTGTATCCTATTTCTCTGTGCCATAGACCTCCACAAAAAGCCGAAGCATTGGACTGAGCAACATGTTTCGTCATTACACTGAATATGTGCACTGTAGTTTATGTTGAGTCTCACTTTCACCATTCTTCTGCTGTCAGTCCTCATTATTGCACCAAATGTGTTCATCCTGGCTGAAAGTAGCCCCCAACCAATGTACAGTTTCCTCATGTTTAAGTAGCCTTTCCAGAAAAGTGCAGGGCCCCTCTTCCTTTCTAAAATCATACATGTCCATGATAATGAGTCTCAAAGAACATCCTTGAAAATGTATATTGACCAACACAGAAAATGATTATTAATAAAAAATATTTAACACCACCTTATATATGCACTAATGTCCTGCATGTTGTTAGAGGTGGTTAGTTTAGATAAGGGGAGGGCCTGGCAGTGCCATATTTCTTGGTCTCTGCCCACATGTGTGTCCCCCACCCCCACCCCCCCAAGCGACACACTAAGGCTTGGGAAGGTTATAAAAGCTGAGGGGGTGATTAAGAAGCAGGAATAATGGCCTCCACAAAACTAGGAATGCGTTTAACTGCTACAACGGCTCCAGAATCGTTCTAAATCGGACTGCCACCATTAATATCAGGAATATTCAGCGGCTCTTCAGCCGGAAACGGTTACTGGGATTTTCAAAGGAACTGGTCCTGGGAAAACATGAGAAGCCTAGCTAGGATGTACTGTAGGTTTATGATTTATGTCTGAGGGTGACCCAGGAGGATTTAGGTTGGGTATATCTGGAGCTGCGCTGACCTACCCACCAGTTCTACATTGTTGGAGTTTGGTGGATCCTTATAAATCCAGGATTAGAAAAGTCAGATATACAAACACCTTCACCTCTCCTCTCCTAACATACAGACACACCAAGAAGAGGTGTGCAGGCTGCTGCTGCCTGCTAAGCATGCCCAAACCCCAAACCCTATCACTTTCCTCATTACTGAAGCTTCATGGCTTTTTAGGGCTCTGTGCTTTATCTGGGATTTCACATTTCCCAGCCTGCCACTTGACATGGCTAACCCAGCTGCCAGCAATCAAGTAGCAGAGGGCAGCAGTGAGGCTGGCTGAGTCTTCAGGCTGCACCTTGATTTGAGAATTGCACATCACAGCCGCTGGCTCCGCTAAGCTTCGGTAATTACAGGCCACACATCCCATCGTGCCTCCAACCCTATTTCTACCCCACATCTTACACTGACCTGGCATAATGGGTGGAGGGGAAGGGGGTGCATACAGAGAGACAGAGATGGTCACGGGTCAAGGGTGGATTCCAGGGATGTGGATCTGTGCCTTAAAAAGCATGAATTGTGTGACAGAGCTGGAGAAAGAAGTGGGAATATGGTCCAGTAAGCATCCATACTGTCAATCTCAGATTGTTGCATGCATGGAAGATCCTTGTATATGTTTTTTTAATGCATGTTTGCGTGCACATATGAGTGTGCACTTGCATCTACAGTACCCACATTGTATGTGTATGTGCCTAATTGAGAGGTAAGCAAAAAAAGTTGCCTTTAAAGTTGCCAATAAATATCCTGCCAGTAATGTTAAACACCTGCCCGTAAAGCCCAGAGGAATGCTAAATGAAACCAAGTTGCAAAGCCTGTCTCCTGTCTGGGGTCTCAAGTCAAGACAGCAGGATTTGTAATGGCTGTAACAAGGATTATTGAGTTCAAGCAGAACAGCCAGGAAGCAAGAAAAAAACTTGACATGGTCAGCAACACTGCTTTTCCTCTCTTTAACGGCTAGTACAATGATTTATGTGTTTCTCCTGTACAATATTTTAGATTATTACTTAATATCAAATTACACAGCAGAATCAACGCCACAGCTATTGGCATCAAAATCATTTCAAATCACATGAATTTTTTTTTTTTTTTTTTTTTTTTACCTCTGCTTTTACAGCTCAGTGATCAAAGCTCTTCATGGAGTGTTGTAACATACTAGTGGACACATGGATGTTTAAACAAAAAGTGTTCCCAATGTTCTTTGTGCAAGCGTGAGCCAGATAGAGTAAGACAGGACATTACTTTAACTGAAAACATGCCCCCTGATCTTCTTACCCCAGTGTCACACACCAGTAACCATCTCATACACACATTTCCACAAGCACACATGCCTGAACACGCACAAAGATAACCGTGCACTAACGCACATACATTCACAAGATACAGTGTTAGGGCAGGAAGAGGCTCTCACTATGCTTTGGGTGCCTCCAGGGGTGAAAGAGAGCATCTGACCCCAGAAGCCAGAGGAACTGTTGTTTGGCCTCATCTCTGGTTTCGATTCCCTAAACTCCTGACGCCTTCCTCCCGCTGCACCTGTCGAGCGCCAGTAGACCCCCTGCCCAGACCCTTTCACCACAAAGAATATATGACCCTGCTCCCTGGTGCAGTCTGGCTAATTACTCCTGGCCTCAGACTGGCCTCAAACGCAAAAGCAGGATGGAGCATTCAGCTGCTGTTGCCACCCAGAGGCCCACCTCAGCAGTCCTCCCTCTCTCTGGTGCCCCTCCATTCCTCAACAAGGGCCAGATAAGGCTGACCGAGCACAAGCATTTACTTCCAGAGTCACAGGCTGCCCCATTCAACTCAGAGATTAAGCACCGCTGTCTACACGCAACCATGAATAATGAAGCTATCACTCCAGACAGGCAGGCAACAGCAGTGTGAGTTATATACACCAGTAATCCCATAGGCTGCTGCACACGTGCCAAACATATACAGTAGCAGCACCCCTGTATAGCTCATACATTATTTCACAATGCCAAAGACTTATTCACAGTCAATTAAAGATCTTCAGTGGTCCTGACTTCACTCTAAGATCTTAAACTTAGCTTCACTAATAATTTAGAATAGGACAATTAATGGATGTGAAAAGCCTTGAGGCCCAGGCACAACAGTGTTATGTGGCCCCACTACACGCTAATTTTGTACAATTGCCTTTGGCAACTACAACTAGCAATGTGCTGTGGATAGTCGCCACAACCTATTCAAACAGGAGTCAGCCCTGATGTGCAGTCAGTGAAGTGTAGCACAGTTGTAGTGTGAGACATCAGCATGACATATCTATGGAAACATGTATTAATACCCATGAATGTGTTGATGTTTCAGTACAGTTCAAGGCTGCAGGCATGATATTAATTTGACAGGAATTGATTACTAGGTATAGATGAAGCTCTGTCTGCATAATATCATAAATAATTATTACTTGTAAGGCAAACTATGACCTCTCTGTGTCATGTCAGGCTAAGTGCTGGCAGTCAGGACAGCAGGCGGTGAGGTGATGCAAGCAGCCTTCATGCTCATCATCTTCAAAAAAAAAAAAAATATATATATATATATGTCCATCTTTCTTTAACAGGCAGATTTTCTGTGATGATACATCTATGCTGACATTATTTTAAAGGTGGACTAACACACTTTGGTTGTGCAATGTGGTGTAATTTATTATTCTCTGTGTGTGTGTGTATATATATATATATACACACACACACACACACACACACACACACACACACTTTAGTTTGATCTCAGTGAGGATTTTATGAGGCAAATATAAAAATGTTTATTTAAATTTTAATTTAATTTTTTTTTTCTTCGTAGTTTTCGTTTACAAAGTCATTCGATTTGAAATGTCGTCCAGTACATACTTCTCATCTTTAATTGAGGAGCAGACCCTGCCTCATAGGCTCTACCTGACGTGACGGAGGATAATAGCAGACACCACGTGACTGCAGCACTTTCCGTCTGGACGCACGACAGGGTTTATCAGCGCGTCCCCGGTGAGGACGACGTACGCACGCACTGGATGGATAAAAATAGACGCCATTCATGTGTTGAGAGGACGCTGACAAAGCTACAACACACATCCAATTTAGTGAACTTCTTCTCCACCGGTTGTTTTTTGTTGCTGTTGTCGTTACAAAACAGTCCTCAAACAATCTCAGCAGTTTATTGTCAGATCACGCAGGAGCGCACTGACCAGCCCCGCACGGATTTCACTTCTCCCCCCGCACTTGCCATTCAAGCCACAACAGAGGTGTTTTCTGTTCCATCGCTCCGCACTCCTCACCCCCCGACTGAAAAGAGCGACACCGACATGACTCGTTGACTCACACAATAGACCCAGGTCTTATCGCCTGTGCTATACGCTGCGTCACCGGCTTCAGAGAGGGGCAAAGTATGGCACCATATCTGAACTTGCATGAATGAAAGTGACGGCATTAAAGCACTCAGTCAGCAGGCGACTCACTCAGCCTCCAGTGCGTCTGTCTGTCTCGCCTGTGTGGCGCTCTCCTGCATCCTTCAATGAGCATCACTTTGTGGGAGCCGGTGCGAGGCATCCTCCTTTGCAAACCCCGGTCCTGGACATCCTAGACAGCCCGTCCTGCGACATATTTTTAGTTTGGACCCGTTGATGTCACTTCCTGCCTGGGTAACAGCCTAAACGAATGAGCCCTGGGATGTGCAGGGGTGTTCGTGGAGCCGTGAGAGGGAATTTTCGAGGTCACTCGGCAGGCAAGTTCACAAGGTCACGGAGGAGCGTCATTTCCAGACGGAGACGAGAGACACGTTAGTCTTAAAAATGACAACTATCATCCCACCAGGCTCATTCCAACTGTGCCCCATACTTTTATATAACCAGTCACATCCACATCATCCTACCCCCCTGTGATGCGCCGGCGAGTTTCATTTCCTGGTGCGCTGTGCGCATTTACGGCCACGATTATGCAACGATGAAGGCTGCATCATCGCTTTGGCGGTTTTGACAAACAGGACTATGCATCACAAGCGATGAGAGTATGATAAAGCACACAAGGCACTTTGGCACCTACAGCTTATCACAGCTTATCACACCTGTTGATGTCAAATGAAAATAATACCACAAAAGATTCATTTGGCCGAATCAGGTTTCCAGTTTTAAAAAAGGAGCTTGTGGCCTACAACCAGCTACATTACACACTATTGTGTTTAAGCTTGAAGCCCTTCATTGCTTTAAGAAGTCAGTCCTTTGACACGATCACGAGGAGCCATGATGAGGGCACAAACACTTGTACGCTGGTGCCTGGAGGAGACTGATTGCTCTTGCCTGATGAGGAGTTGAGGCATGTAGGCACACTGAGTTGATGGGTGATGGAAGTTCGTCTGAGAGTTGACTTCTGCCAAGAGCGCTATCCTCTTTCCTCACACAGGTCTCTCCTCTTTACCTTTGAACCCAGGCCCAGCAGCCCATCTCTGATCTACAGAGGGTCTCCTCTTACCCCCGTCCCCTCACAGGCCCCCGTGATAGATGACCATCAGCATGCCAATACTGCACAATATTTCAATTTCCTGCCCAGGAAGAGGAATTTAAGGGGTTGAGTGAAGTTCAGAGGCACAGTGTGGCGCCTCCAGCTCACAACCAGCCCCCAGCCTCGTGCCGAAGACCTGAGATCCAAACATTTAGCTGCGAACATTCAAGAAACCAGGCCCTCTCCGCGTCAACAAAAAAAACCCATACCGCCATCGTCCTGCCTGACACACAGCAGTGCAGAGGACGCTGACAGGAGACCCAACTGACTCTGTCAGTGCCACATTACAAAGATAAATGCCTGTTTTGTTCAGAAGTAAATATTCTCTCTGCAGGGTTAGGCCTGTTGTGCTACTCACTGCTGATATGACAGGTTTCAAAGGCTTCGCTACAGTTTTTTTTTTTTGTTGTTGTTTTTTTTTTTTTGGTGAATGGTGAAATTCAAGCTGCAAAATATTTTGACTATCACTGAGTTCAGTCATTAAAACTTTTGTTTGGGTCTTAAAATTCTTCCCTATTATTTAACCCTGCATGAAGGATTTTTGCTTTATAGAACTGTTTAATTCATATTATAAATATTTTCATGTGAATTTGTCGAGCAGAGAAGTTAAGTGTTAGTTTTATAAACTTATAAAGTTTTATAAAGAAATCTTAACTCCAGGTCCTGTTCCTACCTTTTTCTGGAGCTTTTCAACCATTTGACATTTTTTTCCAACTGAGATTTTGAACACCAGCTCTATTACAAAATCCTTACAAATACTTAGAGATAAACTAAATGTTCTGTTTTTTTTCTGGGTACCTTTTTTAATTTGATCCTTTTTTTCATGTTGGCTTACTGCAATAATATCATAAAAGAAAAATGTACACATGCTGTATTACAAACGACAGGATAATGAAACTGTGTTTGACTTTGTTATGTGGATCAGTTATATTTATATGCCACGGTGAATTTAAACAAACAGGATTATGTACATTGTATCAATGTGAGTAAGGCAGGCATATATCCAGTATATGCGGGTGCACACAGTCTGTGCACAAGTATACATGCATGTGTGGTGTAGTATTTTTTGATAGGATAACGCTCTCATGTGGCTCTGTTGTAAAGGCCTGCCATTGGTTGGACCAGTCAGAGGGCTGTGGCAGGCAGGAGAGAGGCAGGCAGTGCGACCTAGTGGTGGAAGAGGGGTGTGTGGTGCAGAGGGGAGTGCACTACAGATCACAGATATACTCACAAATACACACTATCTGTTTTACTCATAGACACACATAGATGTGTATGAGTAATCACAATCAAATCCACATGCTTTGTTAATTCGCTGTATAGTTGTTTATCTCCTTGAAACACATGCTCTTAACCTCTAACCCATGCATTTGATCTAATGTCCTCAATACTCAACATATTGTTCCACGTTTAAACATAGCACATAATTCCCTAAATACCACCCACATACCCGACTTAAACCTCGCTACCCAGGTTTGTATTAGTAATGTCAGTCCACCCTCCTAGCCCCTTCGTCTTACACCCCCAACTTCCATCCTCCCACAGCCATGCCCTGCTCTTGAACCAAACGGCAGTGATGGCAACTTCAAAGTCAGGAGCTCTGTGACTACCCAACCTTCAAAAGGGAACATCCCTTTGCCTCTGCTATGGAATATTAGAGCAGTATAACTAGAACAGCTGACAGACCAGAGACCAACTGACACTGGGCCAGACTGTTTTTGGATGTGTTCAGCCTAGGATCACAATTTTATACCCCCCAACCCCCACAAAAAAATACAGATTACCCCACCCAGATGTGTTTTAGTAGTGATTGAAGGGGGCAGAAGGAGGAGCTTTAATAAAGAGGGGGTTGAATATAGTTGGGTGGGTGGAGCTGGTCACCAATTTTGGAAGAAAGAGGAGTACAGTATTGACAAGTGAAGTCCCAGAAGCAGGCTTTAGCAGGGGCCCAGCTCTACCAGAGCCACGGCCCATTTTGCCTTGAAGGGGATTAATAATGAATTAAGGCGAGCCCACCCCCCTTCTAAAAAGATATTCATGCATGCTAATGCATCCATTATTTATAGTGTGCATAGAGGCTGGCTCGTAGTGGCTACATGCAAGTGGGAAGGATGTAAGGATGAAGTGAAGAGGTGGGGGTCTCTTCCCCCCGAGTGAAGCGCTGAGGCTCTGGAAACAACATCCGCCCATTGTGACTGGGCTGGAGCTGGGTGGGGATGTGATGGGGACTGGATATGGACAAGTAGGAGGAGGTGGGGGGATGAGGGGCCCTCACTGCCAGACAGGCAGCTCGTGCATGGGGAGAGAGCCGCCAAGTGTTGTGGGGGGAGGGGTGGATTAAACAAATAAATACATGATAAGAAATAATCATGCCAGGGAGGGAGGGCGTGATGGAGACAAAGAGGCTAAGAGGGACAAGGCTGGGGGGGGTAGTTAAGTCAGACAGGATTTACTGTCTGGATGGACCCATTCTTGACAAAAAAAAAATAATAATAATAATGTGGAGGGCCTGACAACTTTTTTGAATGTTCTTCTGGCTTGATTGTTTGGTCTGATTCATAGAAGGGCTAACTAAAGCTTTTCTACCTTGTCAAGACACCCATATGTGAAATAAACTAGACAGATCTGATTGAGCTCATCTTGTAATTTCAATGCCAGGTCTAGCATATATTATTAGGCAGCGGTGGGTGATAATTTAATAAAGCACTGCAGAAGTTTCTGCGGTGAAAGCAAAAGAGGAAATGTAGAAATGTGAAATTGAGGTAAAGTGTGAAGGTGAGAGATGGAGGGAGGACGAGTGAGAAGAGGCTGCACTCCTTTCATGTGCGCAGCATGCCAGGTATGTGGTGATGCAGTGCAGAAAGGAGCAGAGTGATAAGATAAAGCAAAAGAACAAGCCAGATGAGCTTTCTACCCAACTGATCCCCATATTAGCATAGATACAGAGTCATCAGCATGGCAGGGAACTGGTGTTATTGAGGTGACACCAGGGCCATGACACCCCAACTCATCTCCATAGATATCACTGGGGCCATGCAGATTAATCATACATCAGGCTTATCTAAGACACGTCTGTAGTACATAACATTCTGCCAACAAGCAACCACCTTAAGTTTCAGTAATATGTATTTGAAACAGCTTTAGTTGTCATAAAATGAATAAGTTAAACATTAGCTAAAAATTCTGTGCTGTGAAAGTGATCATTTTAAAATGGCAGCACAATCTGCACGATGGCTGCCTCAACAAACTGCATAACAATGAAAATCCTGGAGAGGCTACTAAGAGTTCACCGTTTATGTCCTTGCTTCTTGCGTGCATGAATACATATTTGCTTGAGATGAAGTGATATCTGGGGTAAGAGATTATCAGTGGGGCTTTGCAAAACCTGTTTCAATGGGATTGCCCTCCTATTTCTAAGTGATGACCTGGTGTTATACCCATGACATGCCAGTGAAGCAAATCCCAGACAGAGTATGATGGAGTTATGAATAGTACCATAACTGGATCAGATACTGTTACATGAAGTGTATGATACAGGAACAACACAAGTAACACCTAAACCATTAATGGCAAACATGCAACATGTTTCTCAACAAGAAACACCAGAGGCAAGACCTCCCAGAAGGGACAATCTGCATTGTGCAAACATTGCAACCTTTGTTCCCCCAACAAACACAAGGTGAGGCACTTAAGTGTTTTTAATACCAAAACCTCAACCGCACACAGGAAAATCCATAAACTTTGGAATGATGTCAAAACAACATTGTGAGGTTTGACGGTTTTAATTTTCCACTGCTCAAAGTAAAAATGGCTCCTGCAACATTTCCTGCACCCCCGGTGATTTTTATGACAAATACAACAGCAGCTTAATTATACATGCGACCACTGCCATAAAAGCAGAACCATTAACTACCATCTTGTTAACACGGAGGACCTGCCTTGAAAGTGCTAGAGTCGCATTTTAAAATCCTTTCACTCAGCGCCTGTCTGCTGTGGCAGATTGGCATCATTTAGAGGACATAAAAAAATTAATGTGGCAGTGCATGCACACCTCTACTACGAGCATTTGTTTTGAATGAGCAGGACACATTGACCACTAAAGGTCATTTTAATTACCTATTCTTGATGGACTGGCTGAAACACAATGGAAGAAATGCAGGCTAGCCAAATGCCATCAAGACACAGATATGTCCAAAGAGAAGAAAGTGGGAGACAGATAATTTCACAGACTTTGAGTTCATCCTACAGCTGCATGGATGCAGGAAGAAAGGTGGCTTCTGGTGTCCCTGACCTGCCACAGTGTGTCCAGAGAGAAAGCTTTGGAGTCTCAAAATAAGAATGAACTTCCAACCTCTTCCTGAAGAGGCCTTGGTTAAGTTTCAAAGGCTTCCTGGTTTTACGTTACTGGCCAAACACACCCCAGCTGTACACAAAGTGGCCACTCCCAATGAGACCCTATGGAGGCAGAGGGAGATCAGACACCCCTTGACGTAACCAAACATCCCAGTTAAAAGCAAAGTGAGCAGAGGGGATGCCATTGATGTTATTACTTGCTTTAACAGGTCAGTGCTCATTCATGGCAAGTGTGATATTACAGAAAGTAATTTTATACTTGTGAGCAGTGGTTCAAGCCCAGGGGCCTCTACAAAGAGCATTCAAACTTTGTCACTATCATGAAGTCTGAATATTTCATACTGTCCTTTAATCTACCTTATCCTAAAGAGTTCCATATGGACTTTGTAGAATATGTCAATCTCTTCAGTGATATAATGTAAAAACCCACAAAACACCCCTAAAGGCAATTCCATCAAGCAGCATTCATTCAGAGATGTATGGTCCTATGTTAAGCAAATGGGCAGAGAAATGGTGACCCACTGAATCCATTATTTCTTCTCCTATATCCATTGTCTTAAAGCCTGCCTTATGTGCCCAAAGTGTCTTTAAAGACATGTTAAAAGAAAAGAGCTCGCTGCCTTGGAATGAGCTAACTTAATTATCATAGCAACTGGCAGTGCTCTTTAACATGTCAATGGTACTTGGCCTGCATGCATAATTTTGCTGTGTTATTGTGGTGGCCTCTGTGTTTTTCACTGACAAAAACCCAAACCACAGGCACGGGGGTCTATTGTCATGGGCGCATCCATCTGCATCAAGGCCATTAGAGGATATTTGCACTTCCTCTGTGGCTCCTGGCTCTTTTTGACATGCAGCAGAAGGAGCAGGCATCACTCACCAATGTAGGGCCAATTGAGGTGCAGATTGACCAGAGGGACAGTGAAGAAGGACAGCCAGCAGGGCAGCGCTCCTGTCAAATCTTGTGATGGACACCCACGTGGGGGCTGGTAACTGGCCTGCGGTTTCTGAGGTCCTACAGCAATTGATGGGACATGACTAGGCAGGCGCCCTGGTTTCATTCTTTTGTCCCTGGGGATGTTGGAGGGTGTATCAGAATGTCAGAGGCTCTTGGCTACAGCACACTTCTGGTGTCAACTGCCTACGATATACAACTGCCCCTTGCCTGCCCACACACACACCAACAGGGCACTCAACTACACTGTGCCTCAGAAATGAAAGGGACAGGTAATTTTTTTGTGTAACTTTTTGTGTCTAACCTCAGTACATGAATAAAACATGAATGTATAAAATCTATATGCTGCTTACATGAAGCTAAGAGCGCAAACAATCTGAACATGAATGTGTAAATGGTTCCTTTGAAGTGGTGGAAACTTGCTGATGAAGGGGACAGATAGGTCTAATGTGGTTAACACCACAGCATTTACAGGTGCCTTGAATGTTCCTTCATATGTGTATGTATGAACACGTGTGCACAGGTGAGGGAGGTCAATTAATGGCAAAAGCATAGATATCCATACACATGAAAAACTGCTCTCAGAGACATATCAAATAGAACCAATTCAGCTCCAACACATAAACACGTTAGCTGTCAATCCACATCTCCCCACATGTAACTTATATGCTTGTCGCTGCATACACAGCCTCTGTGAGCTGTGCTGGAATGCTGACAGCACAGAGATATGAATCTTGATTTGATTAAGAGTCAGAGTTGAGGGTCTAAGCACTGGAGCCAATATCTGTTCGGGCGGGTGGGCAAGGAGACTGTTGAAAAGGAGGTGAGGTGAAGGGGAAGGGGCAGAGTGTGATGGTGAGGGGGGTTACCTGTGGCCCTGGCTCCAACTGGGAGTAATTTGGAACAGACTGCTCCCAATGTGTTCATTAGGTTGTGATTGGGCTGAGCGCAGGTGGGGAGGGCCTGCCCAGCCTGACGCTGAATAGTCCTGATTGTGCCCAGCATAAAACGCCATCTGTTTCAATGAGGGAGAGAGGGAGAGAGAGAGAAGCGGGAGGAAGGAGGAGGGAGCTACCGGTGAAAAGTCATGTTTTATGATGTCTGGATAATTTTGTCTACTAACAAGGGGGTAAAAATTGAGAGGGAGAAAAAGCAAGACACGGCAACACTTGAAACTTGTTGTCTTAAATTTAAAAAATGTATCTATTCCATCTTATGTAAAAAAAAAAAAAAAAAGAAGCATTCAAGTTCATACCATAAATTAATGACTGTGCAAAAAGTACTATAATGAAAACCTAGAAAAGTGAAATTCTAGAAAAGAGGTAAAATGGCATCCACTTCCAGTCTAAATGGCAGCTTTCAGTCTAGCCGTGGCCTGCCACTGTGAGCAGACAGCTGAAGAGACAAGGGGATTGGAGATGGGGCAGCAGAGTTTATTTATGGGCCGCCTGCTTTAAAGCTGGGATGTTTTTGGTTAATCCTGTACTCATACCAGAAGCAGACATCCAAATGTTAATCTAGGTGTTTACACGCACATTTACACTGTCTGCTTTGCCGTAGACACAACATTACACAAAATCACATTCATCGGTCTCATGTTGGTAAAAACACAGAAGACAGAAATTTCTTTTTACTCAGTCAGCTTCTCTCTATTTTTTTCTCTCTGCAAGGCCCTGGGAAGAAAAAGAAGAGAGCACAAGAGAAGAAGGCCACTGTTTGCTGCTCGACTTTTGAAGCGTCTTTATCGGGCTTGGCAGCGTGGTCCTGCGTGTCCAAGCCTCGTCGTGCTTTTCATCCTTTGTGCTGTCCAAGGTGTGTCCAATGCACTGGGGCTTTGTGTGGGGAGGGAGACGACACATCACATTCTGTCTTCTGTCCCGAGCTGGGGGATGGGGGAATTGGGGAGGGGGGGCTGTACAACAGAGGGGGGACAAAAAGCAAACTTATAGAAGGCCGTGGGTCTTCAAAGCCGTGATGCACAAAGGCTTATAAAGCGTTACTTCATGCAGAGTTGTGCCAGATGTAATTCCGGGGTTCCTGGAGATAGAGAATCACATGCAATGCCTGGCTCCGCCCCTGACACCATGAAAGGGTTGTGTCTAAGAAGCTTCAACTGCAAGGGTGGGGGGGTTTAAGCAGAAAAGTTTGCTTCACTTTGATGAACAATAAACAAGTGAGTAAATAAGTTATCTTGAAGGTCCTGGTGCAAATCCACCCCTTGCTGCCTCAAAAAGGGCACTTTCATGTACAGAGCTTGATTGATGCAGGCAGACTGGCTGCCCCCATTAGAAATCAGGAAGGGTGGAAACACCACTGAGTGGCAAGTGGCTCCCCTCCCCTTTATCACTGTGCTAACAGCTTCATGGTATAGGCTCTTTCAAGTCTGATCACTGCTTTGTACAGAAAATTACATTGATTCATTGTTAATAAGCCCAGAGGTTGGCTACGTGAGCATGCTGCATTTGCAAATATAGATAGGCTGTAGTTTTCCTGATCAACCTGACTAGTCCTCATCTGTTTCCTGTGGCCTCCTGCTGAGGTGGGACGGCTGTTGAGTGTGCATTGTTAAATATGTTCCAGGGCACAATCGCTGCCACTGTCAGGTATATTTGCACAGCCTGCTCCCCGTTCAGTGTGTGCATGTTAGTGCAGGTGGGCATGTGTGTATGTGTTTGGCTCACTGACAGTGAATGGTGGTGGGTGTGGAGGGAAGGGTGGTGCCATCACTTTAGGACTGCAGATGGGGTTCCCTCAGGAGGGACACGCCCCGGTGTTTTCAAGACAGAGACGAAGGCAAACATGGCGGCAGATCCATGTTTGCATCTTAAAGGTTCAGCAGACACTTCTATAGCCAGGGAACAGTAACTTCTTGTCTCTTCATGTGCCATGTCCAAAGGCCTCCTGCTAGGGATATGGAGACTAAGGCGTCTGTATCCACAAGGTCAAGGCTTAGATGTCTTGCACAAAAGATTTTCTTCAGCAGGCTTCATTTTAAATGTAACAGCAAAAACTAAATCATGTAGAGTTTCATCAAGGTGACATAGTGTGAGCGCAATGATAGCATGTAAATGTACTTCAGTGACTCTCATCTTTGCAGGGTGGGTTTACTCAGGGACCGGTGTTTGTTTTACAGACTTCTTTCTTGCCTCTATGGATCAGAATTCAAGTTTACTTTATGTCTTCAGTGCAGTAAAAGGGCCATTGTTTTATCTACGCTCGCAGAATTACAGTGGCTGTTCATAGTAGAATGAAATCTTGCCCGTGATTAGAGTGGAAATGAAGGATCTTGTGTATATCCAAGTGATATTAAATGGCACCTGGCAGAGCAGGGCGCTAAAGCTTCACCCGGTGCTCCTTTGCATATCAATAAGTAGGTACTTGCGTGAAATGGAATAATTCAACCATGGTATATTGGACTACAAGAATTACTTCTGATGTAGAAGCCACAATTAGCATGCAAATGCAGCATAGGTGAAATTATTCAAATAATCTTCAAAAAGGCAAATTAATTACAAATAGAAGGGATAATCCAAACATGTTGCTTCTCCTTATATTATTAGCGCAGATGTCTGTGGATTACATGCAAACATAGAGAAGCACATTGTGTCGGTGTGCCATTCAGACACAGCAATAATGCCACTATAAAGTGGACATGCACAAGTGTTAAAGTGAGCAGCAGTCATCTGGTGACTCATCACTGCAACCTGTGTCCAAATGAAACTTTTGGATTAGCTGCAAGATGGCATGTATCTCTCCACATGCACACATCTTTCTCAGGTCACAGAACAAAGCACAAGAGCCAGCAATCAGGTGTCAGGGGTCACAGTATCCCAAGGGTACCTTGAGTCTCATCCCAAAACCTCTAACATTTTCAAAGCCCTCCTGCAGCCCTGGCCCTCATCAGCGAGTGCCCCCAATGGCCCCATGCACATATGCACTGCCCCACACTCTTCTCTGGGAGCCTGAGTGCATCACCTGAAGCCCTGTGTACGTGACGAACAGGCTCAGTCTGTCCAAAATCAGCCTGAGACCCAGTAGGGGGGGTAATAATGATGCAGAAGGGGCAGAAACACATATAGGGGGCAGATTTCATTTTCTTCATATTTCACAAAGGCTTTTCACACATTCCTGTTGAACACAAAGTCAAGCCAGAGAAGGTTTCACCCCACGAGAGATAATTACCCATAACCCGCATGGCCCTGTTAGCTCAGGTTCATATACACACTCCACTCAAATCTGAAATCTATCACCTTAGGTTTAGTCAAACAGAGCCACAATAAAACATTTCAGGTTGCATGGACTAAGAGAGTGATCTTCCCTTATATCTCCAACTTTTGACCATCAACAGTGACCAAAAATAAGCCAAACTTTAACCACGAAGAACATAACAAAGGTGTCTTTTGAGCGTTGATAAAGTAAAGAGGTAAAAACTGTAAATGGAGCGAATCTAAATCCCGATCCCCTTATCCACCCAATCAACCATCAATAAAATCTCTCCTCGTCACTAGTGCAGGCAGTTACAACACTGCCAAACCCTTTCTGACACAGGGAGAGAAACTCCATGCTCCACTATCTTACATGCAAGAGGCTGAGAAAAATTTAGGTGTTCAATCTCTCAGCAGATTATACTTTATCCGAGATGAAGGGCTGAAATAGAGCGAGTGTAGTTCAGTCAAACTAGCTGAACGGGTGAGAATTAAGATGTTGTAGCGTGGGATGAGGCAGTTATGCATACATAACATGTTGAGGCTGGGACCCCCTACTGGGGAGAGGCACGACAAAGCCTCTCTAACAGCAATACCTCTGGGACAGCTAATGATTAATTAGCTTGTGTCATTAAGTGAGGCAAATGTCACCCGAGCTTCCTGGGGAAGCTGTCACACCATGTGTAGGCTACTCACAAGTTTTCCCCTCAGGTGCTGGTGAAGTCTGGGGTGGGGGTGGAGGGGGTAGTGTACTGTTACTAGTCAAATCCTGACATCTAGCGGTCAAATAGAGAACTACATCAGTCTGCAATAGCCACATACAGGCAGAAAACTTTTGCCCATAAACTTTTGTTTCAGCACAACACATTTTGAAAAATAGATATAAATATAACTTATATATACTATTTCTAACAATAGGCCTGCAAAAGAGAGGTTATCCAGATTCAGCTTTGGGATCACTTCCTACTCTGTGATCACTGATCACTAAATTGGGTGGGGTGACCTCTGACCTTTAAATGTCATTCACCTCATTGACCATGGCACTGATGTCAAAATTAAAGAGCAGATACTTCCTCAAACCCAAGTTTCTGAGGAAGCTTGAGCTAGCAAATGGACATGCTTGGCAATATCTGCATTTTTTATTTTCTTAAATTGCAAGGTTTGGCACCACCCTAAACATTTTAGGTACAGCTTGCTTCATGTTATATTGCAGTTTTTAAATTTGAAAAAAAATTGCTAAAATTTAAAATAATTTTTAATATATATATCAGATAATTTAAATTTTCTTACCAAAGATGCACAGTGTAGGCTGGGGTTGGCGGCAGTTTGGAGCTAATCCAGATGAGACAGAACGCCGAAATGCCAGTCAGAATCAAGTTACTCGCTTTAA
>CM076655.1:74248-111197 GCA_038496675.1 Rachycentron canadum
CCATCCATCCATCCATCCATCCATCCATCCATCCATCCATCCATCCACTGCTGACTTGACTGAGTTCAGCTGACTTGTTATTAGAAAGAAGATGGTCCTTTTTTTTTCTTTTTTTAAAAAAAAAAAACGTAGGCTACAGTACTGTTACTCTAAGCTGTTGTTTCAGCCTCGGGCTATGTCTCAGATCAGGGTTTGAAAATTATTTGAAAATTAATTACCATTGAATTCGCACTTTTGAATCTTCTTCAGATAAGGGCAAAGTGTGGAAGTTTCAAGGTTGAGTTTTGGGGTTTCAATCTGTAAAATGTATCTGACTTTTTTTTTTTTTTTTTAAACGTCCAAACATACACTATGTATAAAAAATAATCTCACACATAGTTGCAAAAAATATGTCGAACACAATTGAAGACAATAAGGTCAGTAACATTTAATTTACTATCCACAATGCTTTCACTTTTATAACTGAGGCTGAGAATTGTTTTACGAAGTCTCTATTTTAGGGGTATAGCAGTGTGGACAGAGCCTGAACTTATTGTTGATTGAGTCATCACATTCAGGGTTTTTACTGCTCCAGTCTGATCACTTCTTCTGGATGCTTAAATGTAAGACATGTAGGAAAGTCCAGTGTACTTCCTGTCATCCATCTTGTAGTTGCCTCCTCTGGCCATGGTGACTGTTCAGCAAACATGACATGTCACATACATGTGTCTGTTGCTCTGAGCCTTTTTTCCCAGTTAGATAGAAAATCACTTTCTTTGTGTATTTAGTTTTGATGATTTATTGGAAGATGCTAAAAACTGCTGCAAAATATGCACCACCTACAGGTTCAGTCCCAAAATAAAAGAGTCGGTTTTAGCATTCAGAGTTACAAGAAGAGAGGTGGAGTGAAAAGGATAAAAGAAAGACAAGGGGAGGGAGGGAGGAGGAGGAGAAAGACTGCTGGCTCGTTGCCATGCCCTCTCAGTATGACCTTCCTCGTAAATAGCTCATACGACTCCCCCCATACCCCTCTTGTTCCGATGGGAGGAAGATAGAGAAAGCTGAGATGGATTTCAGCACCGCAACAAGCCCCTGTTTTTATTTCTTCCAGCCTCCGATTTTATAAGAAAAAATTCAGGTGTAGCAGGCACACAGACACCCCGACCCCTCACCCATCCTCTGTGGACGTGAAGGATGAAAAGAATCTGTTTGTCGACTCAAGGCAAAGTTGAATTTTTATCACAAAGGACAGTGCACATGGTGAACTATTACTCAAGCCACTTCCCAGCTCTGATTAAAATATATGACATTTCTAAGGTCACAAGACCGAGGACATCTTCCAAAGCTCATTTGACTGTTAAATAGAGCAGTGTTGCAATTAACTATTCCATAAATTAGTTTGCCAAATTAAATTGGCAGAGTGTGACATCGAGTCTCTGGAGACGGGTCCAATCCCTTCACTTTACTCCACAAAACAGATGTAGGTTTGTGTAAGTTGACACTAAAGAACTGGACTCTAAACAAGAGTTTGCACAAATGTACTGCCATCGTTAATATAGGCACTGCTGGCATGATACCACACCAGTATGAGAGCAGGTTGATCTACTACAGGAATCCGAGCCAAGTCTGTCAGAGCTGTTTCTGCAGTGAGAAGAAGGAGGACGACGGTGGTGAAAATGAACAAATGATCTGTAGGTTTTCTGACATGGCAGCTCTGTCTTCTTCTTCCCCCGTCCCTCTGCTGCCTCCGTGTCACTGGGACGCAGATGGCATGTGGATCGTGAAAGGGCAGCGCCCACCAATCCTCAGCCACCAACCCGGTAGCGCCCACCTGGGTGCCACCTGCTCCACTTGTCTGTTTGACCCCACATGCCAGCCACACATACACACACACACACACACACACAAACACACACACACACACACACACACACACACACCAATGACCACATGACTAAAAACTGTGAGCAGAAAGAAGTAGATTTTTCACTTTTTTATTTTTGGTCTCCACCAACACCGCTGCGCCTACTCTTCTCTCAGTCTGTTGTTTCAGTTGAAAAGTTGAAAGTTGGAGGCTAAAATATTAATAAACTCATATTTCTATGTGTGGAGGTTTCCTGTCAAAGGGAGTTTTTCTTCTTCATTGTCACCAAGTGCTGCTAATGGTGAAACTACTGGGTTTCGCTTTATAATATTATAAAGTCTTAGACCTGATTCTGTAAAGTGCAGGAGATAATGGATGTTCAGATTCGGCATTATTCAAATAAAATTGAACTAAAATAACTTCACATGGTGAAGCTCAACATCCACATTTTCAGCCACAGATCAGCCTCAGAGCATGTCCAGTGGTTGTTGCAGCTGTCTTTCCCATAGGCCCCACATATCAAGAATGTCTTTGAACTGCTGTAGGAGATTTAAAGGTCTCATATTGTATAAATTAATTATAAAGAAGGTCTAGATTCTATATTAATATTGTGAAAGTATTAAAGGTCTTATTCCACAGAGAAATGCTCACAGCCTGTATTCAGAAATGGAGCCTGAAAACCAGCTGCCTGGATTTCTGGAACTTGGCGATGATAGTGAAATACTCAACCACAGCCATGCATCTACCCACTGTCCAACTTTTTTTTGGTTGTGTTTAACTTGTTGATTTTTGTAAAATCACAAATGTATCCTCTTATGGATATAAAGGCTTCAAGTAAAACACAAATAAAGAATCTGTCATAAAATAAAATTGTGTGGGACCTTTAAACTGACTGAGCTGGTTTGCGGATTGACTTAAAGGTCCATACAGTTGATTTTGTTTAGCCCCATAAATTCAAATCATCCTGAACATTGTAACATCCATTGTTGATTATTTTAGTAAATATACAGCAGAGTCCAAAGTTCTGAGACCTCTTTCCCGTAGAAAATAATGAAGCTTAGCAATAAACAATGCTGATGGTTTGCCATGCTTCCCAGAGCAAAAACAGCATTGTTTATTCAAATGTCTAGAAATGACATGTGTCATGTTTCCACGAGATTTGAGGAGAGAGGTCAGCATCACTTTTCCTACCAGCAGTCATGGTTTCCACCACAGTCATTTATGACATTAACAAAGTAAACAAATGTGTTGATACTTAACACATCTTAAACCATAATAGTAGCAGATCAGAGGAATGAATCTATGAATCTTTTTGTAATGATAACGGTAAAGACTCATTGCATTTTGAAGAGGTTTTAAAGCTGTATAAGATGAGCTTTTACAGTGTAATGAAGAAAAAAATCTATTTTCAAACATTACAAAGTTGATATCAGCATTTTGTTTACTCACTCTTTCTTGTATGATACAGCTGAAACATCTGAAGTTGTTATGAATCTCATCATCCACCCCCTCCCAGGAAGTGTCACCATACATTGTCTTTATTGATATTAACCTAACCTAATTTCTTCAGTCGTGTGTAGTAATGCGTATCATGAATACCATTCATTGCGCTGCAGGACATTACATGACTTTCAGGTCCTCTCAAGTGCTTTTCCCAGTTAGATTTTTACAGGGTGGTGTGGATTACCTCAGTGTGGGCCTTGAATAAGACTGCTTGTTCCAAAACAGATGTGGTGTGTTGCGCGGCACTCTAGCAGAGAGAATGAGCTCATTGTTTACAGTTGAACCTGGTGCTAATCTTTTCTGAAACGCTAACAGCTGCCTAACTGCACCCCCCAGTCAGCCTGATATTGCCCCCAAACCCCCGGCCTCTGTATGTGGATGTGTGTGTGTGTGTGTGTGTGTTGGCCCTGGCAGACTCCAAGAGACCAACTAGGCGCCTGATGATTGCCACCCCCCCACTCAGAGCACCATCAACTCCATCCCAGTGCACTCCCCAAATCTAATCTACGCAATGAAATCGATTGGCGTCACTGCTCGCTGCAGCCAATGCAGACTCGCCAGTGTTGGGTTGCCTACTTAAGCACCCCCCCTCCCCCCCACCCAACCCAACCACCCCACCTCAACAGCGCCTAGAAGGGATTGGGTCAGATCACATTGGGGGACTTCATCCCACACACATAGACGCACACATTTACTCTCATATCCAACTATGGTTGCACAAATCTAGGTTGAGTGCATGTGGTCATACGGTGGTTTGTGAGCAGAGTGACAAATATGGAGAGTGTTGCAGTGTGATGACAGTAGTTGATAGGCTTCTGACACAGCCTTGATACCATCAAACAAACACACACACACACACACACACACACTGGAACGCAGTCCTACACACTGCAAGTGTTGGAAGTCATTTTTCATGAGTAATCCAGTTAAATAACTAATAGCTGTTGCCTTTGCAGGGGAGTGAACATAAAACTAGAGACTGGAGTGATGAAGCCAGTTGAGGGATGATAGTTGTACTCCCCCCTAATTGACTTAAGTGCCCTCATTAGTCTTGGGCCATTAGCACCTCAGCTTCGTTCTAACTCACCACATCTAATTGCAGTCCATGGCGCTTATCTGTAGTTGTGAGCATGACGGCCTGTTACAGCTTCCTGCTCCGACGCTGGTAAACTTTGGCCTCATATTAACGTATTCTCTGTGAAATTCAAAGTGGTGCATGGTTTCACCTCGACGGCAGTGACGAGACGTACAAGTTTCCCTTCCTTTGAATGAATTTTTTATGTGCTGTAGAGGGAGAGGCTGGGCCCTTGTTTGTGGTGAGCAGCAGAGTTAAAGACAGTTTGATGTTAATTTCCCTGCACTTAAGCCCACGGGCGGCTTCCTGCCTGCTTCAGCTCTTGATGCATTTTTTATTTTTCTTGCGCATTTCTTCCCCCTCCCCCCCTCTCCTGTCCTTCTTATACTTTGTGCTTGTGTTTTTTTGTCTTTCTACTTTCTCCTCTGTGCTACAGAGCTGCAATCTCCCTCCCTCATGATGGGACAAAATAAAGGAACAAGGGAAGTGGAGGAAATGGCCATTTCCTCTTTTTGCTACCACACTGGCTTCATGCATCCTATTCCCTATTGCCCTCTCTCCATAGTCTGTTTTGTTAGTGTGTAGGCTTATCTTCCCATGTTGTCTTGGGGAAGATAAAATGATGAGACTGTGGAGTGAAGAGAAAAGAGCTTTCGGGAGAGTGCCAGAGAAAGGAAAGAGGGAGACCTCTCAGGGAAGTAGAGCCAGTGGAAAATCTCCAGGCCTGCCAGTTCCAACTGGTACATTCTTGACTCTGGACACTTTTATTTCTCCCAGCCCTGTTAGAGAAAGACTCTCCAACTTAAGCTCTTTCCCCTCTGTTGACGACCTTTAGAGGTGTCCCAGTGGGCAGATCAGCCCAGTTTTTGGCACCATTGCTGCAACTTCCAGGTCTTCTTGTCAAAGTGGACAAAAGAGGTCAGGAACAGTTTGTGCAAGAAGCCTAGACTATTTGCTGTGCTGAAGACTCACAAGCACCTGAAAGGCTGGATATACTCTAAAACATGCGCTTCCATACAAAACTGGGTATGCTGCAGACATGTGCAGGTGCTGTGAACACTGTGCATGATCAGATTTTGCCCGGCACATAGATGTACACACAAGTTCTTTTCTGTTCATTAAACAAATGTCCTGTACAGTTATTTCCAAATGTGCGTTGACACATCAGATCTTCAAGTGGACCATGTGTTATGAGGATAGTTAGGCTGTGAATCTTAGTATGTCACAAACATGAACATTAACATTTACACTTAGACAAACAAGCATCATTTGGCCAAAAAACAATGAGCTCATAGAGAGGAACATGCACAGCAGCACACATGCAACTGATACCAAAAGTTGTGCAGTATTGTGCTAAACTGATAAAATGGACTGCTGGGGCAGATTTATCTGGAGTTTCTCAGGATTGAAGGTCCGCAAATTCAGTCTGTGATTGGGAGGAATTAGTTTTTTTTTTTTCCTGAAAGAGCAGATGAAAGTAACTGTGTGTTCCACAGCGCAGCAAGAAAACAGACCATGATAAGTCTGTCTGGATACCTCGTCTCCTCAGCCTCAGACATAACAGATGAGTGCGATTTGAGATTGGAGGGGGCTGGGGGGTAGGAGGAGCTGGTTGTGGGGGTGTTACATCGTTTACCAAATGCAATTATGTAACTGTGTCATGGTTGTGGAGGATGGAGAGATGAGGAGGGATGGGAGGCGTCTGGACAAGAGCAAAGGCCCTGCACTAAACAGGAAGAAAAGCCTAAAATAATTGAGGAATCTGGTAAATGTTGCTCTTACTGCATTCAGCTGTGATGTTTGTTAAGATGGAACATATAGATAAATGACGTTGCGCCTAAAAACATTTTCCTCAATAACATTTTCAGCCAAGTTTTTGCTCCGATTTTTCATGTTTATTGGTTTCATATGAAGTAATAGCATCAGCAGGGTCTTTGTCACAGCACAAGGTTTTAAATTGACAGGGACAGACAGGACGGAGCACTTGAGTGATTGAGGTTAGAGGATGTGTAAAGAGAGAGCGAGGGAGAGACAGTAACAGACAGTTGACAGAGTCCAGAGACAGCTGATAGAGCCTGTGACGTCTTCTGCCACGGTCTGACTCTCTGGCTCTCGTCTGTGTGTCACGTACACTTTTCCCATAGCTACCACCGGCGCTCCCCCTCCCTCCCTTTCCCTCTTTCTTCTCCCACTCTCTCTCTTAGCCTAGATATCCCAGAGGGCCGTGGGGTTGGCTCAGGGCAGTGGGGCTGATTGTCCAGAGAAACAGACGGCTGGCCGATTGGCCTGGTGCTGGCCAGTGTCAGCTGACAGTGACCGTGTGTGTATATGTGAGTGTGTGTGTGTGTGTGTATATGTGTATATAATGTATGCCCTCCTTAATGAATGTGTCCATTTCAGATAAAGAAAAAGCACATTATTTAACTTCATTATTTTAGAGAGAAATGACACATCACACACCAAATACCACACCAAAATGTCCTCTCTGATTATAAACAGGTTCTACATTAGTCCTGTGAAAGTATCAAAAGTCTCAGTCCACAGAGAAATGCACACATCCTGTATTCAGAAACTGAGCCTTAAAAGCAGCTGTCAGGACTTCTGGAAATTTGTGATTACAACAAATCTGTCATCATTCTCAGCCCCACCCCAAGCCCCGCCCACCAGGACCCACCATCCAAGCTTGCATTTGGCTTCTCTGAGCATCTCTTATGATTAGCTGACTTATTTCTGAGTGAGCCAATAAAAAATATATCAGATTAAACACTCAGATCTTCTCTTCTGATTGGCTCACTGACCTGTTGTTACTAGTGCTCCAGAGAGACGCCTAAGAGGAGATGTAAAACTACACTGAGGTGGTTTTTGGTTCTGAAAACTACAAATATATCTTCTCATGGATATCAACACTTCAAATAAAATACAGGAAAAGTCTAAAATGTGGGACCTTTAAAATCACTCACATCTTGCATATGATACTAACTTCATGAAGTTGGTTTGGGAAACCAAGCCTGCAATCATTTGATGGTTATGCTGGCTTCACTGTATATGCTTCCCTACTTTACAACGAGAAAGAAGTGGAGGCTGCACTGCACCACGTGTGCAGCTGTCTCTTTTAACTGCCGCTGTTTTCCACCGATTCAGACACTCTCTGATATGTTTGGGTTTCATTGAACAATTTGCGTCTTAGGAAACGGCTTGGAAGTCAGCCCTCCCCCTGCGTCTCTTGCCAGGAAACGCCAAACGTCTGAGATTCGTCATTTGTTCCATCTGGCAGACCCAGTGGAGGGTTTGGAGGGGCCGAGGGTGCTTACATAACTAAAACAAATATCCAACATTTTAGGGAATTACATCATAAGAATGGGATCAAATAGGTAGGTTTTAGTTGCATTTAGGTGCTGTGAAGGTCCAGTGCTGCAGTTTGTTGTTACAACAACAGATTTGTACAAAATCAGTCTCTAGCAGCTGATATGATGATCACATTACATCATACATGTTGAACACATCATGTCATGTCTCACCATGTGATGTAGTCACAAGTAACAGTATCAGAGCACTCTTCTGAAGATGTTATTATATTGCCTGACTTATTATTCCATTTGCAGGTTGTGAAAACATTATTCTATAGTTTCTGTGTTATTATTCCTGCAGATTGAAATGCTTATTGCCTTTTGCCAAATGACGTCTATGTTCAAAACTTTGTTCTCCCTAAATTAAGGCGTGAATGCCTCACGGGGAGGGGGGGGGCTTTTGCACACACCGCCTGAATGATGGATTTTATTTGGTCTCTGTTTGCTGAGCCTGAGCTTGGCTGTGTTGGTCTGTTATGTCGGTTTCTATGGTGAAAAACACAGGCCATGCCAGACTCCAAGTAGTACAAGAAATAAAAAAAAAAAATAAATAAAAAAAAAAAAAAAAAAGCATGTGCAAGGACAGGGAGAGGGGTGGCGGCGGGGTAACGAGGGAAACTTGATTCCAAGAATTCGGAGGGTGTGGAATCACAGAGAGCAAGACGCAACAGACAGAAAGTATATGTGCTGCAGTGCGGAAAAAAGGAGCAAAGAAAGAAGAGCAACAGGCTGCCTCAACACTTGGTGAACAAACTGAGTCACAATGAAATAAACTGGCAGCTCACAAAAGTACCGACTGAAGTTTTTCTAAAACAAGGAAACAGACAGGACTTTGCAATAGCTCATGCAAAATGAGGAGAGAAAAGAGGAAAGCTTTAGGGTTTGTAGGCATTTTTATGAGCCACCGCACTCAAGACCCAAGAGTGCATTATGAAAAATTCTCTTAATGGAGAGGGTGAATCAGATGAATTCTGGCTAATTATAAGTGTGCAAATAACAAGAGTGCATGATGAGCAGCTCTGAAAATAATAGAAGAAGTTTAGCAGCTCATCTGATTTGAATAATCACAATCTGTGTAGTGGTCAACAACAACAAAATCTGTGACTCCTTACCATCTGTTTCAGGTGTTTTAATCTACCTCTCACAGTCCTACTTAACAGATACAGTTAGCTTACTCCCCAAATGAAGCAATAATGACCTACATTTCATTGACCAGCGGTTTTCAATATTTTTCACCTTGTAACCCACTGGAAAATCTCTTCCACATCTAACCCGAAACAATGTGGAGGAAAATCATTTGTTCTCTAGGACTTTTTATTTTGATGATAACAATTGAACTAAAAGCAGAGGAAACTCGATTTTTCTTTTTTGTTTGTTAATTCACCATCTTTCTCTTGGCTCATTCATTTTAATCCTTCCTGTTGCTAACCAGCTACCCATTTTCATACTCTAGTTTTTGTTATAGAGTAAGGTGACAAACAAGAACAGGACTTGTTTCAGCAGGAGATAAGGCTAGAAGAATCAGTGGCTTAATCACTTAAATAATCCTATTTTTACTTTTTACTATGTTATCCTTTTATTTATTAGAATTAAATTCTTATTCTTATTTGTTATTATATTTTTATTCTTTTTTAGCAAATTTTTTACCATCTCTGTATCACTCTTTTATTGCTTTTACTATGTCTGTATGTGTGTGCATGTCTGCACGTGTGTGCATGTGTAGTATCTCCTCTACCTCATTATCACTGCGCTTTAATAAGAGGTCACCAAAATGGTTGGCCTCCTTGTTTTAAATGATTTGTTGAACCTTCACAGGTTTGGGAACCACTCTCATAGACATCAAAGTCTATAAAATATTAGAAAATAGTGAAAAATGCCCATCACAAGTTCCCAGAGTTCAAGGTGGCAGCCTAAAATCTTGTCTTCTTCAAATCTGACGATCAGTCAGTTCATAATGACATAAAACAAAAGTACTCCTCCCAGGAAATGTTTCATAACCCATTCAGCAACCAATAACTGACAACAAACGTCTGTGCTCATATTTTTTACCTTTTTTAGTGATCCATTAATTTACATAGTCATCAAAATGATGCCCGTCCCTGGCCACAGCCGACCAGTGTAGCATCATCTGGTCACATTGGTAACAGACACAGTAATTCACTCTCCAGCCTGAAGTCCATTCAGAGACAGATCAAGGTTCAGCTCAGTTAACACTGCTAATCCCACATTTCAGCATGAACAGAGCCGCTGCTTATTCATGTCGCTTCCTCTCCATGAATGAAAGATGAGGTGCATTAGTGCATGCTGACATGTGATTGATAGTGTGTGTGTGTGTGTGTGTGTGTGTGTGCGTAAATAAGGAAAAGGATGTATGTTAGCAGTGTCAAAGTCGGATTGATGGGGTTCATTTTATTTAACAGATTGAAGTGAGTGAAAGGTCAGCTGTGAGTGCTGCAAGGCTGCTGCTACTATTGTGTACTATTGTGTGCTACTGTGTGTGTGTGTGTGTGTGTGTGTGTGCGTGTGTGTTTGTCTGCAGGTGTTCAAAAATGTTTAGACTAAATCAAAACGCTCTTGTTTTATTTTTTGTATTTGACAATCTGCTGTACATGCAGCTGCATCAGATCCCTCTTTGTTCATCATTCCACATCTGTGTGTGTGTATGTGTGTGTCTATGTTTGTCTCATGCCCGTACCTGCTTGTCTGTTATCAGTCTTTCCATCTGCAGCTTAGCTCGTGGTATGCAGCTCACCTGCAGTAAAAGAGCTCCCACATATAAACTGTGCCAGCACACGCATGTTTTTCTGTGTGTGCGTGTGTGTATGTGTGTTGGCTCATACACAGTTACCGAGTCCAGAAGTAAGGTAGTCAGCACATACTGGCACACAGAGACACAGAAATGAACACACACACACACACACACACACATTCACACTTCACATGCCTAGTGTTGCCTGTCTACTAACAGGCAAAATGAGTCACTCAGTCTCTTTTGCCCTTCCACTCATGCTGTTAGTGTGTTTATGTGTGTGTGTGGTCTCCCACGCATTCACACACACACACAGATACTCAGTCACGCACACGCACATTCACACACACTAAAATTCAAGCCAAACTCAGGGTGTAAACAGATGTTACTCTGACCGACAAAACAACAACAGTGTACAGCCTGTCTCTGGCAGGTCACAGTGATCTCTGCTCTCTGCTGTGGGCACCCTGTGTGCATATGTATGTGAGTGTGTGTATGTCTGTGTGTGTGTGTCAGGTGACTAAGGTCATAGAGGAGCTCTCACACCGGGGTCTGCTTTGACTCTGTATCAACAGTTTAGTCTACGCTTCTCTAAAAAAGCCATGGGTTTACCAGTTGCCACGGTAACCTACCATCATTCGCTGCCAGTGAGTTGCAAGTGTTTACTACATGCACATATGACTGCCTTGACCCCAGTGACGGAGCAGGCCTTTGGTTTACATTGATGTTGCTTTTACCTGAATATTACATTTATTCATATAATTTAATCAGGTTTCACCAGTAATGCTGGTGAATTCAACCAAATTCAAACAGTGTGACCGTGAAATAAATACCTGGATACTGGACAGTGCAGGTGACGTTTGTCTTGGAAGGGAATCAGGGATAAATGAATTATAGATATAAACAAGTAAACACAATGATTAATACCAAATACATTCCTCTTTTATTATAAGTGCACCAAACATTTCTTCAGGTTGATGAAAACTGGTTGAAGGTTGAATGAACAGTAGCTGAACCTGCTACTTCTGTTCTTACACACCAGACCTAAAATGCAGCTTGGAAATCTCTTGCTTACCTGGCTGTTCCCCGCCATCAGCCATATTACTTTAGGTACAATCAATTATTTACCTTGCAAATTGATTTTAGAACATATTATTATCTTTCTTTTATCTCTCTGTCATTAAAGGTCCCATATTTTACACTTTTCCTGTGTTTTATTTAAAGTGTTGATATGCATAAGAGGATATATTTGTTCTTTTAAGAACAAAAAACATCTCAATATAATTTTCTCTCAGGCTTCTCTCTGGAGCTCTACTAGCAGATGAGAGGCTCTGTGTCTCTTTTCTGATTGGCTGACTGACCTGTTGTTTTCTGAGCGATATACAAATATATCATCACAAAGTTCGAGAAGTCCTGGTGGCCAGTTTTAAGGCTCAGTTTCTGAATACAGGCTGTGTGCATTTAACTGAACCTAGACCTGATTTATGATCAAAGAACACATGGACTTCTACCTTTAAACTATATAGGACCTTTAAATAGTTAGATGTATCCTCAGACAGTAAACCAGTGAGTGATGTGACATTTCCCACCCTGAGACAGTCCAGGGAGCTTTCTAAGACTAATTGACTGTAACTTCAGAGCTGTCTGCTGGTCACAAGGACATGGCTGGGGGCCAGGTGTGTGTCTGTATGTGTGCGTGAGTGTAGCATCTGAGGAAGGTATGGCAGTTAACACATCCCAACACATCCCACTAAACAAAACTTGATTGATGAGACAGCAGCAGATCTGCCATTCCAGCCCCTTTAGACAGCAGCTGGAGGCAGGCCCAGTGTAGACACACACACACACACACACAGGGTTTTCCACTTTGCTGTGGCAACGACAAGAGCTGAAGAATATACAGCAAGTTGTTTCCACGTTCATCACTGTGCTTTTGCACTCAACCTCCAAACTGGCTCTTCATTTACCTTTCATCACTTGCTGATGAAGCCTCAGGGACAACACGGTTCTTCTTGCTGTAAGTGGCTCTGTAGATGCCATTCACATCGACTGCTATGGATTCTCAGGATTCATTGGCCCCATTTGGATCTTTGTTTGAGAATCGTGCTTCACTGCAAATTATGAAGATTCTGCCATAAGGAAAAGAGAACCTGTGAGCATCTGGACCCACCTCATTCCCCTCATTGCAAATATGTAAGCAGTGTGCTCAGCTCCCCTTGGGCTCACACTTATAAAACCAATCATTCTTAATTAAGACAGATTTTACTGAAGAAAGAACTGCTACTCCCACATCCAAACGCACACACGCTCAGACACACACATAACCGCAACATCCTGTCATTTGTTTTTCTTCCCCTTTCTTTTCCCTTCCCATTGTATTTCTCTTTTATCACTTCTCTAGAACCTTCTTTTGTTCCTTCACAGTGCCTGCGCTGGTGTTGTTGGTGATGTTTGTGTATGTGTAGCTGGAGATTACAATACTGTAACAGACTGTGTAAGCAGTCAGTCTAGAGTAAGAACCAAAACCAGCAAGACTGACCTGGAGGGTTTGACCTGAAGCTGCTCTTTCAATGACCCCACATTTTAGTGGCCACTTGGTCTCCCTGTGAGCCACATGGTTTTTAATACATTTCTCTTTGTTTTTTATGGCGGCTTTGCTTTGCCTGTCTCTGTTGTGTCTTTGCCCACCCCCCACCAGTGAGGACCAGGGACAGAATGCGGCGGAACAACAAACCCAAATAGTGGCTATAAACTTCAGACTTGTTTATGGCATAGGTCTGCTTGCTCACCTCCTGGTGAACCCATGCAACAGACACCACTGTCCCCTCTTCTTGGAACACATAGTGATGTGACCCCAACTTCACCCTGCCCATCCAGCCCTTTGGATGACTTCAATGGGTCCTTTTAAATCTTATACAAGTGCTGTTTACAACAGTACCATTCAACATTTCCTCCATTCCCATGTTTACCACTTAATTTTTCTTATTTAATCTGTCTATTGTCCATAGGGTTTGACACATTTTACACAGAGATAATAGTGTATTGCTGTTTAGAAGACCCCTCATTATTCTGCCTTTGCTTGTTTACACTGAACCAAACAAAGCCGCCATGATGCAGTATGTGATGTTAAAGAGCATGTTCTGGAATCAGAGATGTGGCGTATAACACAGCAGCGTCAGTGGGCATCACGTTTACACAGACATTTATTCAACTCTGTGACTACCTCCCCTGCTGCCATAAAAGTGGAATATCATCCACATCTGTGTTTGTACCTCTGATTGAAAATGGTGAGGTGTTAAAAGTGTTACATTCCCATGTTGAACAGGCTGAGTAAAATTAATCTGTTTAGTTAAATACTTGGCCTGGCAAAGTAACTTTGTATTTGACTAATTTTTGTGCTGAATTTGTGTGTGATTGTGTGCAATATTTGCAAACTAGGTCCGCTTAAGTCGAAAATTGTCAGTATTTCAAAGTGCAGACACTTTATTGTTAACTCAAATATACTCCCTGGCAAGGCCACAAGACACAGCCTTACGTGGCATTGTCGGCTGAATAAATATTTTCTCAGTTGAAATGTGGGGCCTAATAATGCGGAAGACCTTGGTGTGCTTGCGTGGGCCACCCACGCAAACACACCAAGGTTGTGGACTTGGATTGCCACAGTCCATGTTGCAGGATAAAAAGTTGGACTCAGATTTTGGGAGAGCTGGAATGACGACCAGCATTGAGTGGTATCACCCAGTTCTGTCAAATCTCTGCCACGATGGTGGTGGTTGGCTCTGGGGAGACAGGCACATTGTTTTTAATGAGTGAAAATGGGGCACTGGGGCAGAATCAGTCCTCTCTGATGGTGGTCTTATGTAATTAACATTGTATTGCACACAAAAAGAGAGTCACATACCTTGTCTTCTGATGTCAGCAGCCCAGCTTTCCTTCATCAGAAACATCCTGGTTTTTCACACTAGGGGAAAGGAAAAAACTGTTTATACCAAAGTCTCTCCTTTTGCATGTTGAAACTATGGGAAGTCCTGGCTATGGGTCGTTAAGTTCCTGAAGTTGGACACGACTTCTAGTCAGCTTGGTTCACCTTAAACACATTTCATTACCCACCACAACAATAAAGCAAGGCAAAAGGAGCAGTTGTCTGCCTTGCCACCCACATTCTGACCAAACCAGATCTCCACTTTATTACTGTCTTCCCTCATCTCATTTAATTATGCTGATTCATGAGGTTTGACCTCAGTTGTGACCCACAGTTTTAATATCGCTTCCCTCTGCCATTGACTGGAGTTTGGTTTGTCTGTGGTTCCTTAAGAGCCAAACAAAATCATGTGAACAACATCTTTTTTCCTCCTTCCCCCAGCTCTGGCTGAAAATATGTAGTAATTGTCTCATCTCCTCTTACTTACTGTTTGGGTTGGTGCAGGGTTAGCTGTTGAGATTTTAATCTGCTCACCGAGCCATCTGCTACTGTTGTTGGGGTAGCGTAGATCAGGGATTAAATCAGAGCTTTGTGCTGCACGTGAGATGTTCCTCATGCACACTCTGAGATACCCTGTATGACACACGCACTTATCCAGCCACAACAAAAACAAATGACATGTTCTATCGAGCAGATACTGCCAATGCATACACATGAATGAGCACACACATGTTCAGCAATGCAAGAGTGGCGAATGTGGGCCACTGCCACTTTGCCTGCAGCTCAAATTGCCAAACGACTCTCTGCCGCCTGCAGCTAAAGGCCCTGATTACCATTTTATTACAGCGTGTCATTATTTTGATGCTATCAATGGAAATGAATTGGCCGACAATTGATTTACAATAACTGTCCCCTCCACAATGCGGGCCCTCAGGGAGCCTCTGGTGCTCATTGATTTATTCCTCCTGTACTCTCTGTCTGACTGGCTCTAACTAGGCTTTCACCTATCATTAGCCTCATTACTTCAACATGACACTAGATTTCAATAGAGTTGTCTGCTCAGGGACAGAAGATCCAACAGACCTTTCCAGCTGAAACTGGGAAAATGACGAGACCATAACTGACATCTAAACAAACCCAAACCTCATCAACAGAGGACGGAGGTCATCATGGGTCAAATCATATATGAATGAATATATCTCAACACATCTTAACAATTGAGCAGCTTGAACACTTCCTTTCCTTTTTCTTTCCCTCTTATATGCCACTACCACACTTTCTTTACTTATTTACATGTGTATAAAAAGTTGTTGTCTCATCCCTTCCCTGTGTGTGTATCTCATTCACTGACTCAAGCTTCTCCAGGTGCCCCGGTGGCTCACCTGGTAGAGCGCAGACCACTTAGGCTCAGTCGTCACTAACTTCTGATTGTCATGTGTCATTAATGAAATTATTATACATGTCCAGATAAGCGTTAGGTGAGATTATTCCACAGGAATATACACTTAGACAGAACATTTCTTTTAGCACATTATTGTTTTAACTTGTATAAGTCCAAGCAGCAACAATGTGGCTGAGCTGGCATATTTCTCTGTGTTTGTGTGGCTGCTGGTAAAATTGTTCAACACACTGATTGGAAGGAGAAGACGAAAAAAACCTCATAGCTGGCCATGGGGCATGCAGAACATCATTAGTGCCAACTGTCTGAAAGCTGTCGAAAACATTCCCATCACAGCACAACTGGAGAGCTCGCTAACAACCCAGACCATTATGCCTCCTCTGCCCAAGTACGCCAGCAGCAGACAGAGCCCTGCAGACATGGAGACGTGTCTTATAGGTGCTTGCAGCACACGTGCAGTGGCAGCCATTGTCTCTCACCTTGTCAGGAGTCTCAATGGAGAGTCTCTTGCCTCAGACAATCTGGGGACAGTTTGGGGACTTTGCTTGGGTAGTTTTTCTCCTAAAATTCTTTTACAAATGCAGCAGTGGATAGAGCTCGCCGTGCTCTCTGCCCTGTCCCCTGTGGGATATCTTTCAAGTGTTAGCTGGAACTCCAGTCTGCTGGTTAATGACTTGTAATAGCCACATATTCCTGTTGCTACAGCATTACAGGAACATCGCCAGTGTCTCTTTTCTTAAAGCTCTCCAAGCACCACTTAGCAGCACATGACCTGATATCTCTTGCTGAAACACTTCTCCCTTGCAATTGGTAGCTTCCTGTCTGACAGACTGCCTTATACATACTTTTTTGTTTTGGCTAGGTTCAGGCTCTCCATCTTTTTTAGTGGTCTGGAAGTGAGATAGATGATTGCCGTTAAAAACACCATATGCTCAAAAGCTATGTTAGCCACTGCAAGTGAATCATCAGTGGTAAGAAATACATGAACCCTTTCATCTCTATATTATTAGTCTGTCTGGGTAAAGGGAAAGCAATCACCGGCCATGTTCAGGTGTATTCACATGACCAATACACAATAGCAACAACAGAAATATCTCACTGATTAGTATTCAGACCATTTACTCGTTTGAGCACCTTTGGCAGCGATTACAGCCTCAAGTCCTCTTGGGTATGACACAACAAGCTATACAGACCTGGATTTGCGGAGTCCCCTATACAGATCCTCCTTTCAGCTTCAAACCTGGCCAGTCTTCTAGTCCCTGTGGCCCATGAACATACCCCCATCATTATGCTGCTACAAGCATGATTCTCTGTTGGGATGGTATTGGGCAGTTGATGAGCAGTTCCTGGTTTGTTTCAGATATGATGCTAAAAGCTTGTCTTGGTTTCATCAGTGCTTCAGTTCTCTTAATTTATTCAGTGGTGCAGTGACAGTTGTCCTAGAAGTTTCTTCATCTCCATTTCACACAGGATCTCTGGAGCTCAGCTAGAGTGACCATTGTGCTCTTGGTCACCTCTCTTACCAAGGCCCTTCTCTTCTGATTGCTCATGTTCTTGGAAGATCCCTGGTGGTCCCACACTTCATCTGCTGTTGGGAACCTTGACCACTGAATTTACCTCATGTGGACTCCAATCAGGAGGCAGCTGATTCTTATTTTTCACAACCCAATTCACATGTTTTTCTTTGTCTCTCAACATAATAACACTTGAAGACCACAGCATTAAATCAGGTAGCTTGTGTAAGAGCTTGTTTCTCCATGATGGGCTCAGCATGGTGCTTTTATTGACCTGCCATTTTTGCAAATGCATTAGTGTGGCCACGCTTGGCCCACTTAATGCCCAACTACAACAAACATGGCCACCAGTAGACACAGCCACTGTTTTGTGCATATAGGGAGCTGCTGACGGCTCATGAAACCCCAGTGTGTTCAGTGGTTTGTCTTTAAAAGCAGGCAGGTCCAGACAGTAGGTCCTGGTCAGGAGAGTGACAGTGGCTAGTCATGATATTTGAAACAGCTGACAGCCTAATCCCACCCCACAGACAGGAAGGAAAAGGCGTGTAGCCTCTAGCCATTTGTGGGCTGATCTCTCAAAGACTAGTTGTTTTGTGTACAGTGAGGGGCTGGTCACTGGACAAGCAGGATGAGGTGAAACAACATGGCTGAAGGGGTAAACTTTAGTCATATTTGACTACAACTCATCTTATCACATACTTTTGAATAGAAGCTATTTATGTACAGACAAATTCTGCAATCTTACCTGTCTTTTCTGGATTTAGGTGTAGAGAACAACCAGTGATAATTGGAGATGTGTGTCAGAGTGACCACCTCTCAGTCGTACTCAGGAAGTGAATTTGGTGGATATCTCAGAGAAATATTGATTGCATGTTTTCCAGTTTGAACATTGGAAGCAAAGACAAGCACTGATCTAATCCTAGAAACATTACCCTTAGCAATGTCTGTTACAAATACTCACACAAATTTCCCATTGTAGGTTACATGTGTCCTAATCTTTAACCCTGCTGGCCTTTGGTCAAACTGCACAGGGGGGAATAACTTCCATGTCTGTGAGGCAGGGGGTTGGGGGTTGGGGTCGTGGTTTTTAATCAAAGGGATTTAGCATAAAGTGGCCAAAATGGTTTAACTATCATTGCTGACCTCTTCTGGTGTCAGTCCTAATCCCACCCCAAATGCTTGAGCCCACACATCTTGACCAGCATGCTTCAGGCAAAGGGAAAGGGTAACTGCAGCAGACATGTAGGAGTTCGGATGGACTGCAAAGTTTCACTTTAGTTTAGTTTTAGTTTTAGTTTCAACCACTCATTGTGTTTACTTTAAATGTGTATAGATGTATGTGGCCGAATCGGATAGTCACATATGTTGAGTCATTCATTCTGAGTGCCTTGTTTACTGTGGCAGGAGTTGTAAGAAGACCCTTGCACATTGTTAGATTCACACCTACTATTATCCTCTAAAGCATCATATCACCTTAGCTGTCTCGAGTGCTGGAGGCTTGTTTATTTTATCAACAATTCAGCTCACAGAAGACCACTCCATCTGTGCATTATCATCCCATGAGTATTTTTATTTACAGTATATTGTAGTTGTATCCTGGAAGCTTTAACTAAACTGAAAATCCAGTCTTACAGGTCCTTTGCGCTATGGATCCAGTTAATCGTATGCCTATATTCAGTATTCATATTATGATGAGCTGCTGCTATCTCCTTGATACTCAATAGGTGTGATTAATTACAGTCCTCATAGCTCATTTTGACACAGAGAAGACATCAAGACCACGGCATGTGTGAGGTAACAGAAGAAAATGTTGGAGGCCAGACTGGAGAGCAAGCCCCAACTCGAATACTACAGCTCTGCGTAAAAGTAAAAGAAGTGTGTTGCAGTTTAGCTGTCTACTTGTCAAGCTACTTTTCACCGCAATATCCATGACAATGGTGCTGGATCTTCATCACGTCTGCTTCACTCAATGGAGCATTGTAATAAAAGTTTAAGATGTCATAACGGAATTTCAATTTTTTATGATGCATTGTCGCCATGGTGAAAGTGTGGCGGTGAACCACAGACGGCTGCAAGCACTGTAGGGGAAACACTGTGTCTTACTCCATCTCAGCAGATAATGACTTTAATGCTGGTAGCTTTCACAAAGTCTCTCATGAAGCAACATCTTTATCAACTCACTCCACTCAACTTATTTCACTCACACCACCCGCTCCCCACCCCTCCAGTTGTAGGTGTCAGTGAAATAGAGACAGAGAGGGCAAGAGAGAGGTTAAGACTGTAATTGGTGGTCTGTCCTGGTCCCTGGTAGGGATGAGGCTTTAGCGGGCATAATGATGCCTGTAAGATGAGAGGGGATTTGACTGCAAGCCCCCACCCTCACTTAAATCACACTCATCCTCCTCTATGACAGGAGGATCCATGTGCAGCAAACTGCCAGTGTCTATGATCACAAGGACACATGATGCACCCACAGTCTGGCAAACTCTTATTATCTATTGCCTCCTCCAATTTTAGGACAAGGCAGTCCTCTCAGACCTTTTACTATAACATGAGTATGAAACAAAACAAAGTATACATGTCAGAGTTCAATTTATAACCTGACATCATTCCAGAGACCCTATCCCTGTCCTAATCCTCTTAGATTAGTGAAAACACCAGGCAGGAAGAGAATGCATGTTCAAAGGATGTGGCTCAGGGAGAGTGTCTGGGAGCGGTCATATGTTTTGTTTGGGGTGTCCATCTTTGTGCAGTTAAGGTGGACTGAGAGTTTGTTTTAGGCGTTGGGATGTGATTTATCATTATAGGAAGAGGCCTGTGTCTGCAGCGCCTCCGTGCCTCTACGACCTGTGTGAGAGCAGGCGGGTTTGCTTTATTTTTTTGGTGTTTGCATTTGTGTGTATGTGCACATAAGTTAGTGTGACTTTAAACTAGTGTAATATCGTACACTTATGTGTGTATGTGGGCATGCGTGTGTGCATGAGCATGCACAGCACTCTTGGTGAGGTCACACATTAAGGCGTCTGCTGTCGTGCAGGCAGGACTAGGGTACCGAAATGCCTGGTGTTCCAGTGCCCTGTAAATAATCCTAAATCAAACTGCCAACTGTGTGTGTGTGCATGTACGCCCTCAATGCCAGCTGGCAGCAGCAGCAATGCCCACACACACCCCCTAGTGCTATTTGCTCAGAGATGTGATTTAACTAGGGGTGTAACAATGTATACTATATGATACGTATAATTTCCCATGGTTGCAATACGATTCAAGATCAATATTTGACTCATCTAGAATATGATAGGATTCAATGACTTGAAAAAGTTACTTTTTTTTCAAATGATATACAAAAATACAGTGTAACCAACATTTCTTCAGAGTGAATGAACGGTAGGTTAACCTTCTTGAAAAATCTCTCACTACGCTTTGTTTTTTTTTTTTCTTTTTGGCGCTGCTAAAGCATGCCGATGATGTCACACACAAAGAGAGTGAATTGGAGGACGTTTAGCATTTCTTTAATATTAAGTGCCAAAAAAATACATCCATATTAAGTTTCTCGTGCCTAAATACAATGTGCAAATTCATAGTATCGATACAATCGATTATTTACCTTGCAAAAAAGATTAGAAGATTAGAAAAGATTTTAGATTGATATATGTCCCTTGATCTATATACGCCTATTGATAGGTAGTAGTTGGATCGTAGGAATATAAATTTATACATCGATGTAGACGATGAATCGTTCCACCCCTGACTCTTTCACAAGCAACCTCAACCTTACGGCACGTTACACTCCAAGCAGAAATATGCCCTATACCCAGCATTTCCCTGTTCCTGCTTACTACACATAATTCACATCTGGCCTCCTTTTAAACAGAGCGGCTTCTTGCACCAATTCAAGGGAAGAGCCATCAGCAGATTCCTACCCACTCGGGCATCCCTACGACCTTCCTCTATGCAGAAAGCATCATTTATGAGGCTGTAAATCCAGGAATTTTCTTCTCTCCTCTGCTATTCCACGGCTCTGATGCAAAACGCAATCTTGGCTCATCACAGCCTTTACCAATCAACCCAAATTATTAAAGTAGTTAGGTACTATAACTGCGAGAATTGCGTAAACTGGACTGCAGGCCTTTGATTTTCAACCACGAGCAGAATTTCTGGATGGCGGAAGGAAATGGTTTTCATGAGGTTTAGGTTGTCATCTAATATTATGAACCAGTAAGCATTCAGACCTCTTTATATGAGATGGCACACACATTCTGAAGTATAGACATACACACACACAGATCAATGGGAAATGTCCATTAGTGTATAAGCAGGAATTAGGACAACTTTAAAAATGGATCAAATCGAGTTATCCTGCTTTTAGATGGCTCAAAAACATTTGTTGTCTAAGAACATAAAGGGGACATTAATTCTTTTCTTGGCTTTATTTGACCATTTTAGAGACCAGCATGGTCTGAAAGCAAAGTTGCAGATGTAGAGAGCAGCAGTTTTTATTCAGTTTGTCCAGAGGCTTTTTAATGAAACATAAAAAAAATGTCTACCAAACGGTGTCAACCACCTTTAAAATGATTAACTGTTGACTTGACAAAAGCAAATTTTAATCAGAGTGCTATAAGAATACATGAGCGTGCTGTAGTTTAGCTGCTGTAACCGTGTGCAAAATGTTTGATGTGAATAGTAGCGTATCACAGACATATCTATTTGTCAGCCAATTGGTAACAAGAAATTTCATTACAATATCCTGTAGGTAATTTAGAAACTCTGCTATAAGAGACCTGCCCTGGAAAGTTTATTTTACATGGCAAAGTGGCATAATTTTGATGTATCATCACGCCTAAATATTGGCTTCAGCTGAAAATGGTAAATTTTAAAGATGTTGCACATCACAGACCAACATGTGGATGGTCAGATTAGTAGTAATTTCTCGTGTTGGTAATGACTGTGTCAGCAGCTCCAGAACTTTTTGTATTGCTTGGTATTAATGTTAGTTGCATTTGATCCTAAAAACAGCAAAAGCCAAGAAAGGGATGGAAAAGGAAAAGCTATGGAAAAGTCCAGCTGTATTTACTTACCACCCCCCACCCCCCACCCCCCCATTCCCCATTTTACGTTTCTGAGCTTTCCGTCTCCTCGGTGGGCCGATCACTGGCTCTCTCCGGCTGAGCAGAGCTAGTCTCTCACCATTCCCACGGAAAGAGCTGCCAAAGCAAATTTGGCGAGAGGAAATGGAGACCCTGCTCCCTTCCCAAACCTCCCAATCTCTTCCCTTTCCTCCTCTTTGTGTGTGTGTGTGCATGCGTGTGTGTGCATTCAGAGCTGTTCTGCATGGCCTCCAGGCAGTAGTGTGAAGGCCTTAAGTACAAGAAGAGTCATTCATTGTCTTCTCTCTTATTACTGTTACACACACTTTGTTTTCCCATGCATATCACCGCTGTCATGTGAATGCTTTTGGCGATTTCCACATTCAGACTTGAATCGTGACAATTCTGTGGCTAATGGAAACGTGTAAGAGCCATCAGATGGTGGTGGATCTAAAAACAAGGCTGCATGTCTTCATTTCCTTTTTAATAAGCAGCAGTTTTATCTGATAAATCCTCTGTTTGTGTGTCTGACTGTTGCTCTGTGCTAAGACTTGATCCCTTGCCACAAACTGTTTATTCTTCTCTTGTTTCTGTTCGTTTTTCTTCCCTTCTTCACGTCACTATCCTCCCCTCTGTTTTCACTGATGTGCTTGGAAATGGGTCCTCCTTTCCTTTTTGGACTATAGAGAACTAATTTAGCTACAGTTGTGTCAACAGTAACCTATCTTACCATAGCATAAGATAGCTAAGGACTTGTAACAGTGGCTCCCAAACTAACCTAACATTGCTGTTACCGTTGTCCCTAAAGTCTGATCTTCATTTTGGGTTCAGTCAGTTCAGTCATTGTTGAAGTAGATGATGCCCAAATGGCATAGGGTGAGGTATTTATATTTAACTAGTGGTTGTGGTAACAGGAGCAATGGGAGAAGTATGATGGTGTAGTTTATAGAGCGACAACTATATACATAGATTGAGTGGGTGTCAGTCCATATCTAGGGCTGTTAATTCACTAACTATAGATTACTATCACTTTAAGGTTCAAAAACTGCCGTTTTGAAGCCTACAGTTTGTAATTTGGCCGACGACCATCTTGCTTTTTTTGAAACTAAAAGAAACCATATTTGGAGGAATAAGTGGAGCTGAGGAGGATATTGGATAGAATGTGGGTTTAAGACACATCAGCATTGGCTTCACTGTTCACAACCACTTTTATATACAGTTTATGAATTGAACATCCATCTGTCACCTGAACCTCCTTCTATGGCCTGAAACAAAATCTCACATTACTGGGAAAGGTTTTAAGAGAGCTCAGCCAATGCTAAGCCATGTTCCAATTGAAGACACACCTTTAATGTGAAGCCCTACTGCAAAGACTCACTTGACTCAAAGATACATTTCATCACATTTTGAAAGGTTAAGTTTCCTGGCAGTTGTTCTCATCAGTTGTTACACGTTTTTAACCTTTAGCCTAGCTAGTGACAGCAGCTCAGGGAGGTTTCTCCTCTGTTTTGTCTAGCAGCCTCTCTGGACTCTTCCTGGAAGTGGAGACCTCAGGAACAACAGCAGACCCTGATGCCATAAAACTTTCTGGGAAAATGTAAATGTTGAAATAAGAAGAAGCTGAAAAGTCAGTTTTGCAGTATTACACTGTCCCTCCAAGAAAACACTGGGAGGTGACTAGAGCTGGCATGTTTAGTTGGACCAGCAGTATCAATACAAGCAGTTTTTTTTTTTTTTTTAACCAGGCCTGTGGAAACACTGTGTCTTTTTGTTTTTCTTTCAAGTAGCAGGGGAATGTAGGAGACGCTTCCTTGTTAATGGGATAAATGATGGGTTTATGTGAGAGGTGGTGGTACAGGCAGGTACTGCTGGGGCCTCCTCTCTGTATACAGCTACCTGATATTCTGAACATCTGTCGTGTTCAGAACACACACACACACACACACACACACACACACACACACACACACACAAGCATTTAGCCCCAAGCTTTTGCCTGGCAGGTGCCTTTGCCCCTGCGTCTCAACACTGTTCTCAACAAGTTAATACTTGCTCTTTATAATTCCAAACCTGAAGTGAATAAATACAGTTACTTATGTGCTGAGTGCAGGAGAAATTTCTCATCACTAAATCAAAGTGAATATTAGATAAGTGTAGTCAGCAAACCGGTTTATCTTGAAGTCAGAACTCTGCCTCAGCAAGACTGAGACTCTGGAATAATAACATAAATTTGATCTTTTGCAGTGCAGTGCTGCAATAGTTTGACTGTATCTATCTAAAATGTTTTTTTTGCTATTTACTTCACTGAAGACAGAGGGCTTATTGTTCTATGTGACTTCTCAGCCAAAGACACGATGGTGGGATGGACTAGTTGCCAAAATTGGAGCTCTGCGTGTGTGTAACCCATAAACGCACAGTCGAGGAATCTCTTTCGAGTAAGCAGCCACGGTGCTCGTATTTTTATCCTGTATGCCCATCTCAGCATTGAACTGCAGACACACATACACGCACACACAGGTACAAGGAGAGGAGTAAGTGTCATTCGAACTGAGAAAATTAGCATCGACAGGTGGTAAATTAACAACAATTCAGTCGACATATAAACTGCTCAGACCTGAAGTTGAAGTGCATCATATAGCTTGTTTGTTTGCTCGAAGGCTTAGAGGGAATTCACCCTTGAACCTGAGTGACCACGGTCAGCCTCCCTTTCTTTTTTTTCCCTTTTTTTTGTAGAATGACATGTTGTCTCACACCTCTTTGTTTCTCAGCATATGAGGAGGTTTTGTGGCTGTTTTGTACGAGGCGAGCTAAGCTCTCACTTTGCCTCCAGGAAGGGGGCCCCTCCCTTTTCCACCACTATGGGCCCCTCAGCAAGACGTGCAGAGAGGCTAAAGTCAGGTCACAGGCAGGGTGCGGCTCCGCTCGCCCTCCTGTGTAAAGAAACAGCAAAGAAAACAGGTTGTTTGCCCTTTCATCTTGGCCTAGTCTGAGTGGGGGGTGGGTGTTGGGTTAGGCAACCTGTTTAGCACCATACCATTACACTGCTGCTGGGCTCTGACAGCATGTGGTCTTGACACTGTCACATTGTGCAGTCAAAGCAGAAATGATTTCTTGCTCAAGAAAACGGCAACAGTGACAAAATTTACACAGCACTGCAGTGTTGTTCCACTGAAACAACTTATTGACTTCTGACTTTCTCTAAACCATTCTGAGCAGCTGTGACAGAAGTTAAATGCTCCAGCAAAAGCGAGTGAAGCCCTTGAGTGAGGACTTTGTTGTCAGATGATCTCTCTTTGAACACCACTCTATGTATTTTTTATCAGTGTTATACTTAAGGGATAGTTAACAAATCATCTCTAAAAGTTAATGTTTTGTCAGATAACTTCTTTATGGGGGTGTTACATCTTTACTAAACTGAACATCCATGACATTTTTTTGCTGCAGACACTTTGTTTACCCATGGTGCTTCTTGAAGTCGCTTGCTCTCTTTCTCTGTGACTGGAATCTTGCTTGTTTGTTGTAGAGGACGTCCGGTAATCTATGACACAGGAAACACTCTCAAACAGATAGATGAACAGAGTCGGGCGGAGGGTTTGGGGGCAGACAGCATGAGGAGGGAGTGGCAGAGAGAAAGCAACAAGGGGACGAAACTGACAGATTGTATCAAGAAAGCGACCTCATGAAAGGCTGTCTGTCACAAGAGCTGCTTGAGTCAAAGATGATTGGATTCAGTTTTTAGGTTTTTGCTTTTTTTGAGCACTCTTTTTTCTTCCATATTTTTGGCCTTCTTAACAGTGGCTTAGTCTAACTGAGCTGGACCTGCCTTTTCAAAGGACTTGTCTTCTCTGCTGAACTATTCTATAATCACCAACAAGCTGGAAAAAAGAGACTGTCCTCCTGTAAAAAAAAAACGGGTCCACAGGTCATCTGTCAGCAGGTTATTACGACCCATAGTTACATTTTGTTGCAAGGCGACATCTAGTGGTCATAATGATGATAACAGGAGCAAAGAAAAAGGAGCGATGACGTAGTTTGTCGAGCGACAAAGTCCACGTCAGAAGGAGGTTAAGGGTGGATGGATGGGTCAACAAAACACAGGAGAGTGGTGTTCGATTCCCATGTACAAATAGCAGTTAATATCACTTCTGTTATCCATGACTTCCTTTTTATTATAACCATAATGACAGAGATTGTCGAATGTCGAGATAGTAGTATAACCCTAGTTCACCATCTTTTCCGAAACCATACCAAGCCATGATCATAGAGTAACCATGGCAATGAAGGAAAGTATGCCACTCTCCATGCATTCTTTGTGTTTATTTACGTAACCATGACAACAAAGGTCTTCCTGCCTATTTCTGGAGACACTTATGGGTCCTATCAGAGGGTTAGCCTTCACATGAACTTTCTCCTGACTGACTCATCTGTGGCCCTTTGCTTCCTCACTGTACGTGCTAATAGAAACATGTTCAAAGAAAGGTGGAGCAGGATAAAGAAGCACCACTGATTTGGAGAGCTTCATGTATTCCTTCAAGGCTTTTTTTTAATAGCAACACCTCCCCATAGTGGGACCACCAGAGGTCTTTATGAACATTTCCGAATTCCTGCAACTTGAGGAAGGTAAATATAATTAAACTGCCTAAAGGTCAATACAGTGAAAGTCCATTTTTAAGTTTCATTTCCTCAGTCAACTAACAGTTGTGTAACCTGTCTCCAAACTACGTTTCCGCAGATTCCTACTAGTTCTTGTGGAAATATCCCTTCAATTGCAGCATTGTCTTTACACACATTCAGTATGGAAGACATGGTAAGAACATTTGGAGATCCACTGCAGAGGGAATAGAGAACCACAGAGATAAAGAACCTTTCAAAAAAAGACTGATTTCGGGGAGCAAAGATGGCTTTGCTAAGTTTCAAGCCTGAAGAAATCTTTCTCTGTATTTTGTTGAAAAAAAGTGCTATTCATAGCATTCAACAGCAGTGGCTTGCAGACAGAGGAAGTGTGCCGAAACTGTGAGGGTTTCAAAAGGCACAGACAGTCTTCAACCGAGAACACTGTTATCACCCCACCCATCCTGTCTTTGCCACACACACACACACACACACACACACACACACACACACACACACACAACCAGAGACATACACACATATATACACTCTCCGAGGCACATGCTTGCACATGAGACCCTGCATGGGGTCCCCCCTACAGCAGCTGAGAGAACACGCTCACTGTTTCCACCTATGCTGCCCCATGACTCTGGGATTTGTGAGTTTCTCATGCGGGGGATATATTTCTGACCGCCGTGTGTGAAGTCAGGGGCTGTAAATCAGTGTCAAAGGTGCAGCCAAAAAAAAAAAAAACTCTTAGGGATCTACAGCCTTTCACTGGAAGCATGAATAATACTGATAAAATTATATCTGACTTTTAATAGCAGGCCAATGTTACATCCCCCACCCAACTACCCATACCCCCCAGACACCAGTGTAATGCTCCCGTGTACATATTATGAGGTGTCATAAAATGTGAGGTGTCAGTATGAGGTGTTGGAGCTGAGTACATAGACGGCGCAGTCTGAGCACGTCTGACACACACCTCAGCTAATCGGAAAGCCTTATCTTAGAAGTGTGACATCCTGTCTATGCTGTGTAATCCACCCCGGATCATGAAGAGGGTGGGCTGTAAAGTGCGTGAATGTTTGCACACATACACACATATTTTTGTGTGTCTTTGAAGTTAGTCTGCCTCTGTCACTTGCAGCAGGCTTGGTGTCTTGAGTTTAGATGCACTGTCAAGTTTCCATGAGAATGGTCTCAGTCAGGGTTTTAGTGTGTATGTGTGTTTTCATGTCACACCCCCTCCACAACTGACCCTATCTATTGACATTTAATCCCACATAGGAAGATGTCATGCACTGCAATGGGATCAAATTACACCAGTCCATTTTTGCACAGGATCCCCTGAAATCAGTCCACAGGCCCTTGAGAACCAGCACTACAGACTGAGGCTTTTTCTTTTCTTTTTCTTAAAACAGGAATTCCAACCCCAGCTGTCAGTTTGCCTCATGTCTCACAGTCCCACTGTTTAGCAATCGAGACATACAGATTGCCTCACTGAAGCCCCCACCACTGAGCCCGTAGAGCTCAGCTGCCAATTTTGCTGACCCACCAACGCTCTTGTCCGTCCAAGATTACCAGGGCCAGATCTCACCCTGACGGAGAGCCGTGGTGCTGGCAACTGGTAATCCACGAGACGAGGATTGGCACGTGGCGCAGACACTGCCCCAGAGGCAGTGCTGTGTGTGTGTGTGAGTGATCAGCCAGTCTCTGGGCTGAACTGCAGAGACTAGCCTCTTGCCTCGAGCCCTGCATTGCTGCCTTGTTATGTAGGACATCTCTTCATCTCTAGATAACACAAACCTACCAACCACAGACAGGACTCATCTGTGCTACTGTACACTGTGTCTACTACATACAACAAAAAAAAATGGATGTGGTGCAGTACAGTTGTGCACGTCTAATGCTAACTTGTATCAAATTTCTTGTAAAATGTAGCTACAGTGCAGTGAATACTGCACACTTTTAAGGCCACGATGAAAACAGTGGTTATGCTTTCATGTGTTGTTGTGATTTCTTGAACCAATCATGAAATAGCTGCTGCAATGCAAAAGAAACAAATCGGGATTTGTGGGAATTTCTATAAAGAGTTTGCCTTGTTATGATTTGGTACCATGTAAATAAAATTTAAATTGATTTGATCTAAAGTCGGTCGGTAAGTCTGTTACTCGATCACTTTGATGTCTATATAGAAAATGAATAAATAATATCTAATATCTAAAGAATGAATCCCAGTGACATGGTACAATCATGTCATGCATTGCCAGAAAAGACACATGAAAAGGTGATATTGGTGAATTTCCATTGTTGAAATAATTGTGAATGGAGTAATCGACAATATCCTCACGAGTGACTTGATAGTGTCGTCTACTTCGCAAACCAAGGACTGAGGTTTAGTACATCTCACTCTGTGACACAAGGCTGCGGCACTGTTTGATGTCCAAAATAGTTTAATTTCAGTCTATACCACAATGGTTAGACTTTTTTTTTTTTTTTTTTTTTTTGTTAAAGGTTAATTCCTGTAAGTTAAAAATGGAAACTGATTGAAAAAATACAGGTAATATGATGTGAGAAAGGAGAGACTCACATATGTCGGATCTGTAATTTCATATCTGTAATTTAATAAAAATATTTGTTTTTTAACCTAAATGAAAGGTGAAGTAATTTCAGTATGTTTTAGAGACATTCTAATAGTTTAAAGCATATTTTCATGATTTTTCTTTTTTTTTTTTTTTTGACTCAGCATAATCATGACATGAAAATTTCATACCATCTAATTGTCCCCTCATCTAGCACTACCAACAGGTCAAAATTTGAATTTGTGGTGTCTTGTTTCACTTCATGTCTTCAATGACTTTTTCTTGTGTTTACAGTGCTGGCATATTCATCAAGTGATGCACACAACACTACACAACCTATTTGCGTTGCACATTAGTTGCTTTATTGACCAGTAGCATAAAAAATTTACAAAAAATGCATGACATGAAAGTGCTGGAATACAGGTCCTGTGAGTTACGTCAGCTGTTTGCAATAAGGCAAATGTTTAGACATTTCCACCTTTTGTCACAGAAGTCTGTAGAAAAATTGTGCTTGAGATGAAACAGCTCATTACTATTCTGACAGAAAATTAGACACAAATAAGACATCAGGTTTCACTTTGATGTGTGGAGCCTGTGTCTTTTCACAAATGACCTCCTCAAATGGTATTTGTATGAAGGCAGCTCTCAAGCTCTAATTTCCCTTGTTTGAAATCTTTAAAATGAAACAAATTGAATTTTATAAATTTGAAAGATGCCTTCAAAGCTTTAAGAAATTCTTCTTTCTTTCACTGTAACACTTCCAGACTAGTCCTACAGCCAGTGGAGTCACTGTGACGCTGTTAGGGAAAGATACTGACAGTCATGGAGTTACCAGGCGGATGAAGGGCAGCTGTCATGTCACTGCAGACCTCAGTCATATATGTTCGTCTAGCCATGCTGCTTTCCTGTGAAAGCAGCTCTTGTTATACACACACACACACACACACACACACACACACACGTGGCAGAGCATGACTGTGGAGAGAGGGAGAACACCCAACCCCATCACAAATTACCACCTGCTGACACCATGCTGTGTGTGTGTGTGTGTGTGTGTGTGCGTGTGTGCGTGTGTGTGCGCACGTGCGTGCGTGTGCGTGTGTGAGTGTGTGTGTGCGTGCGTGTTCTGCCTACTACATACTTGAGCAGTTCACTGCATCTCAGATTCCCGAGGGAGATCCTCAGAGACAGATCATGAGAGCAAGAGAGCACCACAGTGCAAGGAAAGAGAGAGAGAGAGAGAGCAGTGTGAAAATATCCCCTCTAGAAATGTAGGTTTGACAGAGCTGGCCCAGATCTGTGTTGCATGTGCATGACCTCCACTCCAACAAAGGACCTCTACACTCACTCAGAGAAAAGATGTATGATAACAGCAGAACTAAGCAGAAGCTAAAGCTTGTTTCATTCAGTCAGTACAAAGTCATGTAGCTTTGCTCCACAAGTTTTCATAAAGATGTATCTCAATGGAATTTTATACAATACAGCTTCTATACAATTCATTGTATTTGACATTTGAGATGTGATCCTTTAAACAAACTATCTGTCAGATCATAAAGCCTAAATCCTAATCATAAAACTTGGATGGTTCTTAAAATAAAAATATATCTTCTCATGGATTAAATTTCAGATAAAATATAAGGAAAGTGTTAAATATGGGATCTTTAAAAAAGATTTGCATTTTCTTGGAAAGATGCACATACACGTTGTTCAATTAGAAATGCAATGCAATTGCTCTTAGCTCGTTTGTGTATATGATTGTGTCTGTGTGTGTTTGTGGGTGTGTGTTTGTGGGTGTGTGTGGCAGCTAGTGACAGCCACAGCTTGGAGAGGCTGAGGTCATGGCCACAGAGCCAGCCTAATGGGGCAAAGAGAAACAAACCCCTGCTTGTCTGTATGTGTGGGTGTATCTGTATGTGCTAGACAGATATACACACACGCAAAACACACACAGACAGACACTGCCCCAGTCACCTCTTGCCTCCTCTCTTGGTTGCCCATGAGCAAACACGATTGTGTGTGAGTGTGTACTTGTGTCTGTATGTGTGTGTTCCTATGTGCACAACTTAGTAACCCTGTAGCAACCTCCCAAGCCACAGAAAGACACACAACTTCACACAGAGTCAACACCACACCTAAATTTAAACACACTCACACTTCCAGCTATCAGACACTCCGCTGGCACTCCCCTATCAGGCATCTGTTCTCACACACACACACACACACACTCACTCAGACTCACACACAGTTATTGGCCTGTCTGACAATAAATAGTTCATTGACATTTTAGTGTGACAGCCCTCAGCCGGCTGCCAAGTGGGCAACCTGTGATATGTTCACATCACGTGGGAAAAGCAATTAACCTGGATGTGTTTACACATTCAAACTTGCTACCAGTTGTACAGACTTACCCTTGAATGAAACAGAACCAGATCTCACTTGTATAATCTGCCCTGCATTTTTAAAACTTAAAACAAATCTCCCTCTTTTTTCCAGCCCTCCGATCCCACCCCTATCAAAAAGTCCAAACATGATGACTTCCCATCGCAGTCCCCGCTAGCTGACAAAGAGAAGCAGCATGACTGGCTACAGTCCCTGTCCGCCTCCAATAAGGTTGGTGTTGCTAAACTCAAGAAGGAGATGATAATGACGCATGGTGCCTGAGATGAGATGTCATGTAAAATGATACAGAAATTTTCAGATGAGGGCAGTGCTTAAATTTAGACTTGGTACTAGCCGTGCTAATAGAGGGCGTAACTGTAGACGCCATGAGGCCGACGGATTGGTTTACTGAGATGAAGCGAAGTATGAGAGTGCAGTGAAACAGAATATAACCACAATATAATGATGGATGTCCCCTGTGAAGATCGATATTTCCTAAAAAAAGAAGTTTGCCACAAAGGTAAACTTAGACCGTCTTGAACAATCCGTCTTCACACTGACCCATCTCAGATGTAATATCACTAAGTTAATATTTAGGATCAGAAATAAAGCCCTGAAATATTCTACTGGTTGACATGCCATCATTTTATTATGAAAGCCACCGAACCCAAGTTCAAAAATAGCTTTCACCCTAAACTTCATCAAGAAACATCAGCAGTGAATCTAAAATATCTTCTCAGTCAACAGAATGTGTTGATATCCATGAGAAGATATATTTGTGGTTTTAAGAACCATCTCAGTGTAGTTTTACATCTGTCCTCTCTCTGTTTGGTGTGCTAGTAAATCAGAAGTAGAGACTAGTAGAGACTCTGTAAAAAGGAAAAATGTTCTTTCTAAACGATTGAATAAAAATGTAGCAGATTTCCAGGAAGCACTCAGAGAAACCAAATCCTGGCAGATTGGATGGTGGGTCCAGCTGGGTTGGGTATGGGGTGGTGACTGATTTGTTGTGACATCACAAAGTTACTGAAGTCCTGATGGCTGATTTTCAAGGCCCAGTTTCTGAAAACAGGCTTTGTGATTTTTTTCTGTGGACTGAGCTCTTTGATGCTTTTACAATATTATTATAGAATCTAGACCTGCTTTATAATAAAACAACACATATACATCTACCTTTATAATATATGGAACCTATGAATGAATTAATTTGTAGAACAACATATCTTCTTTCTTAAAATAAGCTTAAGTCATATGAATAATTCAAAAGTGTACAAAACAGGAATTACTGTATTGAGCTTTCTGGCTGTATTATCACTAGATGCCATTTTTATTAGTTACTTATTACCTGTGATTTAGTATTGTCTTTGTCCTTTTACAGGGGCTTAACTGCATTCAGCCCAGGCAGAGACCGTCTGCTTTCCGACCTTGGTCCCCCCACATCTCTGCTGGTGATAAGGAGCCCACCAGTCACCCCCTGGCCCTGCTGAGAGACAGGTGAGCCCAGCCCAACACAGCACAGAATTACCAGATTGAGAATGGAAGATATTCTCAACAGTGCTTAACTGACTTAAAAAAAAAAACAATTACAACTATGATATATCTGGACTCTAAGAGAAGCTCCTCCTGAAAGTAATGATAGCCATTTTGTTTATCTGGATCTGATGAGCTCCCAGCACTCTCTCTCACTTGTCTGGGTGGGCTGGTGTCACAGAGGTCAAGTCTGACTGTACCACAGCCTCCCACACTTCACCATTCACACACATTTGACACACACTCATAATGTGGGCACCCACTTGCCATGGTGCTGCCAGTGCAGGCTGCACCATATCACAGATGATCTGGCCCAGTTTTTCATAAAGTGGGAGGAAGGAGCTGCAGGCACTTTATTTGAATGTTTCTCTACCCTGCTTGGCATAGAGTGTCCAGATCGGACCATACAATATGGTCCTGGCTGTGTTTACTTGCATGCAGGATTCAGCTCTTGTAAATGAAGAAGCCTTGTTTTGGATTATTGCATGTAAACATCATGAGACGAGCAATCAAAATGTCTGGCTTCCTCTCAGCTTCTACAACTACAAGAGTCTAGAGAACGGTGTGGCCCCCAATGTTGCCCTCACACCACTACCCCTGGGGAAGGTGGGTCCCATGTCTCCATCAGTACCCAGCACCTCCCACCCAAGTGGAGGCGAACCCCCAGGTGAAGGAGCCAACTCCAGGCCTCGCAAGAGAAGAGCTACAGGAGAACTCCAGCCACCTGGGTCAGAAGCCCCTTGCCCTCCATCCTTCACTGCCAGCAAGCCACCACCAGCTCAGGATGACAAGGACTCTGAGGTGGAGATCGAAGTGGAGAGCCGTGACGAACGTAAGTAAAGAGCTCAATACCACTGGATCGGTAAATATTTTTGGTTATGAAGCTCAACTCTCAAGCTGAATTAAATCCTGATTTGACAGATTAACTGAGTCTTTTATCTCACCCAACAGTCACTTCGTCCCTGTCCTCCCTGTCTTCACCATCCTTCACCTCGTCCAGCAGCTCAGCCAAGGACTTGAGCTCGCCATGTGCCCCAGGACCCATCTGCACTGTCACGTCGGCCGAGGCCACTGCCCCTTCAGCTGTGCCTATTGTACCCATTGCGCCCATCACTGCCCCCATCACCCCTCCAGAGCTGGGGCTGGAGTCAGAGCTGGAGAGCCTGAGGCAGGCTCTGGACAACGGACTCGACTCCAAAGAGTCAAAGGAGAAATTTTTACATGAGATTGTTAAGATGAGGGTGAAGCAGGAGGAGAAGCTGGGATCAGCCCTGCAAGCCAAACGCAACCTCCAACAGGTAGATCCCCATTCATATAATTGAAAGAATAGTATAATGTGTTCATTATCTTTATTTATGTCAAATGACAACATTAATCAGTCAGTTTATATTATCAGTTTGTGTGCATTAAGGGGACAGAGGAAAATTTAATCATTCAAGGGCACCAACCAATCAAATGCGTCAGTGTAACTCTATATAGAAGCTGTGATTGTCTATTTGGCCTGTAAATGAACAGCATATGCAGTGACTAATAAATGTTTTCTATGTTGCCCATGGTGATCTGTTTTGGAGATCTACAACCCCGGTGATCTATCTATCTCTAGTCTCACACTGACAGGTTCTATTAACATGGCATATGATTTCATTTTACATATTATACCATGCTGTGCAGGTTTCCCAGCCCTCAACAGCTTATGCAACCCTTTAGCTTCCCCCATTTTTTAAAATAAGACTAGACAGAAACCTTTCAGAGTTTGTACACTGAGGAAATTACTTGAAGACAGGCACAGAAATGCAGAAGTGGTCTCAGAATCATTATTACAGTCCGCAAAGCTTAACATGAGTTGGCAAGTGATAACAATGACAGCGGATGTTGCTGCAAAGGGAAAAGGCCAGACTTCCATTTTTATTTTTGGTCTTGGATCCAGAACAAGAAAGTACAGACGAAGAAGTGTGTGTGGGTGAGGAACACAAAACATGCATCCTGAGCAAAGAAAAGTGATTCCAGCTCGACAGCACTCCATTTTCACTTTCCATTTTTGCTGAGAGGAGCTGTGGAAAAGCAAGTGGCTAAATGAACAGTGGCCTCACTTTAAAACAACCTTCTGGTGGTATTCACAGAGCTCTTATGTATAGCCTCTGCAGAGTAAAGGGTGTGATGGGGATTGTTTCTTTTCACTCTTCTTGTGGGAACTAGCAAAACTTGATGACAGACATGTTTGTCCCAACTGCTGGGTTCCCATGAGAAGACTATGGGCGTGTCACCACAACACACACAAACACACACATGCACCCACACTCAGTCTCAATGTCAGTGATTCAGAGGAAGGAAACCTAACTTCTGTCAGCCCACACGTTGCCCTAACCCCTGACTTGGCTTGGTGTAAACACTGACACGGACACTGCAGCCTTGTCTTGGGTGTCAATAGCTCAGACACAAGTGATACAGACATATGACAGATGTATTCACTGGTATTCACAGCGGTTGCATAAGCACCATGGAATACTTTTGGGACACTTTTCTCAATGATACATTCAAGTTATGTTCAAAAAAGATAATTACATGAGTATAAACCTGTGGGCGTCTGTGGCTCAGGAGGTAGAGCGGGTCATCTTCTAACTGGAATCTAACCACAAGTCAAACTGTCCTTAGGCAAGATACAGAACCCTAAACTGGCATCAGAAAAAGTTCTGTTGTGTAAAGTCTTAATAAGAAGTGCAGTCCATTTCCAATTTGATCCCTAATAGACAGTTACTGCTCCTCTATTCTAACCTCTACAATCTCTTCTTCCCAGGAGCTGGAGTTCTTGCGAGTGGCCAAGAAGGAGAAGCTTCGGGAGGCAACTGAGGCAAAGCGAAACCTGAGGAAGGAAATCGAGCGTCTGCGAGCTGAGAGTGAGAAGAAGATGAAGGAAGCCAATGAGTCACGGATCCGTCTGAAGCGGGAGCTGGAGCAGGCCAGACAGCTGAGGGTCTGCGACAAGGGCTGCGAGGCCGGACGTCTCCGTGCAAAATACTCAGCACAGGTCTGTGAGTGTGAAGGGCTGAAGCTAGGTTTTCATGAAGATAAAATTAAAAACTCTTGATAATGCATTTGACAAACCTGGAACATGGATATAAATGAAGCAAAACACAGCCATGCATAGACACTAGCAATGTGCGCAAATGTGGTAGAAGAATGTCTAGACAACGCCCTCAGTGTAATTGCAGTGTTTCACTCTCAAGGTCAGCAGAGGAGAAGGCTAGAAAAAAACACATTTCCTCTTCCTCAGTCAAAAATAAATGGGTGTAGCACCAAGTGCACAGACATACGATAAGTCCTCCAACGAAAGGAAACAGGAAGAGACGTCGACTTCCCCCATGCACCATGGGAAATGCAGATTAGACAAAACAAGAGGGAGGTTGTGCT
>CM076655.1:111697-147402 GCA_038496675.1 Rachycentron canadum
TTAAAGCTTGGCTTCAATCTTCTAAATGTGGCTTTTATTATTTTTTTCTTTGTCATTTGTTATGAGATGGTTCTTTGGCCTGATTGAAAACTTAACACATATGTGAATTCTTAGGTACTCTGAAGGTCGTAGACAGATGAAGCCATTCTGGCATCGACTTCTCAACATTACACAGATATAAAATGGTTTCTTTCTAGAAAGTAACCACAAGTTTGAAGAGAAAAAACAATTTAAACATGATAATTTGAGTGTCGTATGGAACAAATGTGACATCAGTATCACCTCCACTGCTTTACTGATGTAACCAAATAAGTAAATAAGATGTTGTGTAAAGATTTAATTAAAAATCTGGTATATACATGTAATATAGTAAATAATTAAACATTAACAAACAATTAAACTTTTAAAATTAAATCCAAGGTTAAACAAAACTAATCAAAAACTAATTTAATTAATTTGTTATACCACTTTAAATTAAGGAAGGAAACTGTATAACATTTGAAATTGCTAAGTGAAAGTGCTATCTTTTTGGATCTGTCACTTGGTTGTCTCCTTTACTGAGGCCTCTTTGCATCTGATCATATGTTTCTGTCAGGCCTCAGGGATGTTTGGATCACTGTATGTAGAAAGCAGTTTTTCTTCCCAGGTCCACCCTCATTTCCCACAGTTGTGGCAGCTGCAAAAGCCTCTTCTTTGAGATGGGTGGCTCCCCCCTCCCTGTTTTGCTGACCTGGATATGTTGCTCCTGTCACAAGAAGCATCAGACATTTTATTGGGTCATCCTCAATTGACCTGGACCTGGAGCTGGAACTTGCTTGTCATTCTCACATTTCTCATCACCATGCTTCTTGACCTGCCTGGTTTGAACTTCATTTCCGCCTATGTTGCCAAGTCATCAAGTGCCCTCAGGATGCACCCTGCTTGTGTACTGGATGAAGCTGTTATGGTTAGGCCATCAATAAAGGCTCTTACTGGAGGTTGGTGTTTGCCAGACTCCCTCTGATTCCTCTCTCTGCTGCTGTTATGAACAGATTCATTCCAATTAAAAGGATGGGGAAGGTAGTGTGGCCTTGCCCTTTCCAGGTCTTGACTCTGAGTTGTGAAATAACTCTTGAACTGTAACTTGAATCCTCCAAAGTAGCTGGTGATCATTCTGGTTTAATGCTGGTTGTTTCGAGCCACACAACTGTTCAACACTCCGGAGAAAAAAGGATCAGAATGAACTAATCTCAGAGGAGTCTGCTGTCCTCAGCATGAATGAGTCCTCTTATTTTCCAGGAGGATGGGATGATGCCCTTTGTCTGCAAAAGACTATAACCTGCAGAATGGCATCAGGCATCTCTTGTACACTTTTTTTTAAATTTGTATATTACCAGTTGCATCCTCTTCTAGCGTGGTGAAAATGTTACAACTTGACTTAAAAACGTGTTACGCTCAAAGCTACACCTCAGTCACTAATGTCAAAACAAGTATTTCACCTTTGGCTCCATCTAGGACTTTTTCGTCTGGAAATTATCACTACACTTGAATGGACAAGACACATCTCAATTTTTTTTTTCCTTGCTCACCACCACAGTTTTCCACATCTTTTAAACTTGTGCACGTCATAGATGAATTTTATTTCCCATTAAAACAGTTGTTTCCCCCCTTGCTTTCTTTCTTTTGTCTTTACCCTTTCTGTTGCTCAGCTGTATCGGCTTATCCCGTTTTCTTTACCCTCTTCCCTATTGACTTGATTCTTTTTTTTTTTTTCTTTTTTTTTCTTTTACCCTCATCTCCCCACAGTTCACTTTATCAATCTGTGGGTTGTGCCTTTGTACGGCTCTTGGGATCAAATCAGATTCACTTCGGGATTGAATGTGTGTAGCCATGGCCTGCTGCATTTGAAAGGCAATTCATTCAGCTGGAACTTTGCAGTTCAATTTGAAACAAGATTGATGTTGGCAAACTTCACACCCCCTTTCTTCCAAAATGTTTCCTCCATTGCCCACATCAATTGCTGACGGACAAAGGGCATATGCCACTTTGTAATGGTGATGTCTGGGCTTCTCAGTAGAAACAACACAAAGGAATAAGGGAGTTATTTGACAACTAGTGAAATCCTGGGGTGTATTTTGTACATATATCAATATGCAATGATATTTATTTGGCTACTGTAAAATTACTGATGATCAATTTAAGCAATGTAGAAACATATATTGGGGTCACAGTCATGTTCTAGACATGGTCAATTGTTTTTATGTTTTGTTTTTTTTTTTGTTTAATTAAGGGCATTGTTGTGGCTCTACACCCCAGTAATTTAATACATTTTATGGTTTGAAAGTCAATGACACTGCAGAGAGAGAGGGAGAGAGAAAGAGGGAGACCTAATGAAGATGTATGTATATCCTGAAGTAGGACTCAGAGACTGTAGTCCACCCCTCTGCGCAGGGTTATTGGGACTTCCTTTCCCAGCATGCCTCTGTATTAATGATGCCTAGGCTGCTAATGAACATGTTCTGCCAAGTGCCTGTGATGAATAAGGCCAGGGGGGATAGAGAGAAGTGTTACCAAACCAATGAAGCACCTTTAGAAATAAATGTAAAAACTGGTTGAGAGGCATCAGTGGTGTAATAATGAATATCAAGGGAGGTCTGCCTGAAGAATTTTAGGCAGATATTTGCACATTAGGTGTAGTATTATCAGTGCTGAGGTATAAAATTTAATTACTACATCAATGATTATATATAAACTGTATAACCCTGACCCATACAGTTTCCACACACATGCACACCAACCTCAACCTAATTATAACCCGAAATCCTATAACACTGTCTTAACTCTCTCAAAGTCTGCCTCACTTTTTGGTTCTCATGAAGCTGTTGGACCCCACAAATATAGTAAAACAAGGCCACACACAAACTTGTGTTGTGCCTGTAAAGGTCAACTCTGGAAAGGTAACTTGGTTAAAACCTGACTTCAAGTGATGGCTGCAGTCATCCTCCCCCTCATCACATGGGATTTGATCAAATCCCCCAGGAGTTCTTCTCACTCTCACACCCATTTTCCTTTACCTGTGTCCTTACAACCCTGTCCCCCACACACACATTCTTCCCACTGAGCCAATGTAGTGTGCACACCAGCAGATTCTCAATCCTTGCTACAAAGCCTCAGCAGCAGGGCGGTAATGACCCTGCCACAACGCCAGTAATGATGGAATCAGTGGGGGGTTTAGCTGGCTCTCTGACTCTCCCTAATAAGTCCCCTAATAACTCTGTTAACATCAGGGCTGACCCGGCCACCAGATCAAACACACTCACGCATGGTCGGCCACCTCACATGACACTCTGCAACCTCTCAGTGAGACAAGAAAGCTGCTGCTGACCAGCACGCTGTGGCCCTGCAGTGCATTCTCAGTGTAAGTCTGTGAGCATAGGTTTTGGCTCACAGAACACAGTAACAAGTGTAGTAACAATAACTGCCACTCAAAATATTTTAATCCTATTAAACTGTATTCATTCACTATGAATATGTCTTGTTGATTGAAACCTTTGTAAAGCTTGTTGCTTTTGAAAAAAGCTATCCCAAGACTACTAGAGAAGCTTTGCCGTCTCAGATGCTCACAATGTAATAAAAGCTTTTGTGTAATGAGTTTAAGCTCAACTCAAGACCCTGCAGCCCACTGTGGAATAGTTGGTCTTGTAATAATAGCATGTGTACGACGATAAGCTTTTGATATGTTCTATGTCAAAGCGTTGGGAAGTCAGGCTTGATGGTTTACATGTTTCCCTGGAGAACATGGCTGTTGATTCTGTTATTTGAGAGGAGGGAGCGTCCGCCAAGAAAGCTTCCTCTGCATCCTTATCTGAGACTTTTCTTCTCCTCACATTGTTCCTTTCCTCTTTTCTTATCTTGTCTTCCTCTGCTTGCCTCTGAAACTCTCTTTGGACATTTCTGTCTTTGGACATGGCGGTGTCCATCTGGAGTCGGGACTAGCCTGGTAAAAAGAAAAAACAAAACAAAACAACAAAACAAAAAGCACACCCACTCTCACTCTCCCTATCTCATTGTTTAACAGCTGCAGCTTCCCACAAACAAGATCACAACTGGCATTTTACCACATACTGATTTTGTAAACTGTCATCACTGTGAGTGGAGACATTTTTCTCTGTGGTGAATTGTTTTGATGACCCAAAATCCTTTCTTTCTACTTTCCTCACACCGCTAAATTGTTCATTCTGGATTAAATGTTCATCATTGGTCAGCGGAACCCAAAGAGGATATTATACCATTTTGGAAAAGACAGGCCTCAAATCGTGCCATTTTCCTCATTTTAGAATGGAAGCCATTAATTGCTGGAAGAGGCAGAAGACGTTTGTCTCAATAAAACACAAAACACCCTGATGTTCATTTCTCTCTGTTTGGGGCAGCCAGCCCACTGTGAATATCTCAGGGTCAGCCCTTTTCCTTGCTCATCCCTTCACGTTTTTAATATATCTCATATGAATGGAAATTAGGCCCTTAAATATTAATGACAAGTAATTGGTTTATTGTAGGAGACTATATTATGTGCATGTGCATCTGTGTCTCTGAGAGAAAGGGTGAGCGAGCAAGTGAAAGAGAGAGAGATTTCCTCTCATTCCTTCTTCATATTGCCTTGCTGTGATGTCCCACTGATTTTAATCTTCTCTTCTCAGATGAGAGCCATTCTGGCTATCACAGTGCACTTTAACTTTAGCCCTCTGAATATTAGCTTTCTTTGATACCTGCCGCTTACAGCCTCCCAACTCTACACCCTGCTAACTTTTATGTGCCTTCAGGTACACTGTAATGTTCATCACAATCTGTCTCTTCAAAAATAAATATCCCCTGTGCATCTAAATATTTTATGTATTTTTCTCCATGCTCACTCCCCTGGTTAATCTCAGTGAATACTTGTTTGGGATATGTCAATCTATTTTTTTCATTGTAGTTCTCTACCAGCCCTCAAAAGTATATATTTTGTCTCAGTTTTCAACATATTCAAGTAATCTAATTTTCCTTTTTCTTGTATTTTAGCTTGTTACTGTTGCATACACATTTTCTGCATCTTCATGGTAAAGTGACTTAACATCTCTGTCAATAATACTTAGATAACCCATATACCTATATGCAAATGTGCTCACATGCACAGTATACATCTGGAAGAATGACTGTGAGACAAAAGTCTGAAGTGACTGAACTTGAACAAAAGCAAACTATAGACCCAGGTTTTGAGCTCTATCCCTAAAAACACAATTGTTTTTGACAGTTGAATGCTAATGTTCCATTTATTTGGGGTCTTGCTTTATGTGTTTTTTTTTTTTCATTTTTTTTTGTACATCAAGACTATGTATCTTAGCCCTGTTCCCTCACCATTACCATTACATGACATTTACTAATATCTGTAACTGTCTGTATTGTTTATATCACCACAAAACAATAACCAATGTCTCTTCACCAGCCCTGAAAATATTTACGTGCATTGCTGTATTGTCAGTGTAATATATTCAAAAGTGATATTTAGTGTTAAACAAAAGAAAATACATTGTGTGTTTTGGGGAAGAGTGTATATCTGTGTGTGTGTCTCCCTGTGAGTCATCCAGTATATCCAGTATCTGTGCCTTCCTAATTGAGTGATAGGATGCTTATTAACAAGGGGGCTTGCCTTTTAAAAGAGGACAATGTCAGCACTGTCACTGAAGCTTTTCACATGGAAAAGCCCCAGTGGAGCTTCATTAACTCACCCCCATGATCCCAGACAGCAGAATATGGAGTGCATATCTAATCCAGCTCAAAAGTATGAGTACGGAGCGGAGGGGTTTTATAGGGAATACTTGATGTGTGATGGTTCACTGTTCACTGTGTGGATATACTGCTACACTGGATTGGCATTTTTGAGTGATGCATGGAAGGAGTGGAAATTGTATTGAGGAAATTTGGCGAGCAATGTTTCCTTTTATGAATTTGTAGAGTTACTTAGTTATTGAAAATATAAAAAATAAATTAATCAATAATTATTTAAAAAGTATTTTTATTATTTCTCTGATCTTTTCATGTATTTCTACAGTGGTCTTTACACAAATCCATTGAGAGTGATTCACTGACACTCTGACACTGATATTCTATTAGCAACTTGCAGAGCTTTTTCACTCTTATTGTCAGGTATTAATTTCAGGGGCTGATAGCTTTTGTTCTACTTAAGCACTAGTTGGTATTTCTTTTTTTCTCTTTTAGGCCTGTAGACACAGTTTGTTTCTCAAGCTGTTACGACTCAGCCACCCGCTGTATTTCATAATCTCCTCTTAAATGAGATCGAACACAAACACTGTCGGCCACGCAGTTAACAGAATTCATCAGTTGTAATTGCAAATGTTTTACTAGTATGTCAATTTTACACTTGCTATCTATCTCCAACCTCTCTAAAAGTGCTTTGCATCCGGCTCCATGTTGACTCATGATTTCCATACAGATCAAAAAATGCACAAAAGCTCTGTTACTCCACTGGCTAACACAACGCCTTTATTGTGCACAGTAGTCCGGTGCACAGTAGCCCACTGAGTTTGTTACATGGCATTAGGTTTAATTTGTCTTTGAGCCCCTTTTGGTGGAATTGGTTTGTGACTACAAGTAGGCCAGGGGGTGACACTCCCACAGCCAATCTGGCTGGAAAGACACAGAGAGGAGACAGAGAAGCGCTGGGGGGAAGAGAGCAACCGTGATGTCATGCAGGATGGGTAAACAATCAGAGTCCTACGTGTTCAAGATGGTGCATCCTTGAATATAAACAATCATGACTGCTCACGCCACAGCAAAGGTAAATTACTGCACAGACAGAAAGGGTTTAGATGAGGGAAGGGGAAAGTAAGGTAGACAGACCAGTCTGATTACAAATTGTGATCCACAGTCACCTGAAAAGAGAAAAAAACAAAAGAACAAAAAACAGTGACATGTGAAGGAAATTGCTAAAGCTGGAACCACTGGAAGCTAAAACCTAAAGACTTAAGTAACTGTTGAAGTCTGGTTTGTAGATTTTATTTTCCACTGTGTCAAATAAACATATTGCAGTTACAATTTGTTCCTGTTTTTAGTGTGGAAACATGTTAATCAAATGCTAATAAGACACAGAGTCTAAGAGGCTTCAGTCTATGATAGCTAAGTCAGCAATATGGAGATATTTATCTTTGTGTGTGATTTGGTTGCTTTGAATATTTCATTACTGAAGTAACTTCAGCTTTGCACCAGTCTATGAATTGGCATGTGAGGTAACTTTTGTTCATCAATAATGTAATATTTCTATCTGCAAACACTGAAAGCAGTACTGTTTTAGTTGACACATTTGATCCTTATGATAATCGCGTGTCAGACATTTTATGTTATTTACAGATTGTAGTATAATAAGTAGTAGATGAGTTAGTGTGGCTTCTAGTTTACTGTAGAAACTGGAAAATTAATGTTGAGTTAAAGACATTTCACTTCCTGATAACCAAAACGACAGAATAAAGATTTTCTCTAGTGTGACACTTTTTCATGGCAGGCACATAACCTGCCCATTGCTCTTTTCTCAGTTTCCTCCCAGGATACACATAGCGCCACAGCCTTGCTTTTCATGTGCGCTTTCATCTATTTTTCTTTCTTACTTTGCCCTCCCACCCTATACATTTCTATGCTCCTCACAATCCTGTCATCTCCCTTGAACTTAAATTCAATACAACCCCTTTTTTTCCTCTATCATTGTCTTACTACAGTATCCACAGTATACATATTTCACATCCATCAGTATTTCACAGTCTGTTTTCCATCTCAGTATCAATTTTTGATCCTGCTCTTTTCTTTTTAAAAGTAAAATAAATTTAAGTATATCTTTGATTTTTGTTCAGCTATAATGAAATATTTCATAATCAAGGAATGGTGACAAAAAACAAATTTTCAGCTCATAATGATCCCTCTCATCTAACAAGCATGTATGGTTATTTGTACAGACATTTATTTTTATTTTTTTTGTCCATCTTCCACAAACCTCATTTGAAGAATATGAATAGTGAAATCATCATTTAAAATTAAACATTAAACACAGCAGAATAATCCAAAGCTGTAATGTGATAAATGTGCAGAATACTGAACAAGTCTGTTGTAAGTGTGAGCCATTATTTTTGATGTTGTCTCTGGCTTGTTGTTTGCCTCTGGTACAATCTTTGCCTGTATAAACAGAAAATTCACAAACTCTTAGGATGCCTGGGCCTGCTATGAAGCTACACTCAGACTGTGAGCTGTGTTAAGCTTTAGGTTTTTTGGTGGTGTTGCACTGTTATTGCACTTTTGCTCCACCCACACAAGCAAGTAAATGGAAACCACATCAGTAACACTTCAGTATAGAGGCAGGGTCCTGGGAATTTTGTATTTGCTTTCGCTGTATACATGAGCGGGCATGAATCCAACTGTAATGCTGCAACCAAACGTTCACTCTGGTTATGTTAAAATTGACAGTGGGGAGGAAATCAACTTCCAGCACCTGTTTCATCATCTTCACATTCTGTCCAGACATATGACCTCAGTTGCTCATTCTTAGATCAGGGCTGACTGATGTCAATCCATGTATAAATGTTTTGCTGCATGTAAAGTACAGGTCTGGATGTGGTTAGAGACAGCTTAGTAATAGAACTAGTGGTTTTAAAGACTAGACAGATTACTTTGACTGTGCTGATTTGCATTAAGGTGTTTCTGCTCTCCTGACCTTTCTTTTCACCTTTCAAACTCTCTTCCAATCCATCTCTGGCTGAGGTAAAGCAGCTTATTAACCTTTCTGAGGCCACAAGCATCTCCAGAATGGGAAGACACCACAGACATACTGTGTAAGACAAATTAACCTTAGAGGATTGATACGCCTTGATTTTAATTTTAATCACTCTAAGCAGCGAAACGCATTGGATATTTTATGTCTGATATGAATGTGAAGAACATATTACACTTTTCATTAAAGCTCAGCCGCATTGAAATGGAGATTGGAAGCTGGAAGAATAGCAATGAAAGTGTTATTTTCTCATTTTTATTTTGGAATTTTAGTCAAAGGTACGATACATGTGTGTTTGTTTTGCTGTATCTCTATTTGTATATTTATCTTTTAGCATTGTTGCTGTTGATATTTGTCTTCTGTATTTCCCAAATGTGACAACCCCAAAGACATTATTCCACATGACTGGTACATTATTTTGAGCTGAAGCAAACAGAACAAACACAATTCTACATGCATTCACCTTAATTCCCATACTGATTGGTGTTATCACCAGGTTTTTCATTGGAGGTATTCCCTTCTCTCACCAGTTACCTGTCCCAATTGATCTGTGGCAGTTTCTGACAGCTGTATCTATAATTGACTATCTATAATTGGTTGTGTGAAACCCCCCTGTGATGCAATTAGAGGTCCCGCAGCGAGGTGAAGACAGGTGCACGAGAGTCACCTTGTAGCCCATTACTCTGCCCCTGACATGGGTGGTCCATCTACCGGGACGCTGCATCCAGAGCAAAAAAAAAAAAAAAAAAAAAAAAGCAACCTCACAATATTCTTCTGTTCTGTGAGTGAGACAAACAAATAGTATAATTAGTTGTTAAGTCTGTTAATGTTTACTTAGCTTTCCCTCGTTTGAATGGATGCAGTAAGGAAGAGACTGTAATCATCGCTGATAGCAGGCAAACATAAGGGCCAGTGAAAATATTCTGGGGTTAAATGTTTGTGTGTGACTTTTGCATTTTGCCTCACTCTACTGGCATTAGCCAAAGCTAGCACAGTGGTGGAAACATAGGCTTGTGCCAAGATGTGATGTGCTAGCGGTGTAGTGGATGACTAAGCAGGGCAAGCTGGCCACTCGGGCCCATGAATTCCTCTCTACATCTGAGCCTGGGTTTGTTCATTAAAGGTGTGGGAGACGATTTGACCTCAGGCAAGTCTCAAATGACCCCCCTCTCTGTAAATGCTTCATTAGCTTTGCTTCTCCCATACTGGACTGCCTGACTTAATCTCTGCTTCTGGTTGCTCCACCTAAGTTGTGTACATAGTGTGTTTGTGTGAGTGTGCTGGTGCGTGCACATATTTGTATGTGTGTTAATGAGGGCTCCTGGTGGTGTGTAATTAACACAACAGCAAATGTCCCCAAAGGGTAAGATTAACGTTGAACACATTAGACACAATGGAGCCCGGGAGAGACTTTTTTTTTTTGGCAATTAAATGTTTTGTGTTTGTGTCTGTGTCTGTGTAAGTCAGACCATAACTCATGTTGGCATAACTGTATTGCTGCCACTTCTGTCTCTCACACGCGCACACACTCACTCACACACACACACACACGAACACACAAATACACACTCACACAAAGCCAGCAGTCCCTCTGGATTTGCGGGCTCCTCACATGCAGACTGGCAGGATTCTGTCTGCCTTCCTTTCCCAACCGCCTCCTCCACACAACCTGGTCCAACAAAGATAAACACATGCTGGGTAGATTATTAGAGAAGTACCAAGGGCCCCACAGCAGAGCAGCCAGTGCACCATTGTGCTCCAAATGTGGTGGTACCTTGTAGAATCCGATGCAGTCACCCCCAGGGTGTTCTGATACGTACTTAGACACAGGTGGGCGCTGATACCAGCATGAGAGCTAGAAAAGACTCCAATGACATTTCATTGTCAAAAGAAACATTGTTTTCACTAATGGCATTGCTGGTGGTTTAGATGCTCTAGCAGCTTGACAGGTATGGAAAACTGGCAGTTGTTTACAGATGTATCATATTTTTTCTTGATTTTGTGACAGGTGATAGTGAGTTCAATGAAACTGTTGGACCAAAGAGCTTCTAAATTCGGTCTCAGCTAAAGTACCAAAAAGAGACAAGCACAATCTATTACCAAAAAATTTTGTATCGTTCAACTATGCATAATTCATCATTAATAAATGTGAAACAGGTGAAGGGGTCTGAAGACTTATTGGATGCACTGTTTGTGATGTGATTTGTGTCTGCTTTAGTGTCCAGGAAATACTTGAGGGAATGGTGAGAGAGAACCTTGTGGAGTTTACATCGTGCTGATTGACAGTTTGTTGCTGTTGTTCCTGAGTGATGCATCAGGAACAGCAGAGAGAGAAAGAGGTTGTAGCCGGAGAATATATAACTTCCTGTCATAAAGAAAGACAGATGGCCTTACAGGACATTTTTTGTCTTTTCTATATGATCCAATAGAATTTTCATTTTTTCTGTCTCTCTTTCTGACCCTTTCTCACTAGTTCATGTATTCCATGTTTTGTATGCCAGTACTTTTTAATTGATATATTATATATTCTATAGAGTAGAGAGAGATGTAAGTGAGCACAAGAAAAGGAAAAAATGGTATGGGGCAAGAAGACGTAGAGAATGCACACATGAAAGAGATGTTTAAAGAAGTAGTATTATTTGAGATGAAGGGAGTGATAGAGGGAGAAGGATATGATAAGTACACCGGTGGAGGCTGTTATTGCTACTAAGGAAAATGATAACATTTCTCAGTAGAGGATTTGTGCATACAGCACCACAGTTCTGTCAACTTTATTGGATCAGGAGTAGCAGTGAGATTTCTAAATGATCTTCCTTCACTGGCAACAACACATTACTTTCTTATTACTTTGTTATTTTGTTGATTACAGTGAGTTTTTTTAATTAGACAAAGGTTAGGAAGGGTCTTATAACCCTGACTGACACTTTACAAATAATAAGAAGAAAATTGTTCAATAGTAAGTCCAATAATTTCATTGTTGCATGACAAACCTTAAGCTCGCTCCCTTCCTGCTGCGTAAACACAGCCTTTCATATCCCTTGATATTGGAGCGTGCTATGAGCAACAAACAGCCAATCATTTAACAAGTGTGTTGTTTGGTTGCACCAACAACAACAGAAGCGTTGAGTGAGAAAATGAGCTGGTGAAGACGGTGAGGACATTGTCAGTGAAAAGGATCGTTGAGCTCGCCAGTATAAACAGCTTTTTTGGTTTCCGAGGTAGAAACACTGACTTGTGTAAATTGTGCTAGAAAATTGTTCCGAACAAAAGCGGGAATACATCAAACTTGTTCTATTACTTCCATCATTTAAACATGTCACCAGTCATGACCAACATCTAGTATATCTGAAGAAACGACTCACAGGCGGTCAAAAATGGAGAGCTACTCAACAACACAGTACAAACATTCAAACAGTACAACACAGAGGTCAACCATTTTCCTCCTGGTCTTGACACAAAATGGGTAAATAACTCATGTTTTTTTTGTTTGTTGTTTGTTTTACTGTTTTTACTTGTTTAGCTTTTACTTTTTGGTCATATTGACCAGCCCAAGTGTCATAGATGGATAGTGATGACACCTACAGGTTTAGAGGTAAATGTCTCTCTTTTTTTCTCTGACACATGGAGGACATGAAATATATACTTGGACATACACACATTGGCCTTGACAGGCCTTCCTGTACTTGTATTGTTGTTCTGTCTGTTGTAATTAAGAAAAACATGCAGTCAAACCAACAATCAAGATTGGTTCGGCTGTGGATATTTTTCTGCTGAATGTGGCTTGATGTCAGTGTCCTCTAGCACAGTGAAAATAGGCTCAAATTAATGTGACACTTTCTCACTGGAAAATATGAAAAGCTCTTTGCAAGCAGCACCACAATTCAAGGTCTCTAAAGCAGTTAATCGCTGATCAGAGCTGGCAGGTCAAGGGTATATTGCTACCTTCCAACAATAATCACTGAACAAGCTGCCAAACCTGAAAGAAAGATATTCCTACTCTCTAGTGCTAGACCAAGTTAGCACAAGCAATTTTTCACCTACAACATGCTAGCCTGTCATTTATCTGCTTTTTGTGAAGGAACACCATAAACATACAAGGCGAGGTGTTGATGTTTATTTAGCCCAGCAGGAAAAGTGTTATGGTGTTAGTAATTTTTTTAAAAAGGAAACGCAAATGAATATGACAAGTGAGATCAAGTAATTTTTTTCTCATATTTTCTGGAAAAACTGCCTAGAGTATTCATAGTGATAATTTATGATGCCATTTAATTGGAAAATAATGCAATTATTTGTCTTTGTTAAGTTATAATTCATGAAGAGTTTTTATTTGCTAAATTACTGATGGGTTTTATTCCAAATTAGAATAGATTCATTTTTTCACCCACTGAATTCAGTAAGTGATCAATCTGTTACACATTTAGTAATTTATCTGGAATTGATTTTATGACATAATTATGATATTCATGTATCTTCCTGAAAGTAGTTTTTCTCAATGGACACATGCATTGTCCTTGAGATGACGTATACAGTCAGAAACCTAATGTTGTACTGAATCTGCTTGTTTGATGCCACTTACAGTCAGTGCAGTGCCTCAGTGGGCTATATAACCAGCTGTTACGTTCAAGATCAGTGAAAAATATTTTAATTCTTAAACTGCTTTTGGAGGATGGTGGGATTCAAACAGCCACTCACTATCAAGTCACTATGAAATTAAAATAAATAATTGTGCCCCTTTGATTATGAAGCCTCTTTTCTTATCTTGTTCATTATTCTAGTCTAGTGCTATTGTTAAACTGAATAAAACTGTTCACAATGAGTTTATTATCGGTACATAAGGAAATGCACACTACAACAAAGCTTTTTGTTGTATTGTAATCTTTGGCTATGTGATCTGAGTGTGATGTTTCTTTTTCCTCTTAGGTGAAGTATATTAGTAATTTTCATTCAAAAGTCTCTGTTCTGCTTTTAAGAATAATTTATTTACATATGTTACCTGTCATCATTGTACTTAAGGTGCTGTTATCAGAGATTTTGTACCAGTAGGGGGCACTGTGATACAGGCCAATAACTGAAACCTCTCAGAGGCTTGAATCTGTGGTTAGTGGACAGAAATACATATCCACTCACAGCCTCATTGGACTTTGTTAATCATAGACATACCTAATACAACTCAACACAACATATCCACCATCAAAATTTCATCAGATTACACAGTGAGGGGTTTCTGTATGTTGTGACAGGGACCGATCTGTAGGTCTGCGCCGACCCAGAATCGATGTGAACTCATTTTCTGAAGGAATGCCAAAGTATTAAGTTTCACATTTTTCATTTCCCAGAGGAGTAAGTGTATTTCAATGCCACGGTCAATCTGGTTTTTATCTGGTAATGGTTTGTGTCAAGACCAGTTGATCCTTTTCTCTCAGGAGTTTGTGTCTGCAAGACCATGAGTTTAGTGTTGGATGTCATTGAGAAGATTAAATATGTTTGGAGGAAGGAGTGTTGACTACATTGCTATATGTGTGGAAAAACCTAGGAAAACAGTTGGTTGAAGTAAAGGCCAAACTGAAAAATATAGTGTTAGTATCTTGCTGTTGAAATATTGAAAGGTCATGTGATGGCTACATAGAGCTAAAATACTAGTATTACTGACAACTAATCAATACTTTTTTAACAGCTTTCAGTGTAAAATGTAGAGGTTTCAGTGATAGCCATATTTTTTTCCCTACCTCTAATGTTGGTATTCACTGTATGCAGACTTTGGACACTGGTCTGTCCATTGATTGCTGCTTTTAACTATATTTGCTGGCTGCATGGATAGAGTCCCCCTTGGAAAGACAATCCTTGAATATTTCATAACAAGCAAAGTGAAAATGTATTCACGGGACTCGGTACATTAACAATTGATACCACCTAGAACAATTCAACAGGATAATGGCTTGTTAATATCAATGTGTCACTTCCATAATCGTCAATCCACTTGTTTAATCTATTGCAATCCAAAATTACAGAACATTGCTTCTATATTTATCTACAACGGATCCTATGCTCTTCTAATAACAGTCTAAGTCTGTGTCTTGACACTGATGATTCTTTTATTTGTAATGTGCATCATCCATTTACTTTCTTGACTCTGCAGTCTCGTGGATGCCTCACCGGTGCTCATTTAGCTCGACTTAAGACGCGCTCATCTCAGAGAATCAGGATGTAACTATTGAACTGCCACTAAAAGTGGCCTACATGTATTGCTAGTCTACTTGTGTTGCTGTAATTTATCAAAATACACAATCAGTTGATCATTTTACAGTGTAGTTATTTGTTAGATATTAGCACAGTCTCTGAGACATGTGGAGATAATATTACTGTTAACAAGCTGGATGGTGTTCAGCTAGCTTCACTAAATATTAACAATAATAAAAGTAACAAAGACAATGAAATCTTACAAACATGAAACATTCTTTTGTTTGTTTTTTGAAACCTAGAATTAAATTCCTGTTTTGAGCCAACTTAAAATCTCAAAGGCATGTTTCATGTCTACACCATAGCTTGGTGGAAATCTGGTAACCATGATCAATATTTTGCTGTCCAACATTCTTCACTATATATTGGATATTTAAATTTTGCCATGTCTTTCATCTAACATACCATGAGTTATTATGCCTGCATAAATTATGATGTGCGATACATCAATATTAAATGAACAATTGCTGGTTTAGCATGATAGTGCTGCTAGTACAGCGTTTTTTCCCCCAGCTGCATTTCATTACATTGATCCCCAATCTATTTTTACTTCGATTTAGATGTTATGCAGATGTTTCATGTTTGATGTAAAAATTTCTCCCAACATTGTTATACACAACATCATTTCTTCCTGTAGATAGGTTTGGCAAACTGATATTTGTAGGCACTGTTGAATGTGCATTTTTAATTTTCAGGAAAAAGAGGTTTGTCTGGTTGATGAGGCTCCTTCTTTGAAATTATGAAGCCTCTGAGTGGTAGCTTGGTGATGTAATGATGGAGAAAGGATACCTTTAGGCCTTTTCTTTCCCTCATAGCCCACTTTCAGTGATTCCCCGTCACTCTCTTTCCTTGACCAGTCATTGTTGCTTCTTGTGGGAAGCACACGACATGCAAAATTAGATTTCTTCTTCTGCTTTTCTCTTCAACTGTTGTGTTTCTGTCAAAAAAATCATGAATACCAGATTTACAGTGCTTTACAATGCATGCAACACATGCTTATTATTTATCAAACAGCCACACCGTCCTGTAGGTGCAGTTCCCCTGTCATCTGAGGCATACTTTGCTTGTAAACAGTGATGTGCAGTTTTCCTATTTTTGCATGTGCATTTGAGGGAGGCATATGAGGTTATGATGAGTGTGGGCGCATTTCCCTGGATTTTCTGAACATCACAATTTGTGAGGGTTAATTTTGCATGGAAAATTGTCTGCATCTAAAGATCAGTTGCAGATTTATTATTCAGATACAAGAACGGAAAGCTGTCATTTTCAATAGAAAATCTAGCTAACCTGTATTATTTAGTAATAATCAGTGAGACCAATCATTGTTGGAATCTATAATACTGTAAACTTACAGTGTTGAGGCCAGTACTGATATCAATATGTCACTGTTTAAAAATCAAATAACACTATATTAGCCGATAGTAATTTTTATTCAATACATAAACAAAAGAAACAATCACGAATATGCATGCTTTAGTGACCAAGATGCTTTGCAAGACATTTTACAAAATCAATAACTCAGTGCTGTCTGGTGGACAAACTAATGGTGACACTCTTTCTAAATAACCTCTAAATTTCTTTGGCATTTCTGTACAATAGACTCTTGTTACCCCTGTGTTGACATGAACAGTGGCACAGATATATCTCAAATCAGCTAAAATTGTCTCATTTATCTAATTGTAATAGGATCCCCACAGAAAAAATAGAGGTGGAAATTACAATAACTTCCACTAAGTAAAAACATAATGAGATGTTTTTTTGACAATTAATGAAAAAGGAAGACTTTTGACTATGAGTGTTATTACTATTGAGTGTCTGCTGGTTTTTTGTTACTTAGACATCTTTGGCTGGTATGTCATTTGAGTTCAGCCATGTTTTTAAATCATTCATATCCGTAAAATTTCAGGAAAAATCTGTAGATTAAGATTATTACTGTAATTTTATAAAGATAACAGATGCTCAGATATGATGCACACATGGATATGAATTGCAGTTTTTGTTTGTGTTTCACAATCTCTTTAGCTTCTTCTTTCTTAACTGAATGCATTGACTTAAACAATCTCTGACATGCAGTGTGCCTAGTTTACTGACCTATCCATGGTAAACCCTGCCTCTCACCAGTTTGTGCAAAGATTATGTCTGGATGTGTGTTACGCTGATAACATACATAAGTTTTGATAGCAAAATACTCGTCAGGTTTTGGTACTCAGTCATTAAGGCACATTTTACCCACAGTGTATCGAGGTTTCATGCACTCATGCAACCCTGAACATCATATTTTTGGATAATAAAGGAGATGGGTAATTAAACCACGCTGTGCATTATGTGGTTTAAATTGTCCTTAAGTGATTTTTTTTTTTTTATTTGTACAGAAACAAACAGAATAAAAGGTTAAATTAATATAGTGTTCTTTAGAAGTGACTCAAGACATGCTGTAAATATCTGCCTGGCAATCTCCTGCCTGTCAATGTACAAACAGACATAACTCTAAGAGTAGCTCTAAGAGAGATGGTGACTTTATTCACTCAGTACATGTTATTACATGTCTGTAAATGACAAGGAAAGTGATTTTTACACAATTTCTGCTAAAATGTTGTCCATCCTAACCTGTTACCATAGGCAAAGTACCCTGGGAAAGACCAACTCCAAAGGTGTGGATCATTTTACAATATGGTTACCAAGGCTTCTGGTGGGATTTCCAATTAAGATGCAATCTGTTATCTGTTCAGACGACTAATAAGCACAACAAAGCCATGGAGGAGACCCCATGGAATTCATATCAGACCACTTGAAATAACCATCAAGCCCTCCTATCTGATGCGCTGCCAATACCTGCTCACTTTCCCAATTAAAACCCCAGGCAGATTGTTCTCCTGTTAATAAGGAATGTATTAGGGCTACTGTCATTGTGACATGTAATGGGGAGGCGCCAGATAACTGTGTAGGCTGAGATCATTTCATGTTGTTTGTGAGCTTCTTTTTATCTGAAATCAATGTGTGTGGTTCTCCATATGTGTTTGCGCAGACACAGCTGCGTGCTATGAGAGGGTATTGTGGGTCAGCGCCGATGTATTCCTCTGTGATAATTAGGGCTGTGGTGTGCCCAATAACACACAGAGACCACCAGCGAAAGCACAGCATTGATGACCTTCTTTTCATGATAAAGCCAATTACAACATGAAAATGAGACAGACAGAGTGAAATAATGATGGAAATGGAGAAGAAGACAAGAACATGCTTGTCTCAAGTCATCCACATAATAGTTTCGTCTTAGCATTTTTGGACTTCTGTTTCGACTTTCATGAACCTAAATGTAAAGTTTGCTGTTGCTTTGATTTGGTGTGTGTGTGTGTGTGTGGGGGGGTCATTTTTGTTAGAGCTGTGTGAGAGAGGCGTTGATCAACAGAATAATTCCTGACACTGAAAATTTTTATTATATTGATTTGCATTTGATTGTGCTGTATTGAGACACAAATGCAAATGCAGGTGTTGCCTTATATTTACAGTCAGTCAAATAAAGTAGCAAACTGAAGCTGTAAAACTTACAGTATGCAGGTGCTTTGCTTTGATTGTGTTCCTCCCCTCTGCATGTGAAGCTGTGGTTGTCTGTTTGTGTTCATGTGCACGAGGGCGGCATGCGTGTGGATTTCTCCTTCACCAGGGGAACTTGCTGGCTTGGTAAGGAAAGATATGAGAATTTCTGGCTTGGTTGAAGGTTGATAGGCCCACATACACACATCCCCACAGAGATTAAGCACTATGGGCAAGCCTCTCCTCAGGGCAAATGGCAGCGGGTGGAAAATATGTCTCCTTCATACTATGCCTTCTGTCTCTCCTTCTGATATAGACCCACCGTGCACAAAGGCACAAGCACTCATTAGGGTATACACACAAATGATTGTGTATACTCACATGCACACAGACAGGCAAGAAAGTCTGGATCCAGATTGTTTCATGGCAGAGAGAGCAGCGCTAAAGTAGATGCTGTAGTTTAATTAGGCTCTGCCAACACTGACTGAGAATTGCTCCTGATTTTGACACTGTTTTTCAAATGTCACTAGCAAGTGCTTTACTTAGAATGAAATGTGAGTCATTATTCAGTTTGTGTCACGTTCATGCTGTTATATTTTTTTTCCTCTTTGGTTTCATTGGACTAGCATTTTAATTAATGATAATTTAATAACCATGTGCCACATGATGGACGTGGTATGATGTTATTTTAGAAACCTTTCAAAATGACCTGTCAGATGAAGGATCTACAAACACACAGTCAGCAGATGTGAACAAATAAAAACAAAATGGCTGATAGCCACTGATGGACAACGAAAATGATAGCCAGCGCAGTGTCATTATTTCAGCACACTTGTATCATACAGCTGCCAACTTGTATGCATTTTGAACGCTAGTTGTTCACTCTGATAACAGAGTATTCTGCTTCAAGTAAAAGTGCAGCAAAAGAGCCAGGTTGTTTTCAAATTTTTAAAAATGTTTTTGGTTTCATCTTATAAAGCAAAACATATTTAGTCTTGTCAACTTCTCTGTGGCTAAGTATGTTTTACTACCTGTTTTTTCCACAACACATATATCAACATGGATGCCACTAGTCAAATAAATCCCTCTATTAACCAATCTCAAGTGATTCATAACTAGGGAATTGCTACCCTTCTTATGTTGTTTTTAAAAATTCAAGAAACTTTGTCCAAGGTTGATGGGACTAAAATCATTGGTTCTTGATTATTGTACACATACACACTGTGAGAGCACATTCTTTTCAGATGCTGACTTGAAGGCATACAAATTGTAGTGAAGTGATTCTGCTTTGATGTCTCCTTGGCTCTCTTTGAGTTAAAGGACACCAGCCTGTTTGTATGGTCTCCTCATACAATTCAGCATATTTTACAACATCTTTTTTTTCCCTCTGTACCTGGATGCCTGTGTGCTATTGCTGCATCGCCAATCCAATCACTGTTAGAATTCCCTGATGCACATTGAGTTTAGATGCTTGTCTCCGTTGGGATGTCTGTGCCTTCAACGTTGAGAGATGAGGGTTAAAGAAGTTTTATGGAGCTCTTTACCAGATATAGTCCTCCAGTGCTGCAAGTGGTTGGACCCACCCAATGTGATAAAGATGTGTATATATGTGTGTGTGTGTGTGGTGAGTTCTTTAAAAAGTATATTTGAAACAGTTTTTGCAGAATCAAAAACTAAGGTATCTTTTTTTGTATGATCTCTATTTTAAGTGTAGTCAAATGTAATTCATTTTACATAATATCAGACACTTTACTCGAACTTTAAGATAATACAGTGGTAGATTAATTTTTAATCATTCACATTTTAGTGATGTTGGACAGGGATGTTTTGTTGCACACTGTGAAAGGACATTGCTATTCAGTTATATTCTTTTGCTGTGGCTGTATTTCTTCTTTTAGGTTTTTATCAGTAACAATATATTTTTATATTTTTATTATTTGTTTGTTTTGGTATTTGTATCTGTAGTGTTGATAAAGTAATAAATCAAAGTTGCTTTTCAGTGAAACATTACTTTTCTGCTACATGCGTTTTTGCCCTCCCCTCTGCCTACTGGGAAATAATGGACTCTTTTTTTTATTTAATATTAATTAAAATAAGTGGAAGAAGAACAATGACAATGTTTCACTCTTAAAGCTGAAGTGGGCCTTATTCAATGCTGTTTTCTTTTTATTGTTACTGAGAAGTGGCAAAGTTTTGCTCGAATGTGCCTGCAGGGGCTGGTGAGGCCTTCAGTTTTCTGACCTCAGAATCCAGGCTCAGCCGTGGCAGCTATGTGACACTGTTGTGACCCAAACTCAGCCAGAGGTTGGTGTGTTGTTGTGTTACTGTAGGTGGGAAATGGGAATGAGACTTTTATTTATTATCAGTGGCTTTTGTAGAACTATGGGTTACTTGTGTCACAAGCACAAACAGATTGCAGTAGAAAGTTTGTTCATGTGTTGTGGTCTTAGAGGAAACCAGCTCATGTTTTGCCTTTGACAATATGGGTATTTAAGAAAAGTTGAGGGTTTGATTTTTGTCTCTCCTTGTGTTTAGGGTTAGAAATTTCAAGAATTTTTTTTTTTTTTTTTTTTTTTTGTTATTAACTGGTTAAATATGTCTAATGTCCTCATGTAGATAGAAGTGTAGTGTGTTCTGTGTGTGTGTACATGTAGATTTATGTCTCTACTGTGCATACTGGTCGACAGCCTACCCTGCCTTTGTAGTGGTGACCAGCATGGAAGATATAACACTGCCTTATGGGGATTCCACTTCCATTTGAATTGTTTTCATTGCACCTCCATGATAGAGCGAAGGACTTTGTTGAAATTTTAATGGATCTTTGACCTAGATTCGGTGTGCACGCGCATGAGTGTGTGTGATGTGTGTCAGTCTTACCACTGTCAGCTGACGAAACACATTTACCATTGATGAAGGAAGGGGAGCTGAACAGAAATGTGGTGCTAGCAAGAATTTCTGTCATACTGTCTGCATGAGCCTATATTCACTCCCAAAGGAAATAATGAAGTCAAAAAAAAAAAAAAGAAACCCTGTTGATGAACATGTGTGTGGCTGCAATTTTAAAATTCAGCACTGTGCATAATAATTTGCCCCTCATTTATGCATTTATGAAAGAATCACCTGTGGGGTTTTGGGTCTACTGCAAAAGTTCCTTTGTCTGAAGAAGCAAGGGGCTGAAAAATCAGACAGACAGAAGCAGAAAAATTGAGGATTCATCACTGACAATCATTGCATAGCTTAGTGTATGCACTGACAGGGTAAAAACTGAATTATAGCTTTCTTCATCTCAATTTGGCAGTTTGGTGTTCTGCCCCAGCCACTTTGTTTTGTTGCTAGTAGAGCAAAGACACCTCTTAAGCAAAGTGAAGCTTCTTCCGGGGATGAAAGAATGAATGGCCCACTCTAGTGTAATCATTTTTCTGTGACATCAAATCTACGTCTGCCGTCATACCTTTTTGGAAATGATTTGGAAATTTAAGATTGAGGCCATTTGAGCATCAATTGAACCTTCTTGATAACACTTTTCAGCTCATATGATGTGACTCAGACTGTTTCGTAACACACACACACTCACAGGTCCTTATATCTCATGGGTAGCCAAATGTTGCCGGCCCTGATTTTGTATTTTGTGGCTAAGTGAAAGCCACTTCTTTGTATCATCACATAATATGTCAAAGGTCAGAATCTCTCTGTAACAAACAAACCCACCACTTAATTAGTGGAGCTGCCTGCCACATACGCCACTGCATGGTGGATGTGGACCTTGACTGGAGCTGAGAGTAAAATTAAACCAGGAATCAGGAGGTAGAAGAAGATTCCTCATTGGGTGATTAAAAGTAACCTTTAGAGCTATGGAGAAGTTGTTATCCATGCCCTTTCTTTCCCTGTAAATGCCATCTTAGAACTCTGGTCTAATGATGCTACAATAGTTTCAAGGCAATTACACTGCCTCTAAATTGATCCCAAAGCATTGGACTTTTGGACAAGAGAAACATAGAAGGAGAGAGAGAGAGAGAGAGAGAGAGAGAGAGAGAGAGAGAGAGAGAGCGCAAAGGTAGATGCTAATCTAGTAAGGAGGTAGACAAGCAAGGAACCAAGAGGCTTGAATGATGAGTGTCCTTAGCTGCCCAGATTGATAGAAACTTATTTTTAGGCTAGGTTGAACCATACAGAATAAGGGGCAGGCTTCATACAGCAAAACTATGAAAGCTGTGATAGAATTCATTCTCTCATCCTTAAAAAAGTAGGTTGGATCAGTGTTGTTAGAAGGCAAGTGAAAGTATCTGTCCTCTGCCCTATTAGTGGGTGCAGGACATCTTCTTTGGTTGCCTGCAGGTATGGCAGCGACAGGGGATGCTGCACCCAGTGAGAACCTTGTTTTGCCATAGCCTTAGTCCCTGTAACCAAGGGAATTCTATGAGGCTCTGCCAATCATTTCATAGGGATCACAACAGCAGCTGCCTTCTTTGTTTACGGCCAGTGTGGGAGGAAAAATTCAACTGAGAAGGAAAATAACAAATACATATATGTTATTATGCTCGGTAGACATGACTGTGATATCACAGGCATACATTAAAAATATGTCTCACTTTATTTTATTCTATATTTTATCTACCTCAGTCATATTGACAATTCATTTAAACAGTTTTACCTGATCCCATATTGTCAGTGTGTTACCGGAATAGAAGACTAATAATCCTAAATAAATTTTTTCAAATGTCAGGTAATTTTGTCAGGTAATCTTTTGAGAATGTCTGATACTTAGGCCATTCCTGCAAACCATTAGGTCCCCATATAAACTTTGTCAACTCATTGTCACGGTATATTAATCGCTGTGAATTTACGCATGAAATAACATGATTTCATGCATGTAATACTTGTAGAGTGGTCAGGATTGTGCACTAATTAACAATATCTCATGCATACCTAAATACAAGAACAATAAATTAATTAGTCTGAGAACTGAAGTCTTTCCATCATGGTTCCTAGGTTATTAAGCATGTTTATGTTTCCTTCATAGTTGTCTGCAATTAAATGGACTAAGTAATGAACTGTCCCTTCACGGCACAGAACACATGCATTCAGCTGACTTTCAAATATTGCAATCATCACTATCCAAGAATTAGCTTTTCATGACTTTATCAAGTCAGTGGCCCTTCTTTAAGACTGATAATATAATGTGTTATTAATGATGAGTTAATTAAGAAAGTGCATTAATTAAACATTAGTGTTGTAGCTGGCAAAACATTACTGCCAGGACAACATTAGAAAGAAAAGTAAAATACTAATATAAACGTGGCACTAGCTCTTGGATCCTTGGTTTTCTAAGAAAAAACAACACTGTAACGCAGTGATGTGAAAAACAGTAAAACTACTGCAATGAATGTGCCTCCTTGAAGTCATTTTTGCAGTTAAGTTACCTGTTTTCCTTTCTCAAACATATTGAGAGAAGGTTTTTCCTGAAAATAAAAAAAAAATAAAAAATACAGAGGTTTAAAGTTTCCAGGATATAATAATATGTTGCAGCTAACACTGTTCATATGTATACACTCTGCAAAGTCTATGCTATCTATTGCGTTAACATACCATATCCAGCAAATGACACATGCAATGATGATTACAAAGAATATGTTTGCTTTTTGATTTGTTTTCTTTCGTCTTTTGAAAACCATCAGTAGATAAGGGGCACAGACCTTACCTGTGCTGCTTTATCTACTGACTGTGCCCTGTGGAGTTCTCTTGTAAACAAAGTTTCTCTTAACATTCAGGGTTACTCACTAAAATGCTTTATGTTTCCTTGAGGTATAAGCCATTCAGTGACTTTGGATAGTGTGGATTTGGCTTAAGTCCATGTTTCCAACGCTAAATTGTTTACATTAATGGTGTCCTTGCGAACAGTTGTTTTCTTGCCTACCTTTGCTGTGGCAATGCTGCATTTCTTGGGGCATTACTGCCTCATGTAGATCAGCAGGAACCATTGTCATGAATGTGTATCGTGTTATATGCACTTTGGTAGATTTGTTCATGTACTAAAAGTATTTACCACTTTAAGTGCTTTAATGTGTATTATTTTAGACTATTTGTTAATGGTTTGTATTGGATTGTTCTAATTCAAGTTTAATTAAAAATAATTATCTTAATGCATTTAGAAAAAAATATATAATTTAAACTATCTCAGTCCTAGTGTCAATCTTAGTATTACATAATTATAATAATATTTTTGCAGTTCAGAAAGGGAAAAGTCTAATGACAACATATCTATTTGAACACAGCTATTTATTCTTTTTTTTTATTTTATTAATTTGTGTTTAGCAGGGTTCTATAAAAAATCAAGGCTGTAATATTGGTGATGGTGACAGTGCAGTGTCTATAGAATTAAGTAGTAAGGCAATAGAACAGACTGAAATAAGGACAAACAAGCTGGACGTACATTTCACTCAAGGAGACATTAGGCTTTATAGTGAACTGCCTGTGTTCCTCCTCTCACTTTAGGGAGTCCTAAGGCTCATAATCGCAGTCCAGCATGAGGAGGCAGATGGCCTTCAGTTATACTGTGACCTCACCGAATCTTCCATGCATCCGCTTTGTCTGTGTTCAGTAGAAAAGCCTGAGAAAGTTTTGACATAGTGGATCAGCTTTCAATTCAAGTCTGAAGTTGGGGCTTAAGTATAAACGAAAGTCATTTCCCTTTTTCACATTTTTTTTTCAAATCTCTCAGTGTGTCTTACAACTGAAGTTTGAAAGTAGGGAAGATGGAGAGCAGGTGTACAGTGATTGAGATCAGTGTAGCAGAAAGCTGTAGGATTCAAGGGACCTGGCCTGACAGTTACAGTATGCTCCTCTCTTCTTGACACCCTGCCAGGCTGCAGCTGAGGCCATCTGTTTGGGTGACGCCAAAAGCCAAGACAGTCATGGCCATGATATACAGTATATTTGCTAGATTATTTTGACTCTCGGCAGGGAAACAGCTTCTCCGAAAAAATAACTGCAGCAATGATACACATGACACAAAGGTTAGATATTTGTCTGTTGAATCCAGATTAATACATTTATTTAAGAGATAATTTCATTAACTACAAGTGTATATAGTTTAATAATGTGAAGTTTGTACAGGTTGTTTTACAGTGAGGAAACTGTTGTCGTTGCATGGCAACAACTTATATTTGCCACTTATCCGCCACTTATATTTAAAATGTAAGTTTTCATTATGTTTCAATGAGTTTGTTAGGTCAGTTGAATGCAAAGATCGTGATACTTTATCGAGAACCTACTGAGTTTTCAGTGAGAGGTTGGGTTGTTGTGGCATTGTTTTTCATGGCAGTGTTTAAGAGGGAAATTCTTTAAATTGCTGTCACTTACATCTTATACCAACTGTCATGATAATACAGTATGTTTATCCCCCCCTTGAATTCTCCAAACAGAATATGTGATCTCACCCTAACCAGTCCGTTGTGTATAGCTAACTGTCATTTGCATTTGACTGCAGTGTGCTCTGGATATCCATCTGAACTGAAGCTTTGCACATATCGGCCACTGCCTCCTATTGCTGTTACTGTTTAACAATGTTGTGTAATTGGTTGTGGTTGGTTTACATATTTTGGTTTTTGTCTCTATCATGGCTACTTCCTGTTTTGAAGAGCTTGAAAGTCAGCTCCCACTGTCACTTGCAAGCACCATCTGGTGTGGATGTCATTAAATGATCTGATTCAGTGTCTCGCAGTTTCTTGCAAAGCTGGAGTCAACAGCAGTATGAGAACAGGCCAAAATTAATTTAGTAAGAAAGTACATTGGAGCCCTCTATGACTGCATTAGAAATATTCAGATTTTCTTTTTTCCACAAATGTACTTCTGCATATTTCACATATATTCATAAGTTCCAACACATACACTTAAATATGTTTCCATGTGTTGAAACAAAATATGCAAAATTCTACCTTGGCTGCCGATTCTGAACAGAAAGCTATAAAATCAGGAGGGAAGGAACAGTAATACCCTTTCAGAATTTAAAAAAAAAATTTTTTTTTTTTTTCAAACTCTGTAAGTACAGGTGTGCTGTGCTTAAAGAACTACTGTAAATATGTGTTTATATTTGTGCTAGTTAGAGTATGTTAATTTGTTAGTCTAGTTAAAAACTTGCTGCAAACCAATTTGTTTGTGGTTCACACATGAAAGAAAGTGCCCAATTTGCAAGATTGCTAGGGCTGACGTGAAACTAATTTACTGCACCACCACTTGATGGTTGCTTGATCAATCAAAGGCAACTCCTACTGTAGTTTGTATAAGCTTTGCAAACCGGCCAATTCATTAGTGTTCATGTACATACAGTACAAACACAGAAACACATGCAAACAGTTCGCCACAACCCATTCCCACAATTTTCATTTGACATCAAAAGGAGGTTGTTGACTAAACCCTATATATGAAATACACATTTGCATATATTCAGTGTGCTTTGCTGGGTAGACAGAACATGGTTCTGGGTTGCTCTGGCTCTTTGAATAGTTCTGTGGCATTATCTCCTCTCTTCTGGTAATAGCTGTTTATTTGGCAGGGGATGTTGTCTTAACCAAACCTTGTGACATAGAGGGAGAGTCTGGAAGTCTCTGAACTCAGCGGAGACATTCCTTGCCTTCCTCTGCTAGTTGGGGTTTGGCCATGTCAGTGCTTCCCAGCACATTATATTCCTCAGATAGCTGCATTCTTATCCCCACTCCCTATCTAACCTAACCTCCTGCACACACAGAGCCTCGGCTCACAGCCACCTCTTCCCACCTTTCTACCATGTCCTCCCAATTTAATCATCGTTTAATCATCTGGGAAAATATTTATTCATAGTCTATTGTCGTTACTTCCCTTGGATGTGATGATGAGATTGCCTTTTATCTATACTGTCACTTTGCTCTCAAGGTGAACTATATGATCTGAAGGGGGAGATTCCTGCTGGGGTCATGGTTTATAAACCAAAATGCATATAGTGATAACATTGGAGGGATGAAATATTTTCCATTGCTTTGGCTCTACTCCAGCATACTGGATTTCAAATTAAACCAGGACTATGAGGTCAAAGTGCTGACTTTCAGCTTGAGGGGGTTTGGGTTTGTTTAGTGTATAGTGGGTGAACAGTGTATGCTTTGTACTCTTATTTAACACTTGGGACTTACACATATAGTTACACAATTGCTACACAGCTCATCAGGGTTTGCACACATCTCAAATTAAAGGTGAAAGTCTGTACATTAATGTCATAGTCATTTTAACATTTCAAACCCAATATCTCAAACTCCAAATTGTGACTGACCCAATTAGAGCACTACAACAATTTCATCATTCTCACACATTTTCACAGCTATATAGGATTTCATTTTAGTTTTTAGCCTATAATGGTATGCACTGTACTATAATATACTGTGGAGTTTGTATGTGTTGTGGCCTTTTACCGTAATCCAAGAACCTGAGCCATTTTGTCCACAGAGTATCTTGTTTTGACTTGTGTTTGACTGAAATAATTCAACCTTTTTGTGAAAACGCAACGTACTTACACCTAGGCAGGAAAACTGTAACAAGGGTTTATTTCCAAAAAACAAAACAGCGTCACAGCAGGTGATTCAATTTTACACCTAAGTCTGGTCCATTACTGACTTGATGTTCTGCATACTCCTTTTATCGATCCACAATTCCACAGACTTCTCAGGATCACTTGCGCTGCCTTACCAACTATCATAATGCACTCCAGACATATATATGGACTATCAAACATCAAAACACAGCATAGTTTATCAAACCTATGATATGTACTTAATTGGCTCTTATACTATGTTTTGTACTTAACATGGCAAGCAATTAAATCTCATCACAGCAATGACTATACAAATGTCAGCAAGTATTATTAGAATTTAGTTGTCAGGTGCTGTTATTTTCTAAAAACTATCTTGACTGCAAAGTTAAACATGTGTCTTTTAAAGAGGAACTCTAAAAATGTCATGCTAAAAATATGTTGTTCATGAGAAACTTTTTAGTCTGCGAGGTCATATTCTTGGTGGATGAAGTCAAAGATTTTACAGCAAGTAAAATATTGTTAGTTGTCTGTCAAGGTTTGCTTACTTGAGTCTCCGTGCATATGATGTCATTTTTTATTTATTTATATTTAACTGCAGATATATACGCAACATGTACCATGTCTGTGTAGCCTGACTCCTGACTAAATGTTACTCTACCTTTGGATTTGTATTTAGCTACCATTCCCTTGTCCATCAAATTTAGAACTAATTACAGTTATGTGCCATAAATTAAACATTTACACACATCATATATTGTAGAATTCATTTTATCTTCTTCTCTGTGGTCTTTTTTTTAGTTTTCTGTCCAACCAGATAGGTAATTGCATTCACCTTGCAGCCCAGGTATAAACCAGTCCCTGGGCTGACACCATCAAAACTCGCATTTCTACCTTTTTTTCTCTGAATCATCTTAGTAGAATTGAATGTTTTTTTTTCCCTCTTAAGAAGCACAGTTCTTACAACTGGGACAAAAGTTGTGGAATTCAAGCACCACCTTGTGCTGTTTTTAATCCCATGAATAAGTATGCCGAGAGCAGCACTGTCACATTCACAGAGCAGCATTTTAAAGAGATCTGCCCCAGTGTGCTCTGTGATCAGCACTGCATTGTGCATATCCGACATGTCCTTAAAGTGCTTCAGGCATTGCGATCTGACTTATTTCCTTGAGTGACTTCTCCCCCATCAAAATCGTCTTACTATAGTAACATGCTTAGTGTTGCTTGCCCACAGAAATAGCATCCGAAACAAGGTTGCTGCCAAATGCTTAAGTCTTTTTAGAGGCTTGAAATGACATTCTCATTTTCAAAGTCAATCCTCTGTCATTGAGCAGATTTGTCACAAAAAAAGTAGAACGCTTGTACCATAAACACAATTTATAGATTTAAACACAGTTCAGTTAAGCTTGTGATGGTAGTGTTCATAAACAGTTTTGATACTCATCTTACACAGGCCTTAAATTTTTCATGTATGAAGTTATTTATGTATGTCGGTGATAGGATAGATGGAGATGCCACACATCACTTTTGCTGGAGGTCATACTCAAGTAAGCGCAAAATAACCACTTTTCTGTCAGTAAACACTAAAAAATACTTAACACTAAGCCTGAACAGTGTCTGTAACCTTGTCTTGAAATGGGGGCTATAGTCGCAAAATATACTAATGTCCTTACCACTACACTGCATGTCAGTGCTCTGCACTTCTGTAACAGTACTCGATTTTTCTGTTAACTCACAACACATAATAACACAGGAGTCTGCATGCTACCCAAAATAACTTTTTACTTAGACAGTCCATACATATACATATATATATACACGCACAAGTTAAGTTTTTAAGTTAAGTTGTCAAAACATGGTAAAACAAGGGTAAGGCAGGGTCATACAGTATTAACAATGAAGAGAAAACACTCAGCTCGTGTATGGTTAGTTTCAAATTTATTTTCCCTTGAGCAACTGTGATGAAACAGACAGCTTTTTATTTACTGTATTAAAGATAAAATGACAGAAACATTGCCCTGTCCTGCTCCAAGCCTAGTTTGAATGGTTTGGGTGAAACCATTACACTCCATTTATGCAATATATCTGCTGCTGTGAGAGTAGGGATGGTAACCACCAACAAATCCTCAAAAGAACTATATAGGTTGTTTTTTTTTTTTTTTCCAACCATCTGATGTGACCCATTGCACTCTTTCCTGAAATAGCACCTCTGCGGCATCAGTTGTACGGCGTACCCACCGTGGGTACTATAAAAATGATCATTGCTCAGTTAGATTTAGGCACAAAAACTACTTGGTTCGGTTTAGGAATAAATTGTGATTTAAAGTAAGTGCTTCCTTAACATTAGACGATTGTTTTCATGGTTACAATAATAACATGATTAACTTTGTTGATGAATCATAGACAATTGAAAAATAAACTGTTACTTTCACACAGGAATCAATCTCCATTCTCCTGTGTTTTATTCACACCTTCCTTCTCTTAACACTGATTGTCTCTCCATATATTAAATAACCACATTTTTCCATTTGCTCCCGTCATAATTAATTCAGCCACTAGACATCTCCTAATGACAAAACATAACTATGGATCATAGTGAACTACTAGACAAGTGACCTGTGGGTTTCTTTTTTTACAGAGGACAGTCTTGTAATTATGCACTATGAAATGCCCAAAATGCAAGAAGAGCAAGAATAAGAAACAGAATCACTCATTGAGCAGAATACACGCATATGTGCATTAAAGTACATGCACACACACACACACACAATGAACTGAATGAAGAGCACACAGGGAAAGAGGTCACTGGTTGAAGCATATGACAGATTACAGGCATCGGTGGCAGCAGTTTTTCTTCATTGTCATGTATTAAAAGACCCTAAAAAACTGTAAACACACTGCTTGATAACGATGACCAAATAATTTCAACATCATTCGTGGAATGATGAGCTTTTTCATCCACATAAGCAGTTGATCACTGTGACCGCTATAAGTGGTTTCCACTTTATTTCTCATGTTTCTGTAAGGCACTCATGTTCATCTCTTCAAAGTCTAGATAGCCCCAATTTATCAAACATCACCGGAACACGTCAAACTTCATTCAGATTTGCTGCACAATGAAAACTCATCATTTACCAATCAATAAATATGCACAGCTCAAGTCAGATATAGGGAGGACGAAATATGAATTATGAGTTTGCCGAGGCATTCTTTTTTTGCAGACATCCATCATTGTCAACAAAATGAGTCCAGCAAATATTCAATTAAGACCTCGGGGCTCCATTCCTCATTCATTATTCCGGGGTTAATTTGCAACTGTAGATTTGTCTTTTGTCACTTTGAGGCTAAGAAAGGATGGTTAAGAAATTACTCTCACTCCTCATCTTCCTGCTGTCAACAGCAGATGACTTTCAGTGTTTCTTATCAAGTCCTTGTGATATTGAAATATTTATATAATGTCACTTAAATTTCAAAATCAAGATTTTGTGTTTGTAGTTCTGCGATGTTGCGGTAGACATAGTAGTAGTAGTGATAGCAATAGCTTTTTTTAAGTCTGCAATTTTATAACGGCAGTGCCATCTTGCATTGAAAACTCTTGACTACAGAATTTTTTGTCTCGCCTCAGGCTACCATGCAAGCCAGTTCAGCTCATTGATTGCCTTTTCATCAAGGGGGCGGGGGTGTGCAGTGAGGAAGAGGTGAATGTCGCGCTGAGTGGCAAGTGGTGGGGGAGCAGTGGGAGAGGCATTGGCTGACAGGATGAAAGTTAAACACTGGCCTACGGTCTTGTCTCACAGTTGGAGTCAGCTTGTTGCCTTGGGGCAGGGGCCCAGTTTATTGACCAAGCTGGTACCCCTCACCTGCCCAATCCCCGCCTGTTTCACATGGATTTTCCTTGGGTCCAGCCAAGTTTTAAGAGATGTTCATGTGTTATTGATTTAAATGTTCACCTTTTTAGTCAGCATGCAACTTTATTCTGCTTTTCAAATCTACCATGTAGTGTTCAGCTGCAGCTTTAAGCTTTACTGAAGCTGAAGTTGCCAATTTCTAGTGTCTCTTTTTCTTATCTCAAGCCAAAGACCACCAGTCCCATGTGATCCTCATTCTGTTATTAGTCCTAGTAGGATCCACATCAATCCCATATCCAACCACAAGGAAAGGTCACCCCCAGTTGAGCTTCTGACTGCGGATATGTCAACAACTCTCACAGGCCATCTGGAGATGTTCAAATGGGCAGCTTGGATGCCGTTCACATAGTGTGAAAACATCTCACACATTCACTGCTGGTGTGAGGGTATAGTCATCACCTATGGATGGATTTACCTGGTACCCTGGGCACCTACCCAAGGTTCATTAACTCACAGCTAGACCCAAATGAATCAATGCATTGCTGGCCACAGAATTTCCAAAGGCAGTTGTCAATATGTTATTACTTGGATCACAAGCACAAGAATGACTTAGAATGACTAGAGTGCTTAAAAGCCTAGCTCCTACTCATGCATGCAGGTATGTATCCATCCATCCAGCCAGGAGTGGTTGACCCTACACAGTTTCACAGCTTCTCCCATAGTGCCAGCACAGATTGACAAGCACATACACTCACATTCTCAACTTCGGACATGTTTAGTTTCCAGTTCATCTTTCAATTTGATCTCTTTCCAATCTCACAACTATTGTAACAACACTGTAATAAAATCCACAAACAGGCACCAGTCAGACAATTTGGGCTCAAATTCATGGCCTTTTTTGTATGACACTTAATTCATGTGTCAGATTTCCTTCCATATTTGACTGTGAGAAAATGATACTCAAGTTCCAAGATCACTATATATAATTTTTGTGAAGATAAATTTTTAACATTTTTAAATATTACTGGATGAAATTACAATGTTTCTCTTTTGGTCTAAAGCATGCAGATTCTATCAAATGTCTTCATTTGCCAATAAGATTAGCCAATAGACTCAAAAACAAAAAGAAAATTCTTTGAATAGCTTGTTTTTTTGCGATTGATGTGCAATAATGCAGTGTGACATATTTGTATTTGACATATTCGTTTTTAATATATGAATTCTGTCTGTGTTTCTTGTGCATTAGCCATTGAACTGGTTCTTTTTGATAGTTAAGCTTGACATTTCAGCTGAACCCAGTGATGCTCTCTTCTCTGTCAGAATGTTAACTGTAAATGTTCGGCCTCATCTAATGAGATTGCCCATAATACATTATACATGTTAACAGTAGATCTTCATAAAAGTCTGGAGAGATTTCAGCATTTCTGCTGGATTTGGGCCTATTTATTACCTCTGGACAGGCAGTGATGGAACAATAGTCTGGTCTTGTTGATGAATCTCCATTGTCATCTTATTAATACCCTCACACGGTCAGGGCGGCTGCCATGGATTTTCCATCTAAATGGATTAAGCTTTCATTTCTTATGCCTAACCACCAAAAAAAGAGAGGTTAGGAATGAAGAAAACATGAGATAAGGGGCTTTGCCCGCACACAATCACTTGGTTACTTCTCAGCCCCCTCAGATTGACCCGACCTTTTTTGCAGGGTTCTAACATAAACAGATCAGGTTGTTTTCAGCAGGGCCAATGCATATATATAAGGGCTTAGTGTCTTTTGTGTATCTCAGATACTTCATATATATTTTATTTAGGGCTAATAATGCAAGCCTTGAAAACATCTGGATATTGGTTTAAAAGCCTTGAACTCACAGATATAGTTTATCTTGACAAAGGCAAGAATGATAATAAGGGTTTGAGAAAATGAAAAGTGTTGTCCTGTGACGTCACAAGCATGTGACCTGGGTTAAGTCGTCCATTTTGTGTTTAGACAATCGATTGGTCCACAGACACAACAAAAGTGCTCTCGTACTGATACATTCATCACAGTAAAAGTGTGTCTGAAACTAAAGTGTGGCTGGCCATGTGTCTGGCACACTGCAGGTGGGGGGTAGCATACACACTAACACGAACATAGAAGCGCTACATTCACAGAAGAGGTTTCAGCTTGACCTCTACAATGTCACATGTTGCCAAGATGCATCTTGGCAATTGTCCTGCACTGACGGGATTTGCGGGGAGAAGAAGAGGGATGGGAATGGGGGATACAGATAGGTTGGTGGAGTCAGCCCTGGATTTATGTGTCTGTAACTGAGCCATTTATGAGGAGACAGTTGCCCCTTTTCTTCAGGGGGAGTTGTTTGTTTGCCATAGGGGCTGCTGTGCAAATATTAGCTGTCCCAGTGCACCTGCTGCCATTGTGGGATTCTCTCCCTCCTTCTTGGTTCCCAACCCTGCATTGCCATACACTTCATTTGACAAACACACAAAGGGAGACAGACACACAATAGAGGAACATTTTAGCTTTGCCTTGGCCCTGCATTGGTGCCCTGACATGGGGTAAAGAGCGATACGACCTCCCATCCCCCAGGGCTGGTGTTGCACTCCTTTAATCTGGGGTAACAGGCTCCACACCAAAGGATTGGTCAGTTACAGGCCACAATGTTCTCAAGGAGCTGACCACTGCTGGGCAACCCCACCAGCCTCATCTACATATGTATTTATAGTTCTCGAAAAACACACCAGAGTCAGAGTCTGGGGGTGGTAGATGGCAGTATGTATTTATGTTGATGGAAGGACTAATCTTATTCTCCCCTCATCCAAAGAGTTTTGTGTTCACCCTCAATCAACTTTAAATCCTGTTAATTTCCCCATTTCTCATCAATATTCATTTTCCCCTGCTGCATAAACTATGCTGCCCTTGTGTTCTCTGCTGCTGGACTACTCTGACTACTTTCAAACTATTTTTTCCATGTTAGCCTAATTTAAGTTTTACATGAACTAAATCAATTTCAAGCAAATAAATATGGAAATAACTTATTTTAATTATAGCATTGACAATGTCTCATCTAACTGCATGAATTAAGAAATGCACCTTTTGTTCAGTCTTATTAATTTTGTCTTTAGTATATTCATTTGTTCATAATGTTATATTTTGAATTCTAGTTTTTTCGTAATAAAATTAAGTTGAAGGTCTGTCTGCCTGACACACAACAAAAATTTCATTCAAGTAATTTGTTTAGACATTTTACTTGGTCACCTTGGAGAATCAACACCCCATTGATTTGTTTTAATTTAAATTTATTATCATGAAACATATTTTTTTTTATTGCAGTAGGAAACATCCTTGCCAGATTACAAATATTTAAAAAAACAAACAAAAAAAAAAAAACAGTGGCATTTTGGCCTGATTTTCAAATGTTTGCCCATCTTTGGTTTTATAACACTTGTCAGGAAGCTTTTAATGCACTTAACCTAACAAGTTGACAACCTGTCTTAGTTGTGATTTGCTTCATGTTTGGGGGGTGAGGCTAAAACAAACACATGCACGGTAAAACTCAAAGCACCAGAGAGTAGAGAAATGTGGCTGTAAGTAACAGCAAAACTGTAGAGACTCTCGCTTCGAGTTCAAACAATCTAAACATAATTTAGATAAATAACATCTATTGGGATTCAGTTGAATGTTTCAGGCATACAGACATACATGTGTGTGTGTGTGTGTGTGTGTGTGTGTGTGTGTGTGTGTGTGTGT